>QEPC01007559.1:6685504-6705708 GCA_003113815.1 Sphenodon punctatus | reverse complement strand
GTCCTGGGGCTGGAGTGGCTGTTTCTTGATGCGGTTGAAAGACATCGCCTCTGTGCAAGGAATGATGGCCCCAGACCCATGACGGTGGGTCCTGGCGCTAGAAGAGTGGCAGCTTGTAGGTATTGGCCACAGCCCTCCCTGTCTGTAACTTGGCCCCTGAACCCTGATGGCGAGTCCTGGGGCTGGAGTGGCTGTTTCTTGATGCTGTGGAAAGACATCGCCTCCATGAGAGGAATGATGGCCCCAGATCCATGATGGTGGGGCCTGGGACTAGAGTGGCAGCTTCTGGATATTGGCCACAGCCCTCCCTGCCTGTAACTTGGCCCCAGAACCCTGGCAGCAGGTTCTGGGGCTGGAGTGTTAGCTCCCGGCCAACACCCATCTCCACCCATGGAGCAACTGGCAGTGGTGTCCATTGCTCCGTGGGTGGGTGAGCGACTCCCAAGGATGGCTCACAAGGGTGAAAACCCTTTGGCTCTTGCCCTTAGGCTTGTGCCCGTAGGCTCTCACCCAAGGCTCTATTCCCTTTTCTCCCTGCAGGAAGAAGGCTCCGCCTCCACTCCTCACTGTCTCCACTGTCCCCCGGCACAGATGAGTCTCTCCAGCTGGGATTGTCTGGGCAGCGGCTCTGCCCTAACAGCCCCTCTTTCCACAGCACAAAAGGATCTCGGGTACTGTTACTAGGTCCTGGTTCCACCCTGGTTGTCCAACCTTCAGCACCCTGGGTAGCGTAGAGTGGCTAGGCTTTGTCAGCGAAATGTGGCCCCTACAGCTTCCAGGCAGAGACTGCCAGGGGTGTGTGGTGACTTGGGGGATAAGGGGATTGGGGAAGGCAGCCTCAGATCCCTGATCCAACCAGGGGGGGGGAGCTGACTGGGTTCTTTAATCGCAGCGTGAAGGGCAGCGAACTCCTCAGGGCCAAGCAGGCAGAGCAAGGCCACCCAGTGCACCAGCTGGTGTAGGATGTCTCCACCAGGTGGAATTCCTACTTCCTGATGCTTGAGCGGCTTGTGGAGCAGAAAGATGCCTTGCATCAGGTGCAATTGGACACAGACAGTGGAGCTCCTCCAGGCTTCAATGGGGCAGAATGGGAGATCCTCTCCCATATGGTCTTTGTTATGTGACCATTCCTGGAAGTGACAGAGAACATCAGCTCCTCCATGGCCACAATCAGCCAGGTGGCCCCTCTGGTCTAGAGTCTCCACCAGAGTCTTGAGGAGATTCTGCAGGGGCAGGATTGCGGCCCTCAGGGCAAGAAACTGGGGGCTGAGGCGGTTGGGCTGGTGCAGAAGCTCAAGACATTCCTGAAGGCGAGGTTTGATGAGCTCCTGCTGTGGGAGGAATATGTTTTTGGAACAATGCTGGACCCCAGGTTCAAGGGCAGCGTGGCACGCAAGTCATCCCTCTATGGCCTCTGGAAGGATGATCTTGTGGGGAGGGTCTGGAAGGCAGAGCGGGCTCTTGACATTGCGTGGCGGCAGCAGCAGCAGCAGCAGGATGCCCCTGGGGATGGTGGGAGTGGGAGTAGCCACCCCTTTCAGTCAGCAGAGTCCATTCCTGCCTCGAGGCCTAGCAGTAGAAGCAGCAGCAGCAGGATCAGCAGCAGCACCCCTACTTTCAGCAGCTCCTCCTCTACGCAGCCCACTCTGGGGGGCATGGGGCCCATCACAAAAGGGCAGACAGCATGGCTGAGGGCAGTGGGGGTGGTAGTACCCAGGAACAGCTATGAGAGGGAGTATGACGGCGCCTCAGCAGCAGTTGAGACCTACCTGGACGAGGAGTTGTGCATCGATCCCAGCAGCAATCCCTTGGCCTACTGGGCTGGCAAGACTGACGTGTGGCCAGTCCTGTCCAATGTGGCATGGGGATTATTGTCCTGCCCACCAACCAGTGTCCCCAGCGAGCGGGTGTTCTCTGTGGCGAGGGACATTTGCTCCCCACACCGCCTGAGACTGGGGGCCAAGTTGGTGGAGCAGTTGTTGTTCCTAAAGGTGAACCTTCCGCTGCTGGGATTCCCTGAGCTGCCCCTGGACAAAGAGTGATAGTGCAGTGGCACACGCCATCCCATGCCAGGGGCAGTTGGGACGGGATTTCTCCTCCTCCTCCTCCTCAATCTTGGCTAGGACTACTGCTCCTATGCTGCTGAGGTGCTGTCCCTCCCTCCCAATGCCTGGCACCCTCTCTCCCTCCCTCCCTCTCTCTCTCTCTCTCTCTCATACTAGATGGCCTCGGCCACCTTAACTGACTGACCTCATGACGCAGGGTGGCATTGGGAAACAAACTGTAAGCCTGCCAATGGACGTATGGTTACAAGATCTCAGCCGCCTATGTGACGCTGACTGGCTCTTGCTCTCTCGTACTGCAGTCTTTGCTAGCCTATCTGAATGCCCTGCTGCCAATGTTCCAGCCAGCCTGCCCTACTGCCTTCCATGCCACACTGCCTGTCTGCCCGCCCAGGTTGCCTAGCTCAAAGCCTGACCAAGCCCGCCTGCCCTACTGCCTCTCATGCCACGCTGCCTGCCTGCCCGCCTGACCAGGTTGCAAAACTCGAACCCTGCCTCAGTCTGCCTGACTGCCGCTCATGCCATGCCACCTGACTGCCTGCCCCGGAAACCAATGTCAGCTTCTGCTAGTGCCAATGTCCCCCAGGCCCCCAATATTCTGTCTGTGCAAAGGGTTCTTTACCCTATCAACCCACTGTCGGCTGGTGCCAATGGCCCTCAGGCCAGGCCTTTATGCCTTCTGTGCCAAGGGTTCTATACCCTGGCAACCAATGTCTGCTGGTGCCAATGGTCTTGTGGTTTATGACAACCTTTTAAATAACTGAAATCTGTTTTCAGCTCATGTCCCTACTTAATCTTCCTTCCTCTAGGTTAAATATTTCCTGTCCATTCAATCTTCCTCTGTATATTATTCTGCATTCCAATCCCTTTATAATATTTACCCTCCTCTAACTCCTGTTCAGTTTGCCTACATCTTGAAATGTAGTTCCCAAAACTGAACATAGTATTCCCACTGGTGTAGGTACCCACTATGATTGTACCCACTATGATTGATCAGACCTTCTTTATATCAGACCTTGTGCACAACTGAAGGCAAGAGCCTTAATCTTCCATTTCTTTGCTTTTTGGGTTGTAGTTGAAGTCAAGAGCCTTAATCATCAATTTCTTTGGGTTTGGGATTATAGTGGATTTCTTCTTATTTGTTTAATTGGTGGTTGTATGTGGTTCAAAGTGGTTTTTTTCTTGAAACGTTTTGTTTTGTAAATTTTTGTGCACCTTTACTATTTCTTAAAACTAGAGGTTTATGGATGGTAAATTTCCTTTGTTTTTTGTACGTGTGATGAATTTGTGTTTATTTTGTTTGCACTGTATTGTGTGGTTACCTTGTGTGGTAAGGTATTGTGTTCATTTAATTTTCTTCTGGTTTGCTTTGGTATTATTCTGCTACCACATAGTAATGCAAAGCAGTGCACCCCCCCACCCACCCCCACACACACACTCGTTTGCAATCCCTCCTTTTGGACTTAGGCACTCCCAAGCAGATACATGTGCGAGCACATGCACAGACAGATAGACACACACACACATTACCCGTAACCCCCGCCTCGCACTCTGGCACCCCCAAGTAGGCAGACACACACCTACAGAGACACACACATACACATTCCCTGTAACCCCACCTCTTCTCTCTCTCTCTCTCTCTCTCTCACACACACACACACACACACACACACACACACACACACACACACACACACACACACACACACACATTCAGTCCCCCTTCCCCCTAGCATATGTGCAAGCACACACATTCATTCCCCCTCTCCCCTAGCGTGCACACACATTTAGTCCCCCCTCTCCCCTAGCACACATATGTGCACACACATTCTGACCCCCAACCACCCTAGCATGCACACACACATTCAATCCCCCCTCCCCATCACATGCACACATATGTGCACACACACAGTCCCCCCTTGGTCCTAGCACATGTGCACACACACACGTTCAGTCCCTCCTCCCCCCTAGTGTGCACACACATTCAGTCCACCCTTGCACACACATGTGCAAACTCACATGTCCCCCCAGCATGCACCCACCCACATTCATTCCCCCCACCCCTTAGCAAACACATGCATAAACACACACATTCAGCCCCCTTGCACATGCACACACACATTTTGACCCCCCAACCTCCCTAGCATACATGTGTACACATTAAGTCCCCCTTCCCCCAAGCACATGCATACACACACAGACATACACACACACATTCAGTCCCCCCTAGCACGCATGCATGTGCGCGCGCACACACACATTCAGTTCCCCAGTGTGCACATACACATACAGTCCCCCCTCCACATGCACCACAGCTCCCAGCACTACACCCACACCCAACACTCCTTTCACCCACCCACACCCCCACACCCATACACTGCACAGTCCTTACACACACACACACACACACACACACACACACACACACACACACACACACACACACCCTGCCCCCCATACCTGCCCCCTCCTCCCCCAAAGTACTCACCCCCCACTAACCTGTCCGCCCTTCCCCACAGCACTCACTGTTTCCACTCCTATGAGAGGAATGGTCACTGATCTCCTCCTCTCCTTGCCACCACCAGTGTGGTTTTCAAAGCACCCGCAGTACCGAGCCATGTGCAAGCGCTTTGTGGGTCCGCCTCCATGTTCCCTACTAGTGTAGCATGCTGGAACTACACTTCCCACAATGCCATACTACTAGGGAACATGGCAGCAGGCCAAAAAAGTGCTTGTGTGGGGCCTGACACTATGGGTGCTTTGAAATCTACCTTGGCAGTGGCAAGCAGGAGTAGCGCACAGGTAGGAGCAGTGGCATGGTGAACATTGGGCAGGGGGTGATAGTGCTCCCCCTGCCCAGTCTGCTGCCAAGGGGGGCTGGCACAGTCAGGAACAGTGGCACGGTGCCAGCATGGGAGGGCAGCAGGATCTCAGTGGTGGTGGTAGTGAAGATCTTGGGGGCAGGGGGGCAGCATAAGTTTCTCCCCCCCCCCCCGCCTCCCTCCCAAGCTGCTGCTAAATAGATAGGTAGGCAAGAGGGGGAAGTGCTGCCTATGGTGTTGAGCTTCCTGGCGGGCACAAGAGATTGCCGTCATAATGGGGGGGTTACACAAGGCATGCATGCACCAGCAATAACTCGCCCTCCCATTAACTAAAATGGCAACTTTGAGTTTTATTTTAGGTAACTTACCAAGTTTCTTTCAATTCACAAAAGAAGCAGCAATTAGTAGGCAAACATCTCTAATTTTCTACAACAATCAATTACATAAACCACTCAAAAGAAAAAACTATATCGCAAAACAAAACAACAATGGTCACTTCCCATAGCCAAACAGGACAAAAATTCCATTGTAAAACATAGGCAGTTAACAAAAGAAACTCCACCTCACCTTAACTAATAAAGCCCACTCTTGCGGACTCTATAATAATAAGAGGCTCAACAGGTTAGGACTATTTAGCTCGGAAAAGAGGCAGTTAAGGGGAAATATGACAGAAGTCTATAATATCATGGGCAGTGTGGAAAAAGCACTGCCTTCATGGGTAAACCCCTAAGGGGGCCCAAAATTGGGACATGAGCCTGGGCCCATCGCAGCTTTGCGATGCCACTGCACAAACTGTGTGTTTTCTGGGAACACAGCCCAAGTCTGTATAAGTACTGTGAAAGGACTGGGAATCACGATCTATACAACGGTTGCAGCAAGTTTTAGAAAACTCTATTGGGTGTCTTTTTAAGATCGGGTTATGGAAGGCACATTAGAAACCAACCATAGCTTTTTTTACTTAACTTTCCCCAGTCTCACTATGAGAGAACACAATTGACTGGATGCTGCTTATTAAAATGTGAGGGGGCCAGTGAAGAATTTGATGGCATGTTTCATACCTTTCAGGGAATTGAAGAGCCTTTCACTCTGGCTTTTCTGAAGCATGTCATAGCCTCGGTGGTGTGTTAGAGCCAAGAAGCCATTCTGTGATGTGCCTTTGACTTCACCAAGGTCTATGCTGAATCCTTGATTGACAGACAGCACAGGCGTTGGCTGAGGTAAAATTATTTTGCTGAACTCTCTGCAGTTTATAGTTGCAAACAGGGCAAACTTTTTTTTGGTTTTAATCTGTTTGTCATGTCTGTTTTGATTGTAAGGTCTTCAGGTAAGACGGTCTGTTACTGTGGCTGGATTGGCTGCGTTCCCCAAACCATTTACTCCTGAGTAATTTTACTGAAGTGAAGTCAGTTAGTGGAAGTGCTCCATAATAAGTGGTTTGAGGACTGAAGCCTAGCAGCGTGATCCTCTGGCTGTTCTTCACCAGCATGCCATGGCAGCTGGTGGAATTCTAGCCTTGGATCTCTGCTCCAGCAAAGCCTGTGCTTACTTGGGCTGCTGGTGCTGCTGCTCCCAGTGAGAAAACTGAGAGGGGAGTAGTGTTGCCCACAGCCGCGCTGGTCCAGAGGCAGCACCTGCACCTGCAGATGAGGAATCCTCCAGCCAAGCAGCCATGCTGATGCCAGTCCACAGGCAGCACTGGCACAACAGATAACTGATCCTCCAGCCACACTAGCGCCAGTCCACAGATGATGCAACCAGAGACTGTGGTCCTGGTCAAACAGAGCCAACTCCAGAGTGGGACAGGAAGTTAAAGCCACTTCCTTGTCTTCTCCTTTTATAAGTAGACGGAGAGGTGAATGCGAGGACCAGGCTCTGCATCGTAAGTGATTGGGGGTGACCTGAGCCAAGAGAGGAGTGGGGCTGTGCGACAGCCAGGGAGCCACAGAGCGGAATCCCTGGACGGTGGGAGTGACGCGGCTGCAGGGAGGTGGCACAACAGAGAACCCGGAAGCACGGGGCTGCCCAGCTCTTTAAAAGCAGCACTCACCCTGTGGGGTGCTGAGAGGTGAACGAGAGGACTGGGCTCTGCATCGTATGCGATTGGGGCCGACCTGAGCCAAGAGAGGAGCGGGGCTGTGCAACAACCAGGGAGCCACAGAGTGGAATTCCCGGACGGTGGGAGTGACACAGCTGCAGGGAGGCGGAGCCACAGAGAACCCAGAAGTGCAGGGCTGCCCATCTCTTTAAAATCAGCACTCACCCTGTGCGGCACTGAGAGGTGAACACGAGGACCGGGCTCTACATCGTATGTGATTGGGGCCGACCTGAGCCAAGAGAGGAGTGGGGCTGTGTGACTGCCAGGGAGCTGCAGAGCGGAATCTCCGGACAGTGGGAGTGACGCGGCTGAAGGGAGGCGGAGCCACAGAGAACCCAGAAGTGCGGGGCTGCCCAGATCTTTAAAAGCAGCACAGGGGACAAATGTTGGCCGCATAATCCCCGAGAAGGGTAAGCCAAACTTTGATTGTATTATTGTATTATGTATGTATTTATTGTGATTGGGTGTCTCCTTGAATTTCATAATTTATGTACTGTTTTGTTTTGTTTTATAGAATTTTGTTATGGCCTTCGGCCAACAATAATTTTATTATTATTATTATTATTATTATTATTGTAAAAGCAGCACTCACCCTGTGGGGCGCTGAGAGGTGAACGCGAGGACCGGGCTATGCATCGTATGTGATTGGGGCCGACCTGAGCCAAGAGAGGAATGGGGCTGTGCAAAAGCCAGGGAGCCGCAGAGTGGAATCCCTGGACAGTGGGAGTGACGCGGCTGCAGGGAGGTGGAGCCATAGAGAACCTGGAAGTGTGGGGCTGCCCAGCTCTTTAAAAGCAGTACTCGCCCTGCGGGGTGCCACAGGTATGTGCTGCGGGTTGCGCGCCTAAGGGCTACGTGCACAAGGGCACGCCCTTGTGCATGCAGCCTTAGGCATTGGCCAGGAGGGACCAGGAGCCCAGTATTATCTGTCTGAGGAGTTGGGGTTGTTGAGGCCAATATGGAGAAAAAAAGGGGGCGTCAAAGGGCATCCCTCTTTCAGAATAATATCTTCCGTTAAAGTATAGGCATAAGGAGAATGATCCCGCCACAGGTACTGGCTCTTTATCATTACACAACCATTTTGCAAGTTTGGCTGACCCAGCTGAGGATTCGGATGGGTCATTTAAGTCCACTATAGATATAGCTAAACAAGCATCTCCCAAGAATTTCCACCTACCTGCTTGCCTCTGCTGTGCTGCTGTCATCCACTGCCAGTGAGGAGAGGGTCTGCTGGTGCCACTGCTGTTCTGCCCTGCTGGATACCACCTGCGGGGAAAAAGACGTTCATGAATCCCGGGGGCAGGGTGGAGCACAGAAGCCGGTGGTGAGGGCTGGCTTGTCCCCTCCCCCACCCGGAAACAGCCATGGCTTTAAAGCCCAGCAGCTGATGGCTCCCTGCTAGGAGTTTCCACCTACCTGCTTGCCTCTGCTGTGCTGCTGCCATCCACTGCCAGTGAGGAGAGGGTCCGCTGGTGCCACTGCTGTTCTGCCCTGCTGGATACCACCTGCGGGGAAAAAAATGTTCATGAATCCCGGGGGGCGGGGGGAGCACAGAAGCTGGTGGTGAGGGCCGGCTTGTCCCCTCCCCCACCCGGAAACAGCCAGGGCTTTAAAGTCCAGTGGCCGGCGGCTCCCACCGTAGGCTGCAAGCTGAAGCGCCGCGGCCAAAGGGCGCGGCACTTTGGGGCACTTCGGGGCCACAGGGGTAGCAGAGGATGTTTTTGGTGGGAATTTTGTTGTACAGGGCTAGGGAGGAGGGGTGGGGGTGCAGGAGGGGTGGTTAGAGGGAAGGGGTGGGAGGTTGTCCCAGTGACTGACCCTGGTGGCAGCAGGGGAAGGACTGGGGGGAGTATTGGTGGGGAGGGGGGAGGAGCCCATACCCGGTGAGAGAGGGAGTCGGGCAGGGGGATATTGCCCCTACCAGCCCCTGGTGCCAGCAGGATGTCTGGGGGGGATGTTCTGGGGGGGGGGAAGGCCACAGGGCGAGCAACCAGGTTTGGGGGGCCAGGTTTTGGTGAACGGTGGGGACGGTGCAGCTATTAGGGTGGTTCTGGGACAAGGACGGTATGGTCCAAGGGGCTGGATGGCGCACGCCCCTAGGGGACTGAGGTACCTGAGGGAGGTGCAGGTTGCCATCCCTCCGCTGAGGGAGAGGGAGGAGCCGGGTCGAAGGTCCATACGTGGGGGGCTGTTGCTGCTAAATGCAAGGTCCGTTGTTAACAAGGCCCCAAGTGTCCGGGACTTGATCTCGGATGGGGCCGTGGACCTCACATGTATTACAGAGACCTGGCTGGACGAGTTGGCCGGTCCAACTTTGGCTGATCTCATTCCGGCTGGGTATGCCATGCAGCATCAGCCCCACATGCATGGCTGGGTGGTGTAGCTATTATTTTTAGAGAGGACTGGCTGGTTAGGAGGTATCCAGTCCAGGAGATTGTGGGTATTGAGGTCCTTCACATGGTGTTCGATTTGGCCGGGGGCAAGCTAGGGGTGCTGCTGGTATACCGGGCCCCTTCCTGTCAGGTGGCATCCCTTACCGCTCTAGCAGAGCTGGCCTTGGAGATGGTGCTGGACTCCTCTGGGATGCCAGCCCTTTTGGGGTGGAGCGAGAATTCATGGCCGCCATGTCAATCATGGATTTGCCCCAGGACGTTATCTGCCCGACCCACGTGGGGGGGCACACCCTCAACCTGATCTTTGGTTCTGGCCTTGAGGTGGGGGGTCCGGTTGTGGGGGAGGTTAGGGCAGTGCCCTTGTCATGGATGGACCATTATCTCCTGCAGGCCAGTCTATCAGCGCACCCCCTGTGAGGGCCACTTGTTGTGAACTTGATCCATTCCCATCCTGGTTGGTGAAAGCCTCCAGGGAGACGTTGGGGACGGTGCTGGCGAGGGTGGTGAGCACGTCCTTGCAGCAGGGGAGGTTGTCGCCCAGCCTCAAGGAGACTGTGGTGAGCCCCCTGCTGATGAAACCACCCTTGGACGTGGATGCACTCGCCAGTTACCGACCTGTCTCTAACCTTCCCTTTTTAGGGAAGGTTATTGAGCGGGCAGTGGCACTCCAGCTCCAGGTGCATCTGGATGGCATTGGCTTCCTAGACCCTTTTCAATCTGGGTTCCGCCCCGACTATGGCACTGGGACGGCGTTGGTGGCCTTGGTCGACGACCTCCGCCGGGAGATGGATGCAGGATGTTCTGTTCAACATTTCTCATCCTGCTAGATCTTTTGGCCGCTTTTGACACCATGTACCATGGGCTGCTGCTGAGGCAGCTGCGTGACCTGGGGGGTCTGGACGGACTGTTCTTGAGTGGTTCCATTCATTCCTCTCGGGGAGAAGCCAGAGGGTGGTGCTGGGGGATGAGACATCATGCCCCCGCGCCTTATCATGCGGTGTTCCGCAGGGTTCTATTCTGTCTCCATTATTATTTAATGTTTATATGCAACCCTTGGGGAAGGTCATGAGAGGGTTCGGGGTGCGGTGTCACCAATATGCTGATGATACTCAGCTGTACCTCTCTTTTTCAACTGACCCAGACGTTCCATTGCTATCCCAGTGTTTGGAGGCCATGGCGGAATGGATGCGGCAGATCAGACTGAAGCTCAACCCCGATAAGACGGAGATGATGTTGGTGGGGAGAGCGAGGGAGGTAGTGGCCCCCCTGATTGGGGGTGTTTGCCCTCCTATAGCTCAGCAGGTCCGGAGTCTGGGGGTGATATTGGACGTGGACCTCTGCCTGGAGCAGCAGGTGGAGGCAGTCGCTAAGGCTGCCTTCTGCCAGTTGCATCTGGTGCGAAGGCTGCGTCCATTCGTCTCCAGTCCGGACCTGGCCTCTCTCATCCATGCCTTCGTCACCTCGAGGCTGGACTACTGCAATGCGCTCTACGTAGGACTTCCCTTGTTCCTGGTTCGGAGGCTGCAGCTAGTGCAGAATGCGGCGGCCCATCTCCTTATGGGGACAGGTCATCGGGAGCACATTACACCTGTGGTCCAGACTCTGCACTGGTTGCCAATAGCGTGCCGAGCTAGGTTCAAGGTTATGATGTTGATCTATAAGGCCCTTCACGGTCTGGGCCCCTTGTACCTCAGGGACCTCTTCGCCCCAGAGTGGCTCCTTCGGTTGGCCAGGGATGCCTTCTTGGAGGTTCCGTGCATAAAAAGGGGGGCCACAATGGAGAGGGCATTCTCAGTGGCCGGGCTGCACCTTTGGAACTCCCTTCCAGAGGAAGCTCGCCTGGCCCCAAGCCTGTTGATAGTCCAGTGGTGTTGTAAAACCTGGCTGTTCGCCCAGGCCTTTGGGGTGTGGTGGGGAGTGGGTTAGGGTTTTTATCTCCCCTACCCTGCTTACTGCTTATTGTTTTAATATATCCCGGGGCCCTGTTTTTGATGTATTTTAAATTATTTTATATCTGTTTTTATATGTATTTTTACTGTTGGAAGTCGCCCCGAGCTGTTCGCAGGAGGGGCGGGGTATAATTTTAAAAAATAAATAAATAAATAAATAAATAAAAGAATGCGGATCAGTCTCGCAAGAACCAGGATTGTTACGGGGAAGAACGATTTATGTCCCAGACTTATCTGATTGCCAGGACCATGGAGTCCATATTTGCTAGTATTTCAATTTTGGATGACTCTGTAGCCAAAGTAAAGGTTCAGCTGCATGAGGTACTGGCAAAGTTGGAAGACTTAAGAGAAAATGTTAAGGAAAAAAATTATGTTCGCAGACTCCTGTAAATAGGGGATCTAGCAGAAGAGAAAGGACTTTTTGGCAATCCCAGCCCAGGCAGTTTGGGGTTCCAGACCTATGAGGGGGCAGTTCATAATTGAGGACGGCAAGAAAATGTAATAACTAATTTAACTCAGCTCCTGGGTAGGACAATCAAAGGAACTGATATTGATACCATTAGTTATCTTCCTTGTCGGGACCGGGTGGCTAGGCTGCAGCTGGGGTTCATGCAGGAATTCTGGGTCAGATGTATGTTCCAAGCCAGGAAGATGCTTTTGAGTAGGGGCATCTCTATAGACAGGGTGCCATGATATGAGACATCTATTGGGTCTGGGGAGTGTGGAGTCCAACACGGCCCCCTGCCCCTCCCCCAGGCATCCCCGACTGGGTTTATCCCAGGTTGGGAAGACTTACCAAGGTACGAGAATGGAGGATGGGGGAGATACCAGGCAGGGGGGGCAAAATAAGCCCAGGGGACTTGATCCCATGGGTAGGCAGGGTCAGAGGTTGGGGCCACAAAATCTATTGGAAGGTAACACGCAGTCGGTGGAACCCAAGGTTTTAGTGCCCCAGATTGAGCTCATGGATTTTGAGATAGGTGTCTCCTAGCCTATGGATGACCAAGATGGGCTGGGTCCAGGAGAGAAACTGGGTACTATGGGCAGCAGCCCCAGCCAGGTGCTTCTGGAAATTGGGGAGGGGGGGTCTGGACAAGGAAGTAGGGGGGCAGTACCCGCAAAGGTGGTTGACTGCCCAGAAGATAGGTCTCTTTTTGGCAGGGGATGTGGGTTTGGGGGACCTAGGCGATATCCGTGACCTGATTCGAAATTTACCAGTACTGGACCAAGATAAGCTCCTGATGAGGGTTGGCCATATAAAGAACAATATCCAGTGTACTGTGTTGAATTATAGGGCATCTTCTCTGGGCCCAGAGGGCACTGCACCCAAAGCTCAAATCAATTTGGATTATCTAACGGTAGTTCATTTTTTGGATGCCTCAGAGCTGGGGACTCCATCCAAAAGTTCCCAGACCCTGGACATTACAGGTCAGGTGGTTAATTTCACCAGATCTGGAGGGGCTAGTAATGTGGTTGTAGCCGAAATCAAGCTTTCCCATATCTCCCCTGCTCCTAGCCCCTTATGACCTGTGGGCGAGGATGGCGCCTTGGGAGTGCTGCCCCCAGATGACAACTCCGTGGGTCCCCAGCAAGCGGACTATGGTGCGAGCAGGGAGTTATTGCAGGGCACCCTTAGAATTGCCTCCTGGAACATCACGGGCCTTAGATCTAAATTGTCTGATCTGGATTGGGGCGAGTTTTTTGCAGGCTTTGATGTGGTGTGCTTGCAGGAGACCTGGCTTTTGCAAGACATTTCCTGGCACATAGAGCGTTTTATTTTGGCCTTCCACAATGGCCAAAAGAAGGGCCCCAAGGACCAAGGGGCACCTTTCTGGTGGATTAGTACTCCTGGTAGCTAAACAGTTCGGGGACCATTTTGTTACGTTGCAATCTGGAAGGCCGGAATTCCAGCAAGGCCTCCTTAAATTTGGATCTGGTCAGGCGGAGTGGATTGTGCTCTTTAACGTTTATATACCACCCCCGACCTCACTGTATTACCAGGAGGATATTTGGAAGGCCCTTGAGGAAGCTATCCTTGGGGCACAAGATCAATATTCCTTAGCAACCATTGTGTTGGCTGGGGATTTAAATGTCCATCTAATGGCAGGACAGGTAGGGACAGCCCAGGGGGACAGGTTCAGCGATTCCTTTCAGCCCTCAGAGGGAGCAAATCCTAGGGAGCACCAGCTGGAGTCCCTTATTTACAATTCTAGCCTCAAAATAGTCGGGAAGATCTGCTCCAGGATCCTGTGAAGGGTAGCACCTTTATAGGCCCCCAGGGAAGGAGCGCTATAGATTTAATCTTGATGAACCAGGAAGCCATAGACAAGTTTGGTAAGCTCTGGCTAATTTCGAGACCAGAAAGTGACCATATGGTCCTCAGAGTGGATATTTCAACCCAAGGAATGAGGGAGCTGGATCAGCCCTCTGAGGACCTAGCTGGGAGGATTAGAAGGATGTCCCAGGTCTCACTCTTTATCCAAATCCAGGATCTTTGTGCCACAAGAAAGTTTGAGGAGCTGGACTCCCAAATCTTGCTTGCTCAGGACAATTTAACTGTCCTGCTGTGTTACGAGGGAATTATTGGCAGCATACAGAGGGCATTCTTGGTTAAAAGGGCAAAAAAATGGCACCGGGGTAAACATCCCTGGTACGATTTGGATTGTAAATTGCTAAAGACCCAACTTATTGCCTCCAAGAGGAGGTGGGTTAGGAATCCTAGTTTTAACCACCGAGAAAGGTTCCAGAAGGATAGAGCATCCTATGCACTAATATTGAAAAGCAAAAGGGCCAGCTATTACAATGATATAGAGGTTCGACTGGCCGTGGCTCAGAGGTTGGGGGATTCCCACCAATTTTGGCAAATTTTGAACAAAATAATCAAGCCCCACAGGGGAGCCAGCAGTCCTAGGGTACACAACTCCATTTGGGAGGCCTTCTTTGGCCAATTATATGACAACCCCCAAGAGCTGGATTTTTCTGTCCAGCCATCATCTAGGGGGGATGAATTAGCCTTGGATTCTCAGTCTGTAAGGACTGATTTTTTGAAGGACCTAATAGTTGAGCTGATCGTTTCATTAAGAGTGAATAAAGCTCCGGGACCAGACCATGTCACGGCAGAGATGCTTCAGGCGGCACGCCAGTGGTGGGTGCCTGTGCTAAGTAAGTTATTCAGTAATGTCAGCATCTACAGTAGGATCCCTTCCTCCTGGCAGCAGAGCTGGATCGTTCTGATTTTTAAGAAAGGTTCCGGAAATGATCCAGCTTGTTATCGTCCAATAAGCCTGCTGTCAGTGATAGGTAAACTATTTGCAAGATGCTTACTGAAACACCTAGAGCAGTGGGTGGAAGAGAAATCAATTATCCCTCAAGAGCAGTTTGGTTTTGGCAAGGAGAAATCAATGACAGATTGCTGTTTTATACTCCAGCATATTATCCATAAATATCAGAGGATTAGGAAAGGCAAATTATTTCTGGCCTTTGTAGATTTAACCAAAGCTTTCGACTCACTCCCTCGGGCTCGACTTTGGAGGAAGCTCTCTGCGTTAGGGGTTAACAGCAAGCTCTTGTCACTTATAATCCTGCTGTATTCCAACAACAAAGCAAGAGTTGTTGGTCCAGACAACCAGCTGAGCAAAGATATTGCCATACAAAGAAGGGTTAGGCAGGGGTGCGTGTTGGCCGCACTGCTGTTCAATGTTTATCTTGCTGACTTCATTGGGTTCCTGGCAGCAGATAATACGCACCCCCCTGAGTTGGTTCACACCATTTAAGTATGTTGCAATTCGCCGACAATTTAGTCCTCATATCCCAGACAGCAAGCGGGTTGAAGCGGCTGATCCAAGGGTTGGATGAATATTGTGTATCAAATGGCTTATCACCTAACCCACAGAAATCCAAGGTTATGATTATGGGTAGCTGCAAAACATCAGTTAAGTGGGAAATTGCCAAGCAGCCACTTGAAGTGGTTCAATCCTATGTATATCTTGGGGTAAACTTCTCGAGCAGGGGTACGTGGGCCAAACACATACAGGGGTGGGCAGTGAGGACAGCTCAACTTGCTGGCATGATAGGTAGGGCAGCCGGAATTTCTCGAGGTGTTCCAGTTTCAACTTTTTTGAAGACATACAGAACTAAGGTTCCACCCGCGGCAGTATTTGGTTTGGATATCATCCCCAGTCAGTAATCAAACCTCTGGAGAGGGTGCAGGATTCGTTCCTTCATCGAATTCTCCAAGTGGGGAAGGATGTCCCAGGCCCCGTCTTGAGGGCGGAGATGGGTGTGTTTTCCACCAAGCTGCATGCCAAGTTGGTTCTGATTCGATATTGGTTAAGGTTGCTCTCACTGCCGGAGAAATCCCTCCCACACTTATGCCTGCAGGAGGAATTGTTGTATATGGGCATTAGAGGATACCCATGGCTTGGGTACCTGGTCCATCTTTTCCAGAGCCAGGGTTTCTCCTTTGTCTACCTTGCGGGTAGGTCGCTAATGGGGATAAAAAAAGAAATTCAGACCAGGTTGGAAGACACAGAGCAGCAAGATGATATAGCGGCTATAGGGAGCTGGAGAGTTGCGCCATGATTTAGGTCAGTTAAGCATGTTTGGGGGATGGAGGCATACCTGGATGTGCTAACGAGCCGTAGTCTCAGGAGAAGCTGTACGCTTCTCCGTTTCCAGCTGGTGCAGACTGCAGTGGTGGAAGGGAGATACAAAAGAACTGCCTATGCTAGACAATTGTGCACTTGTCCCCTAAGAGCAGTCGAGCATTTCCTGCTAAATTGCCCTTACTATATTGATCTTAGAGCAGTTTGGCTCCAACTGCTTTCCTGTGATCTGTCGGCCACAGAGCCAGGCCTAGGGTATAGGGATCTCCTTTCCCAGCACAAAAACGAGGATGTTGTGGCCCTTGCAACCTATGTTTGGCTGGCTTCCCAAAAACGAAAGGGGGTTACGAATGAGTCATAAGGGGATCTGTTGTTTCTGCAAGAGCGGGGCTGCTTCCCTTAACCTCAGAGTGGTGGTCCTATAGAGATTGTGCTATTATAGGCTGGGGGCTGTATGCAAACCTTTGTAGGAATTGCTAAGGATAGTGATGAACCCATGGGTCACCAGAGGTTGGTGCATTTTATCCCTTCTGATTTCCATATTGTGTAGCTATCTTGAAGTATTATGCAATGATGAAATGTTAGCACCCCATTTCGCACTGTAATACTGGACATTGTATGTATTGTGCTATGTTTTATTTGTTTTATATGTTTTATTTGTTTTTTTGTTGGCCATGGTGAAAACTAGAACCTAATAAACTAAACTAAACTTATAAGCAGACCCAGCAAAGTGTTGTTGGCTTACCAACTCACTCCCCCAGTTACGCCTCCCATCGGCTTCCTCTCCTTGTCTCTGCACTCCCCCCTGCCATCTCGCTTTTACAGCCTGTTGCTGTTTGCCTACCCCCCTGCTCCATTAATGCATGTGCTAACTGCTCACCTGGATTTGACCTGTGTTCTTACTTGATTACACCTCTGTTTGATCCCGCTGCTTACACCCATGTTAATGGCACACCTGGATTCGACCCATGCTCCTACTTGACTAGGCCTCTGTCTGATTCTGCTGCCAACGCTTGTGCTCCTGCTCACCTGGTTCACATCCTCACTTCATTAACTCTGTCACCACTGGACCCTTACAGCTTGGTTAGCCCTAGGGATGGGACTCTGGGCAAAATTTCGGTATCTGTCAATTTTGTTTTCAGTTCTCATGTATTTCAGTTCTTTTTCAATTTCGGTACTATCGGATCTTTTGCATTGATTTTTGTACCGGATTTTTAACATTGAGGTTTTTCAATGGGGGACAAACCACAATGTTAAAAATCTGGTACAAAAATCAGTGCAAAAGATCTGACAGTACTGAAACAGAAAAGGAACAAAAATTTCGGATTAATCCGAAATGGCCATTTTCAGGTACTTTCTGTTTTATTAGAAACCAAAATTCCCATTCCTAGTAAGTCCCCAAAAGACAACCCTCTATGGAGTGGGCTTCATCCACACAGCAAGAGTTAGGCCTCCTGTTGCCTTCCTCTGGATTTAACTCCTGGATTCAACCCTGGATTCGCCTTCATATGGATTTGACCTATGCTCCTGCTTCACTATGCGTCTACTTGATTTTGCTCCTAATGCTTGTGCATTCACCTGATTCATTCAGACCCTCACCTCATTGACTGCTGCCTCTGGACCCTTACAGGTAGAGAGAGACATCACTAGTCTCTCTTCTCCCTCCTCGTTTACTCACCTATTGGCATGGGTAACTGTGAGTTAGCACTACAAGGCCATTCCCATTGACTTTCTTCCACAAGAATTCAGTTACTGAGTTTCCAGCCCCTCCTCTGAGCTTTGCTGTGCTTTTGTCCTACGGGTAGTGGAACTTGCTGCCCCAAGGACACTAGGGATGGGCGAACAGAACCGAGTTCGAAAATTTGGTTCGGTTCGAAAATTGAGTTCGGTTCGGAAGTTCAGTTCAGTTGACCAAACTATTCGAGTTCGGTCGACTGAACTCCAAACTTCCGAATAGAATTCGGAAATTCAAACTCCATTGAATTAAATGGAATATTATCTTTTAGGGATGGGTGAACAGAGCCAAGTTCGGAAATTTGGTTCGGTTCGAAAATCGAGTTTGGTTCGGACGTTCGGTTCAGTCGACCGAACGGTCGAGTTTGGTCCAAACTCCGAACTTCCGAACTTCGTTTGCCCATCCCTAAAGGACACAGGTGCAGTGAAGCATTTCCCTCTCCTCCCTTGCTCAGGCTCCATGGAAGCTGAAGTGCTGCTGCTCAATGCTGCCGCTTCTGGTCAAATTTAAAAATACTGTAGGTGGCCAACTGTTTTGAAGGGTGCTACACCAGTTGGCTCCATAGATTAATCTCCCCTGCCAGTTGGGTAGGGAGAGGCAGAGGGAATGCATCCCCTCCAACTGATGCCTGGATTTTTAGCCATTAAGTTATGGTATGGGGAATGAAAAGCAAATGTATTGACTGCCACTTAACAAACTTAATAGGACTTTCAGGGCAGCAGTTTCAAGTTATCAGGAAACTGAAGTAGGGACTAGGGAAGATAGTTATCCTGTGCAAAATGTATCACATTCAGTTGAATAGAGCAGTCTGACTTAAAAGGAAATTCTTAGTTAACCAAGTTTGACTTATGTGGACCAATGTCTTGCCACTTTGCCATCATATGGCTTTTTCAAGGCAAGACATGTTCTGCTACTTATTTAGTGCCTACTGGAATTTATAGGAAAGTTTTCCACTGATTTCAGTGTATTGTGGGTTGGGTCTGCCTTCTCTTTTTTTGTTTTTGGCCCTTTTTATGTGAAACACTCCCCATATGTCCACCCAGTGGACTTGTGGGGGAGCACCTGTGTAAGAATGGTGGTGGGTGGGTGGTCCCATGACTCACCCGTCTCTACCTGTCTCCATGCACGGTACAACTGGCAAAAAGCGAGGTTGCTCCATGCATGGAGATGGGTGGAGGTGAGTGTGCACCTGTCTGACACCTCCCCCCAAGCAAGACCTCCCCCAGCACATGCCTTAATATTGCTTCCCCTCCACTGCCCTGCACTTGCTGCCTCCTCCTTCCGGTCTTGTCCCAGACCACTCTGCCAACCAGAAAGAGACTGGCACTTGGGGAAGCTGCTATGGGCCCAGTTAAGCCCACCTCATGTCCCTTCTTCCCAAGGTCCAGTAGACCTGACTGCCCCAATTCATAGTTCCCTTCCCCTGCCCCCGCAACCCACAGGAGGTCTGTGGCACCCCTCCAAATGCAGAGCCCCTGCCCCTCCACAGCACGTACGTTCAAGTTGCTTCCCCTCAGCTCCACTTCACGTCCTCGCTGTTCTGCTCACAAACCTGTAAATATTTACCATTTTCTGTGAAATTCTCTGGGGGGGCGGGAAAGCAAAATCTCTGTTTTTCTCTGGAAAAAAGCAAAATCTCTGTTTTTTTCTGGTTTTCCGTCACAAAGAGAAAATGAGGAACTCCGGTGATTAATGATTAGCAAAATAATTGGTGATTAATGCTTAGAAAAATAAAATTAATGCGAGAAAGAAGGTTGACAGTGTAATTCTCAAGCTTTTTTAGCTCTGCTGCTAGCCCTAAAGCTGATGCAATTCTCGTTGATTTCAATGGGACTCTTGTTGGCACTTCGGGCTAATGCCAGGACTAATGCGCTGGCTTGGCTCCTTTGGGGGATGGGTTGCTGGGAGCACATTACACTGGTACTTGAGAGTTTGCACTGGCTACCTATAGCTTTCTGGGCACAATTGAAGATGCGGTTTTTTACCTTTAAAGCCCTAAGTGGTCTGGGACCCAAGGATCTGAAAGCCCGCCTTTCCTACCATGCTCCATCATACCCCCTGCAGTTGACTGGGGGCACCCTCCTGGGGATTCCTTCTGTTACTCTTGCTCTATCGATGGGGGTGAGCAGGAGGGCATTCACAGTTGCTGCCCCAATGTTGTGACACTCCTTCCCCCTGGAGGTCCATCTGAATCCAGGCCTGAGCAATTTTTGGAGGTGGTGTAAAACTTTTCTTTTTCTTAAAGCGTTTGGCAGGTTGGGATAGGGAGAGGAATTAGGTAGGGATGGGCGAACGCGGTTCGGCAGTTCGGAGTTCAGCCCGAACTCGGCCTGTTTGGACGACCGAACTCAAACACGAAACCGAATGCGAACAAACCGAACACCGAACGGCGAAATGGCCGAACAGTTCAGTCAGTTCGGATCGCGTTCAGATGAGTTCGGGTGGCAAAAAAAGGTTCACTGGAAGGTCAAACATTACAGGGAGGTGTCAGTCACTGAGGAGCAGACTTCCAGGCACCAGGGGTGGAGAGGCTTGCAAGAAAC
>QEPC01007559.1:6658654-6685266 GCA_003113815.1 Sphenodon punctatus | reverse complement strand
GGGGATGGATAGATAGTAGAGAGTTGTAGGAGTTAGCTTAGTGATAGAAATAGCGTTAGTGATTTAGTTTTAGTGTTTGTAGGAGTAGGTCTGTGTACTTATTAGATAATCCATTTAATTCATTAGCATTTAGAATAGTTAATAGCAGTTAGATTTAGTGTAGATAGATAGATATAATATTAGATAAAATAAATAAATAAAAAACCCCATATAAAAAAACAAAAACAAATAAAAAACAAAAGAAAACCATATAAAACCCAATAAAAACCCAAAAAACCATATAAAAAACAAACAAACACCCATAACAACACTTCCTGAACGGCCGAACGGAACGACCTGTTCGGACGACTGAATGGAACAGCCGAAGCCGAACTCAGCGAACTCAGTGAACTGAACGCCTCAGAACCAAATGCAGCCGAACCAAACGGACGAACAGAACGCAGCCGAACAGAACGGCCGAGCCCGAACCGTGATCTGTTCGCCCATCCTTAGAATTAGGTGGGAGGCTGTGGGGTTGGAGTGGGTTGGTTTTTTTTAGGGGTCATTGTATTTTAATGTCTTTATAATTTTATATTTTTTGTAAGCTGCCCTGAGCCTTCAGGGAAGGGTGGGGTATAAATGTTAAAATAAATAAATAAAATAAACAGCTTGAGGATTACACTGAACTACAGCATGTTCTACAGAAGAGAGCGTGTGACCCTACAATTACTTATGGTGCACCATCTGGCAGATGGATACCGTTAGGACAGTGGGGAAAAGGAAGGTTTTCCTTTCTCAAGAGCCTACTGAAATCAATACAAGGATTATTTTAAAGAATGATCTACTATTTTGTTATTGGATCCCCTTAAGTTACATTAATGTTAGGATGACCAAAACATCTTAGCTAGCAGTCCCCTTCAGAGTAATAGTAGTCATTTCACAGTTCTCCTATAATTCCCATGAGGTCTCTTCCCCTCTTAACAGTTCCTAGGTTTCACAGAAAAACCTGCCTCAGTCTCCTAGGACAAACTACAGAAATGTGGGTCACTTGTGTATTTAATATTTACCTCATGCAGTTTTTGCTAGAGATGTGCACCAGGGTCCCATGTCGTTTTTGTTTTTGTTTTTTCATTTTCGTTATTTAAATCTGTCATTTTTGTTTTCATAAATATCAAATTGTTGTTTTTGTTTTTGCTTTTGTTTTTGTTTTCCATTGGTTTCAATTGTATTTCACTATATGTAGCTGAACCTTGGTGTGCTTATACCTCCAATGGAAGGCATTATGTGTACCAGTAATCCAATTGTAGAAGCAGTTGAAGTAATTTATTTTGCAAAAACTTTATATACATTCTTAGGTGTAACTTCTTTGCCTCACATTGAATGTAGATGAAACTTGGCATGTTTATACCCCTTCCCACTTTTACTATCTTTGTCATCTTTCAGAAGGATTGGATAAAGGGTCCTGGTGGTATAAGCAATTAACTTATAAATGTATCTTTGACTGTAACTACTTGGGTATCTGTTGGATGCAAACACAATTCCCTCTTATAGCTACATCCTAAGTTTTTGATCCTGCTGGGGGCCTTGACTCAGAGCTTGCAGTGTCTTTGGAGACCCAGGGCTGCTTCTTGTTTTGACAGCACATCCTGATCTTGTAACTGTGGATTAGTGATGGGCGAACAGATCATGGTTCGAGTTCGGCCATTCGGTTCGGCTGTGTTCGTTTCGTCCGTTCGGTTCGCCCGTTCGGTTTGGTTCGTCAGTTCGAATGTTCGGCTGTTCGGTGGTTTGGATCGAATGTTGAGTTCGGATTCTGGATTCGGTTCGGTCGGGATAGGTTCGGTCTTTAGTTCGGTGCAATCAGGAACTGAAAATGACATTTAGTTTTTGAAATAAAAGGAAAAAACTAAAAAACATATTTCTGGCCATAACATTTTTGTTTCTTATTACTTTTTGATGATATTTAGGGAGATTGTACCCCCCAATGGAGCGCACCAAGTAGACCAACATTCGGAACGATTAGATAAAGGAAACTGATTTCAGAAGCAATTGAATATTGTGATTTTAAGAAAAGCTCCATACACATTCATGACTACAACTTCTTTATCTTGCATCCAATGTTCATGAAACTTGTGCATATTACATCCCTCTATATGCTTAATATTTCTGCCAATTTTAGGAAAGAGTGGATAAAGGGTCCCAAGGGTATAAGACATTAACCTGAAAATACATTTCCAGCTGTTACATTTTGATATTCCATTCTGTTTACAGGATATTTGACAGGAATGTATCAAATACCGTTCCTGCTATTTCAGCAAATGTACAGGAGATTTTGATAAAGGGAACCACTTCTGTTGGCCAATTTGCATCACAAACCGATCTTATACCACAGTGACATAAGAGAATCCCAGGCATAGGCCCCTTCTCTACATTTGTTGTACAGGCATATAAAATTGAGACCCTTTATAATATCTCTCTGATATTTGGCAGAGATGATCATGAAAGTGAAATATATAGTCCTGCCAAATTTCATGTACACTGGTTGGACTACAAAGATGTTATAATCAGACATACATTTATTTGTTAATTGCTTATACCACCAAGACCTTTTGTCCAATCCTTCTGAAATTTGGCAAAGATAGTTACTATGGGAAGGGGTATAAACTTAACATGTTTCACCTACATTAGATGTGAGGCAAAGAAGTTACAGCTAAGAATGTATATGTAGAATATTGCAAAATACAATAATGCAACTGCTTCTAAAATCGGATTCCTTTATCCAATTCTTTTTATATTTGGTGCACATAATGAGTTCTATTGAAGGTAGAGGCACTCCAAATTTCAGCCACATAGCTTAAATAACAAAAAAGTTACAGCCGATAATGTGTTTTCCATTGAAACCAATGGAAATTCAATTCCGAACTCACCGAACACATCCGAACCGAACGTTCGAATTCGAGTTCGGTTCGAACATTCGGTTCGGTTGACCAAACTGTTCGAGTTCGGTTCAAACGCCGAACGTTCGAATTCGAGTTCGGTTCAACCGTTCGGTTCGGTTGACCGAACTATTCGAGTTCGGTCCGAACTCCGAACTTCCGAACCGCGTTCGCCCATCCCTACTGTGGATCACCACTGCTCCCTGCCAGAAAAATAAGGTGGCAGGAAGGGCAGAGGGGAAGATGAGTTCTTTGCACATATGTTGGTCTTGGGATGAAGCAGATGTAGAAGCCACGGTGTCACATGCCCTACTTCACCCTCCCACTCATGCCTTCTCCATCACATTGGATTATCCAGAAGCTCATACACAGCTCTTACTGACTTCTGTGGGAGTTGTGTACTCAAAGCTAATACTATGATCAGGTTCCCAGAGCAGGCAGTTACTTATTCAGTAAATGTAAAAAGGGAAGAAAAATAGAAAAAGAAAGATAGGCATAATCCTAAATGAGAATAATCAAACCTAAGTGCCTAAGGACACTTGTCCACATTACCAGGGCTGGCAATTCTCCCGGTGGGGAATCTCCCAGCTGGGAAACTTACACCAAGCTCCACATGTGGGCACGGGGCTGAAAGTGTCATCAGCAGCGTCCAGTGTCCTTTTTCCTCCGAATGTCGGGGCTTGAAATCCAACCCTGACATTTGGAGGAAAAAAAGCTGCTAAACCAGCTGATGACCCTTTCAGCCCCGCACTTATGTGTGGAGCTCGACATAAGTTTACCAGCGGGAAAACTCACCATCTCCAGTAACGTGGGCAAGTGGCCTAAGTCTTCAAGATTCTTTCCAGAAACACATGAGTGGTGGTTCTGTTCTGGACCTGCAAAAGTTCCAAATGTTCCTTCACCATCCTTCAGTGCTTCATGTGCGTATGTATGGTCCAAATTCCAATCTGGTGTAAATCATAACTCCATTGGAGTCTCTTTGCATCTGTTAAGGATCTGACCAAGAAACACACACAAAGTGTGATTAACATATTCCATGGTTACCGGAGCTGCCATTTTGGAATGGTGGATGAATGACTGAAACAGAATGAGCAAAATGAAAGTGCAAGGAGAGCTGACAAGCAGAACTTGAAGGAGAGTAACTGAAAGTGGCAGTGTAAATCTGCCTGAGCAGAATTGTGGAGAAAGAGAATGGGAGACATTTGGTGGGCTGGGGTGGAGAAATTGCTAAATGTCAGTGGGTATTTTCAGACATTATGAGACCACAGTGAACCACGGTCATTCCCACTGCGGGACCAAAGCGCCCTGAACATCTGTTTCGAGAGCACCAGATGTTCACAACAGTCAATCCCCAGCAGGGGTCAAAATTAACCATGCTTCCGGAGCTCCGAAAGCGACATGGTCAATGTGATTCCCAACGGGAAACAAAAAAAAGTAACGTCTGAAAGGCAACCACCGTCCAGAATCAACCAAAATGATTCCCAGCCGGGGACAAAGCATGCAGCATCACTGACAGGCAACCAGTCACAACACAGGCCAGGGAGGGATATTTAAAGGGCACACATCGGCAGGGGGACATGGCGGGATGGAGCGAGGCAGAAGGGAGAGGAGAGCGGAGGGCGAGAGAGCAAGGGAGGAGGAGGAGGAGGAGGTGGTGGAGCCGGTGGAGGTGCAGGTGGAGGAGGGGGTTGTGCTGCACCTGCAGGTGGTGGAGGGGCAGCAGCAGCAGCCGGGACAGGCAGCCCCAGAGACAGCAACTGGACCGGGGGATGAGGCACCCCAGAAATGGGTAAGGCGACCTAAGGGGGGGGACCCGGCAGCACAGGGACACCAAGGGGGTGGGCCCGGGCAGCAGGAGGGGTGAGGGGTGGGGCCGCAGGACAGGGTCAAAACAAC
This sequence comes from Sphenodon punctatus, assembly GCA_003113815.1. Classification (NCBI taxonomy): domain Eukaryota; kingdom Metazoa; phylum Chordata; class Lepidosauria; order Sphenodontia; family Sphenodontidae; genus Sphenodon; species Sphenodon punctatus. The sequence continues at coordinate 6,680,455 of QEPC01007559.1, read as the reverse complement.
ACCTACCCCCCCATGACCCACAGACATGGAAGCAGGCCCGGGAGCCCGAGCGCCCAGAGGAGACGGGTGCTGGCCAGGCGGAGGAGGAGGACCCGGAGGGCCCACATGGAAGAAGACCTACCATCAAGGGGGACAATGGGGGCACAGGGAAATGCAGGACTTCATCCACATCTGGGGGACCCTGGAGCATCAACTGGAGCTCACAGTCAATCAGCGGAATGACCACATCTTCTGGGGGACATGGAGGCGGTGGACCATCACAGGCCCATGGCCCAGTGCCAATCAAAGGCGAAGGATCTAAAGACGGGGTACAAGGCCATCTGGGACAACAACCAGCAGTCCAGACATGGAGCCCTGACCGCCCCCTACTTTGACGCCTTGGACTGCATACTCCATATGAAGGGCTCCATCGTCACCCCAAACCTCATGGGGAGCACCGTGGTCCAGGGTAGGGAACAGGCCGTGGTACCCCCTCCTCTCACCACCCCCAGGGATGACACCAGCTCCAGGGCCCCCACCCCCCAGGAGGAACATAACCAGGGACTTCGGGGACCTGCAAGCCCCCCACAAACCCCAGTCCCAGCAGTCCCCACATCCTGTCTGGACCGGGAGACTCCGAGGCCAGCACACTGGTCACCTTCAGCCAGTGGACACTGGGGGACCCCAGCAACACCAAGGGACTGGCCTCGGAGGGTTCCGAGATGGACATCGAGCGTAAGCACGCGGGTGGGATGGGGCCAGACCAGGGGGAAGGGACGAGGGGGGGAGGGGGACACACCGGGCATGGCTCCCCCCCAGCCACCCCAGACACCCTGGAATATGGGAAGGGGGCTAGGGGGGCGCTGGAGGACAAGGGCAGCCCACCCCCACCCAAACCCTCCCATATCCCCACAGGGCATGGCACGTCCCAGTGACAGATGGGCGATGAGGATGCCAGAGAGCAGCCCCGGGAGCATCCAGCATTCCACAGTAAAGCACACCACCAAGTGGGGGGGGGAAGGGTTCCAGGGGAGGGCATCAGCCACCAATTCGATAGGGGGGTGGGGCTCTAGACCCCCCCAGTCATGACACAATCAGGGGGCGGCCAGCCGGGGCACCTAACCAGCACCTATTGTGAACCCCACAGGGCAACCTGAGGGCCCCCAGAAATCTGTGCCCATGCCCCCGGCGCAATGGATGAGAGAGCACCAGGCATGGGTACGGCGCCGGGCGGACGAGCAGGTGGAGGACATTGTCCGCTCTACCACCGAGCAGGGCGAGCGGATGATCGCGGCCATTGATCGCATGGAGGAAGCCATGGAACGCTCCCTGCAACAGGTGGAGGCAAGGGACTGGAGGCTCTAAGCGGAGGTGCGGCTGGAGCAGAGGTGGGAGTGCCGGGAGCATAGCAGGAAGGTAGAGGCGTTTGGGCGGCTGGAGCAGGCCATCGACAGAATGGTGTGGGAGCATTCAGCAAACATGGACCGCGTTCAAGACATTGGCCTCTCCCTGCTCCTGCCCGCCAGCACCATGAGTGCATACGTGATGGCAGATGGCCCGCCGGGCACCCTGCCCATCCAGGCCCTGATTCCTGGCCCCTCGGCATCCCCACCGCCACCGCCCAAGCCGCCAGTCTGCCCGCTCGGCCCACGCATCCGCCTCCCAGTCCCTGTAGGCCACCACCGCCACCACCGCCTGCCCCTCAGGACACCAAGGCCTCCCAGGACAAAGTTGGGAACACGTACAGCGGGGGGGAGGGGAGCTCCCAGAGCTCCATGACTCCCACAGGATGGCCGAGGGGTGGCCCCAGAGATGTGGGGGAAGGGGGAGAGCGGTCTGAAGGGAGAGGAGCATGGCACAGGGAGGTGGGTGGTGGTGGTGGTGATACATGTAACTGTGTGCTAATAAAGGTTTGGGCACAACTATTACCTCCTTGGGTCAGTTCATGGGGCTGTGGGCGGGTGGGTGGTCATACAGAGGCGCATCCAGGGTGCTGGTGGGGGGCCCAGGGTGGTGGAGACGGGGGTATGCACCTCATGCCTTGATCTCCCGGCTGATCCACCTTGCCAGGGCAGCACGGATGTGCTTTGTGTATCGGTACTCCCACAGGTTCTCTGCATTCACATACAGGGGTGCAGGGCCAGGAAGGCGCCGGGGCATGGGGTATTTGAGGGCAGCCCCATTGGTCTCGCACATGTTGTGCAGCACACAGCAGGCCCTGATTAGCAGGGCCGAGGTGTCCACCATGTAGTCCAGGTGGCCCGTGAGGCTCCTCCAGCACTGCTTGAGGGCCCCGAAGGCCCTCTTGACCACAGTCCTGCTTGCACACAAGTGGGTATTATAGAGAGCCTTCACAGGGTTCTGGGCGAACGGGTATGCCTTCATCAGCCACCGGGTGAGGGGATAGGCCGGGTCCCCCAGGATTCAGGGGGGCATAAGCACCCCCTCGATCCAAGTCATCCCCTTGTCCGCAAAGTCCCCCAAGAGTTGCCTGTGAAGATGTCTATGAACCACCCCCGGTGGTCCACTACAGCCTGCAGCTGTAGGGAGTGGTATCCCATCCGTGTCTGTTAACATATTCCGCGGCTTCCCCAGTGGAGGGGCAGATGATCTCTATGTGGGTGTCATCCATGGCGCCCATGCAGTTGGGGAAGCCTCCAGCCGTGAAGCCAGCCATCATGGCCACCTGGTCCACCAGCTGGATCGCTCAGTCCAGGAGCACTCCCTCCACAGCCTCGCAGACGTCCTGCAGGATCCTGGCGACAATGCTCACCCTGACGCCGAAGTGCTGCGACACGGACCGACAGGAGTCGGGAGTTGCTAGTGCCCAGACCCCGATGGCCACCCGCTGCACCATGAGGATGGGGGCCCGTATGGGGGTGTGCTGCCGCTCCAGCCAGGGTGTTAACAGCTCCACGAGTCACAGTAGGGTGAACCTGTCCTTCTGAAAGTGTACCCTCCAGGCTGCCTCATCCCACTGAGTCAGTGCCCGGGACCACCACCCCTGTGCCCACTCTGTGATGCATACTTGCCAGTCAATGGGCATAGCGAACAGGGATGTGCGCCCCATGGTCTCCCTCCACCACTGGAGGTGCCCGGCTGCCTCGCGGAGCCATGTAACCCTATCCCAGCCGTGGAGGAGGACCTCCCGGGCCACCCCGGACACCCGCAGGGCCCTGAGATGGGCCAGGGAGAGTCTCTGGGCATGGTGTGCTCTCCGGCCCTAGTGGCACTCCAGGCAATGGTAACCCGCAGGCGGGCGCCCAGGTGCACCTCAGTGGTCTGGATGCACAAGAGATCAGTGTGCAAGCGGTACCACTCTACGCAGAGGGCTAGGTGCATCCCGCAGGCACCCAACCGACCTAGCTCCATGGGGCACATTGCCCCGGTTGGGGGGCAGCCGGCCCAGTTATAGGCCGGGGCACATGTAGCCCCGCCCCCAGGTTGCGACCTGGGGCCCTGCCAGGGGCCCCTGGGTCAGTTATGGGCAGTCCCCCTCCCGACTGCCTGGGAAGGCTCCTGCAGGGCGGCCGTGCCGGGGAGCTGGGGCGGTCCATTGAGCACACCTGCTGTCCCTGCAAGGGGCCTGGTGCACGGTCCAGTCTGCACCTGGGCGCGTGCGGGCTGCAGCTGCATTCCTGCTGTCATCAACCTCCCACCTCTCAGTGTTGCTAGCCTGTTGTCCTCGCCACCCTGATTAGTGTGTAGGCTGTCCTGTATGTGCGCTCTGTTCCAGCAGCTGTGCTGGGTCCACAACACACGCCTCGCTCGCTTGCCATGCCATGCTGCAGGCCAGTGGCCATATCGGCTGGCCTTGAGGCCCCCCTGCATCCCCTCCCATTTCTCCAGGGATTGTGGGGCCCCTCTGTCCTCGCAATTAGTCTCCTTTGTTTCCTGGACCATGGCTGGCTGTGCTTCCACCAGGCTCCCAGTGCCCATGGGGCCCCCCATCGCTGTACCTTCCGCTAGACCATGGCCCTGTGTGACCTGTTGCATTCCCTGGGTGTGCAATTGTTCCTGAGCTGCCCAGACAGCCTGTCCGGTACCTATGTGAGTCGGAGCTCCGGGCTGCACTACTTTGGCTATGAGGCAAGCGTCTGCAATTGCCGGCTGCATGCGGAGACCCTGGGCCTGATTCCCTTTCTCGATGGGCACGTCCAGGAGATGAGGTGCTCGCATGTGGGGTGGTCGGTGGCGGAGACTGTGTCTGCTCTGTCTGTGTGCAGCCTGGCCGCCTACATGGCCTGTCTGAATGAGGGGGGCCTGTCGTGGCCGTGTCCTACTTTGGCTGTGTTCACGGGGCCTGTGAGTACCAGCAATCACGTGGGGCAGTGTATCATTGGCTGTTGGAGCTCGGTCACCTTCCATAGCCCCCTGTTGCTGACTATGGCTTGTCTGAGCCCACTGAGGCGGAGCTGGTGGCACTGTCTGGTGTGTGGTCCCGTTCAGATGTGCAGTTGGGGCTCGCTACACAGGATCCCTTCGAGGCGTACTACCTGGTCACCCACCACATGTCTGTGCTGGGCTACCATCGGAGCATGCTTCAGTGGCCCCACTTCGGTCACATGGTGGGCCACCCAGCCCCGGGCCCCTTTGTGGCCCCCTGCAGCTGGCTGTGAGGCCCCCTGTGCCTACTGTGTCCCTGTTGGTGGCCCCGTGGAGAGCTCCCGCCTGCTGCCGCGGACCAGTGCCTGCTTCCTCCATTATGTCCCGGCCTTGCAACTGTGCTACCTGTTTCCTAGGGTTCCACTGCCCCTGCCTGTGGCTCTGAGCCCCCTCCAGCCCCCCCATTCGCCTCTGCAACCGGTGCTCCCCTCCGTGGCTGCCTTCTCCTGTGGCCGGGTCCTGCTCTCCGTGCATCCACCCAGCTCCCTGGGTTGCTGCTGACCTTCCTCATCCACTGTTGCTTCCTCCTGTGCCCGTAACCCCCCCCTTGGGTGCCTCTGTGACCGCAGGCTTCTGGGGCGCCTGGTCTTTGTCTCCCGGCATCTGCCCAGGGGTGTATGTGCATCTGTGGACCGCCTGCCCTGCTCCGGCTCTCCTGCATCCCCTCCATGGCACCCTCGCCGGCAGTTGGAGTGCCTGTCTGCCTCCTGGGCCATTTCTGGGCCACTCCCTGTTTTGTGTGGCCTCCCCCTGTGCCTGTGGCATGGCTTTTCGCCACCCCTCCCATTCCGGGACTGCCTGTGTAGCTGTGGGGGTGCCCTGCGGACTGTGCTTTTGTGGGGGTTCTGGGTGCCGTTTCCCGTGTCCTGCCCTGCCCCTGCGCCGGCCCCCCCTGTGCCCATTGTGCTATGTGTGTTGTCTGTCCCGCTGTGTCCTCCCTTCCCTTTCTTTTCCTTGTGGGTGTGAGTGCTCCCGGGCGTGTTTGTGTGCTGTGTATTCCACTGTGCCCTCGTTGTCTCTGTGTCTGCTGTGTGTGTTGCCTCGACAGCTCTTCTCCCTCCTCCCTTCCCATTTCCCTTGTGTGGGTGTTCCCTGTAAGCACTTTTGGCTTCCTCTGCCCTCAGTCGGCCATGTCTGCCTCCCGCCCCTCCCTGGTGGCTTCTGGGTGTTTTTACCACGGCCGGGAATCAGTGTCATGTCTGTTGCACTGCCCCGGCCAATGGTCTGATGGCCCGATTCCCCACCGTCACGTCTGTTCGGGGCCTCCCTGGACCATGGGGGGTGGTTACTCTGTCCACCACCGCAGGGAATCTTCTGTGGTGAATCGGGACCGCATAACGTCTGAAATCACCCAGTGTTGAGGATTATCTGAAACACTTCAGAGGCACAAAACAGCCTAGCTAAGAAGACAGTTCCTCACATCGACATGGACATATTCTTCTTTTCTAGGTACATAGACTCTCTCTCTTTTCTTTTCTCTAATTCTTTGCTTCCCTCTGCATTACAGAGCAGATGGAATCCAGGATTCTAGCAAACGAGTTTTGTTTTAGTTTTTTGAAGATACTTAGTGTAGTTCAAGTGGAAATCAGTGGGATTTGGGCATCTAATTCTGATTTGAGCTGTTGATAAATTTCCCCATTTCTCTTTAAGAGCATAAGAAGTGCCATAATGGGTCAATCCAATGGTCCAGCTAACCCAGCATCCTATCTCCAACAGTGACCAATCACAGTGGTGTGAGAGAAGCACCCAACACAGGTCACAATGGGGGATCCATTCCCTGTTGTTTTCCCCCAGCTCCCGTCATGCTCCCTGATCCTGTCTGGCTAATAGCTGCTAATGAACCTAGCTTCCAGAAACTTCTCCAAACCTCTTTTAAACTCAGCTATAGTACTGGCCCTTACCACAGCCTCTGGCACCACAACCCAATTATATGCTGAGGGAAAAAATATTTTCTTTTATTTGTTTTAAACTTGCCATCCATGAGTTTCATGAAGTGTCCCCTAGTTCTAATACTAGACGAGAGGGTAAGTAAGTGCTCCTTGTTTATTAGTTCCACACCACTCATTTTATAGACCTTTATCATATCTCCTCTCAGTCATCTCTTCTCTAGGGGTGTGCAAACACCAAGCGGTTTGGGGTTCGGCATGTTCGGGGTTCAGCTGAACCTAAAACCATTCGGTTCGGTCCGTTTGGACCAAACCGGTTCAAGGGGGCCAAACCTGTTCGGGCAGGAAGGGAGGTTTTCCCTCCCCCCTCCAGGCTGCGTGGGTGGAAGGGGTGCTGGGGAGCACCTCCCCCCCTAACCCTGCCCAGCCTGGGATTTTTTTTTAAACCCCCCCAAGGATTGCCCACGGCCTTATCTGGTGATGCAGGGGCATCGACTCCAGGTTTGGCGGCAGGCATGTCCAGCAGCAGGTCTGCTGGTGGCAGTGCTCCGGAGTCCTTCAGGCTGCTACTAGGCCTTCCGGGTCAAACCGGAAGGCCTCGTAGCGGCCTGAAGCACTCCATAGTGCAGCCCCCACCAGACCTGCGGCTGCTACCACGACTGCTGCTGGACCCAGATCCAGAGCCCGACCTACCTGGGGGTTCCAGGGCTCCAGCCCCTGGTGTGGCATTAGCAGCTGGAAGCAGCCACGGGTCCAGTGCAGGCAGCACTCCGGAGCGCTTCAGGCTGCTACTAGGCCTTCTGGTTTAACCCAGAAGGCCTAATAGCAGCCTGAGGCACTCAGGAGCACCACCGGTGGCGGACCTGATGCCATACCAGCCCACCGCCGGACCCAGGGCCAGAGCCCCGACACCACCAGGTAGGGCTGCAGGCAATCTCGGGAGGAGGGTGTTAAAAAAAATAATCCCAGGCTGGGCAGGTTGGGGGGGAGGTGCTCCTCAGAGCCCCTGCCACCCACACAACCTGGAGGGGGAGGGAAAACTGGGTTCCCCCCAAACCGAGTTCGGAACCTGAACTCGGTTCGGCCAGTTCAGTTGGGGGTCAGTTCACATTCAGGGTGTTCGCGAATGGGCCAAACACCCTGAGTTCGGGCCGAACCCCAAACTTCTGAACCATGTTCGCACATCCCTACTCTTCTCCAAACGGAAGAACCCCAGCCAACCAAACCTCTCCTCATACGGGAGCCCTTCCATGCCCTTGATCATTTTTGTTGCCCTTTTCTGTACCTTTTCTAGTTCATCTATGTCTTTTTTGAGATGGGGTGACCAGAACTGCACACAATATTTGAGGTGCGGTCGCACCATTGATTTGTATAGCGGCATTAGACATCCTCTGTTTTATTCTCTATCCCCTTCAGAATAATTCCTAACATTCTGTTTGCTTTTTTGACTGCTGCTGCACACTGCGCTGTGGATTTCATTGTATTGTCCACAACCACCCCCAGATCCTTTTCCTGAGTGGTAACTCCTAGCTTACTATAATAATAATAATAATTAATAATAAATAAATTAATATTTATTGTTTCAACCTTTGGTTATAACAAAAATATACACAATAAACAATTAGAAACATAACCACAGAGAGCCACCATTGGGTCCTGACCAAAGAAGATTCACAATAATAAACATTTACCCAATAATAGTAATAGTAATAATAGTAAATCTTCAATAAATTCATACGTAATATAATATAATTAGGGTAAGCCCACTTGGTTCCCCTCTTAACTAAGACTCGATGGAAGCGAATAATTTCAGAATTAAATATAGCCTTGAAAGTACCTCTGGGTAGCAGATTATTTGGTTGTAATTCTAAACTGCTACCCTCCTTCCTCCCACCTACTATACAGAACTGATATATTACTAGCCATAATATTATTGTCCCAAAAAGAAGTAGGAATCTAAACTTTAGCCCTAGCTCTTCCATGGAGCTTGGGGGCGGGAAGACCCTTGACCCCTGAATAATTTAATTCGATCTTTGTGGCATGAACTTTAATCAGGCCAGACTTCTCTCGCATCCCTTTACTCCACCTCAGTCAATACAAAATGACACGTCAAGTTTTCACAGGATAATATCCATGCAAGTAATATCATCAAAATATTACTTTGTTTGATGATATAGCTAAATTCAATATAATGATTACCCTGTGCCATCACATAAATCACAAGACATAATACATATAATCCAACAATACAAATGATCAGATAAAATAAGAAGAAATAACAAATAACCCGAGATCAGGGATCCTACTATCTAGTATCTATAACATAATCCCATCCAATCAGTGCTGTGTCCCACTAACCTGTAAAATGTTGTATAGAAAGAAAGCCACTCTTTTAGTAAGTTTTTCTTCCCGACCTCCTAACAATACACATAATAGGGAGGTCGTATGCCTAGAGGGAAGATCTTCAATATCTGGTACCAGCCATTTATCCCTAATGTCCTTAACTTTAATACAATCTAGGAGCATATGTTCCAAAATGCCCACCAAACTGGGGGAGCATCCACAAAAACAGAGAGATAAGGGCTGAGCACAAAAACGGCTCTCTGTGGCTGCTGTTGGAAAGACAGTAATCCATGCCATGGTAATACACCTTCGGACCTGGGGGGGAAGCTGCCATTGTAAATACGATGAGGGGAGCTGGGCGTATTCATGGAAAGTAAATTGTCCAATGGCAGTCCTAGGCTACTCAACTTCCTTTGGACCTGCTGTCCCCATACATTATGGGACCCTTCCTGTAATATTAGGATCGCCAAGGGCACCGTTAAACCATAATGGAGCTTCAACCAGTAGCCTGTTGCTAAGAACCATATTCTAGTCTCTATGGATTGAACTCTGCACTCTAATCGCACTGCACAACAGGGTGCGTGATTAGGCAAGGCCAGGAATGAGCGAAGGAACGTTGTCTGAACCGACTCCAAAGTGGCAGATTTCCCTAACGCCCACAGTTGGGCACCATATAATAGTTGGGCAAGGCATTTAGCCCTATTATACCCTCAAGGCTGGGAGAACCGAGTAACCTCGGTTAGCTCTAAAATAATGGCATATTGCTCTCCCTACTTTCAATGCCTGCCTACGTGCCGCAGCTGCATGGGTACCCCAACAACCACTGGACTGGAAGATCACCCCCAGATATTTATATACAGCCACTTGTTCCAGTTCATGTACATCCACAAACCATTTATAGATCTTCCGCTTAGGGGAAAAACCATCACCTTGGTTTTTTGGTGATTATCTCCAAATAATTTACAGAGCAGAAATCACTTAATGCCTGTAATTGTCTTTTTAACCCCACACGTGTCCTTGACGAGAGGACAGCATCATCAGCATATAATAATATTGCCACCTCAGTATTTACAATCCTGGGGGGATGATTATCAGAAGAAGAGACTGCTGGGATTAGATCATTCAGAAAAATGTTAAAAAGCGTGGGGGCCAGGACATATCCCTGCCTGACCCCCCGCTTAGCCAGGATCACTTCAGACAACTAATCCCTTTGGCCCAACCTGACTCTAAGGGAGGTGTTAGTATAAAGCCTTTGAATAAGGCACAAAAGCCATTTATCAATATTAGTAAGAGCAAGTTTCCGCCAAAGATGGTTTCTAGACACCAGGTCAAACGCAGCCCGCAAGTCCACAAATGCAGCATACAATCCTGTAGTTCGATAATACTTGGTGACCAGGTGTCTTAGGACAAAACAGTGGTCTATTATTGAGCGCCCTGCCCTGAATCCATTCTGTTCGTCATACAGAAAATTTTCCTTCATCAGTCAATCCCCCAATTTGTTTGAAAGATACCTAGCATAATTTGGATTATTTTTGCCTACGTGCATCACTTTGCACTTGTCCACATTAAATCTCATTTGCCATTGCCCAGGCATCCAGTGTCGTAAGATCCCATTGCAGTTCCTCACAGTCTGCTCGTGATTTACTACTTTGAATAACTTGGTGTCATCTGCAAATTTGATCACCTCACTCTTAGCAACCTTTTCCAAATCATCAATGAATACATTAAACAGCACCAGTCCCAATACAGATCCCTGAGGCACACCACTTTTTACATCTCTCCATTGTGAAAACCGACCATTTAGTCCTACCCTTTGCTTTCTATGTTTCAACCAGTTTCTGATCCATAGTAAGACACTACCTCCTATCCCATGACTTTTTAATTTTCTCAAGAGTCTCTCATGAGGGACATTATCAAATGCTTCCTGGAAATGCAGGTACACTATATTTACTGAGTCTCCCTTGTCCACATGCTTATTTACACCCTCAAAGAATTCCAACAGGTTAGTGAGGCATGACTTACCTTTACTAAATCCGTGTTGACTCTTCCCCATTAAGCCATGTTTGTCAACATGCCCTGTAATTCTGTCCTTAATGATGGTTTCCACCATTTTGCCTGGCACAGACGTCAAGCTTACTGGTCTGTAGTTTCCAGGATCGCCTCTGGATCCCTTTTTAAATATCGGGGTTACATTTGCCACCCTCCAGTCCTCGGGTACAGTGGCAGATTTTAGTGACAGGTTACAAATTACTAACAGTAGGTCTGCGATTTCATATTTGAGTTCCTTCAGAACTCTGGGGTGAATGCCATCTGGCCCTGGTGACTTGTTAGTATTCAGTTTGTCAATTTGCCCTAGAACATCCTCCAACGTCACATTGATTTGTAACAGCTCTTCCAATTCCTCGCCCACAAAGCAAGGATCCGGCGTGGGTACTTCCCCCAAATCCTCTGCAGTGAAGACCAATGCAAAGAACTCATTAAGCTTCTCTGCAATGTCCTTATCCTCCCTGAGTGCCCTTTTTACTCCTTCATCATCTAATGGCCCAACTGACTCCCTAGCAGACTTCTTGCTTCTGATGTATTTGAAAAAGTTTTAGTTGCTTGTTTTTGTCTCTTTAGCAAGCTGCCCTTCAAAATCTCTCTTGGTCTGCCTTATTAACACTTTACATTTACGTTGTCAGTGTTTATGCTCTTTCGTATTATTTTCATTGGGACTAGCCTTCCATTTCTTAAAGGATGCCTTTGGGGCTCTAATAGCCTCCTTCACCTCCTCATTTAGCCATAGTGGAAGACGATTGGTCTTCCTGCTTCCTTTTTTACTTGCAGGATGCATTTAATCTGGGCTTCCAGAAGGGTGCTTTTAAACAGTCTCCATGCCTCTGGCAAACTTGTAGGCCTTGCAACTGGGTTTTTTAGTTTCTTTTTAACTAGTTTTCTCATTTTGTGATAGTCTCCCCTTTTAAAGTGAAGTGCTACTGTTGTACTTTTGTTTATCTTTCTCCCTACAGAAATTATGTCAAATGTGATCATATTATGATCACTATTGCCTAGTGGTTCCGCCACAGTTACTCCTTGCACCAGGTCCTGAATGCCACTCAGGATTAGATCTAGAATCTAGAATAGCTCCTGCTCTTGTTGGTTCCAGAACCAGCTGTTCTAGGCAGCAGTCATTTAGGGCATCCAGAAAATTGACCTCCACGTCCCGCCCTGAGGAAACATTCCCCCAATCAATATTAGGGTAATTGAAGTCACCCATTATTATTATGTTTCTGACTTTAGTAGCCTGTCTAATCTCTTTTAGCATTGTTTTATCACTCTCTCTACTCTGGTAATATGATTCATACTACATTCCTGGGGCAGTATAGGTTCTTATGGCATGAATTTGTACGACAGGGTTAAGAAATGTACATCTCCGGCTAGAAAGGCTTACAGAGCCATGCTAGATTTAGTAACTTACTTCTAGGTGGCAGTTCTAAAACCCACTGACTCGTATGAGTTGACAAGTGGGTTTAAGGATTGCACGAGTTCACAAGTAGCTTCAGGACTGATGCCCCGGGTGATAAACAAAATATAAGCAGATTCTCTTATCTGCAGAGGTGACTAGTGCTGAATCAAAACCAGTTGTTCCTGAATCACCAGGAAATCCTGTCATATCGGAAACATTGCCAAATGTTTGGTAAAAGTATTGAGTCTCGGACACATTTTGCAATTCTGTCACTTTCGAACTTGCAAGTGGCAATTTTTTTGGTACCTTCCAGTTTTTAGTATTTTTGTATTCTGGTGTCATCAATTCCTGGCCTCATGCATTTTTTCTCTTTTTTTATAATAAAATAATAATCTCCAAGTGCTCACCTTCTGGTGGGGGTGGCAGGAAGGGGACTGTGTACTGTGTCAAGTCTATGTATACTGTGTGTGCCTCCTTCTCCTGTCAAAATGCCAAACATGTTGGCATGTACCAAAAGTGCGTACTGATGGGTATTCCTGAATGGGAACAATCAAATGTTTTGAAAACCTGGTAAATTTCTGCATCACAGAGGAGACAGAAAATAGGCTAGCATTCTTTGCAAATCATAATTTCAGTTCTACAAGTGACATGAAGAATTCTTTCCAGTGGTATCTACATGATGTAATTCTAATGTAGGGTTTCTTCAAACAGTTGCTTAGGGTGCAGTGTTCTGATATTGAAGTCAGTAGAAGTTTTTCATTGTTTTTAATAGCAGAGGATAGCACCCTTAAGAGTAATCACTTCTTAACTCACTTTAACCCTACGTTTGCTCAGATAGTAAGCAAGGGTAAAATGGAACGCATTTTTAACTCTGGAGTAACTGTGAATGAGGGTTGGCCTATGGGAGTGTCAAGGGCAAAACCACAAGAGATGTTAACCCTACTGTGAACAAAAGAAAGTTTAAGGGGTAACCAACAAAGCCAACCTAGCATAGAGACCTCTTTCCAGGATGTGCAGTAATTTAGCCCCAGCGTAGTCTTCTTGCTCCATGTTTTTCAAACACTTGCAAGGTGAGATAGTTACACTTATCCTGACAGTAGCAACCCTGGCTACCCCCTTATGAAGTACCACTAAGTGGCAGGCATGGTATTGTAGGTTTGGAAGGAACCTTAAGAGTCATCTGGTCTAACCCTCTTCTTCCTGGTAGGAGATCTTCCTCTGCCTACAGCATTGCAAACAGATGCTTGTCCAGCTGTTTTTTTGTTTTTTGTTTTTTTAAAGCATCCACAACACAACTGTTTTTTAAAAGCATCCACAACCTACTTAATTGCCTACCTGTTCTTTCAGTATAATGTCTCTATCCATCTCTTTCCAAAGGGACAGAGCCATGACACCACCTCCCTTTCCCCGACCCTCAGTCTCTTTCTGTGCCTGAAGCTGAAGGTCTGATGCAATAGGTCATCAAATGATAGGGTAGTCTATCCACACTCTGTAATTATGCCTTTTTGAAGGAGGAAACTTTCAGAAACACTAACAGTCCTGGAGAAGCCAATTACTGCCAAATCACACTGGCTTTTTGCAACATCCTCTGGCAAAAGGGAAGAAAAAGGTTGAAATCTAACATGTTGCAATGTGAAGCGAAAAACATTCTAAACCTGAGCATTCAACTCCATGCTTAATAAGCTATATTGTTTTTACTTAAAACCAATTCCTTCTTCCCCAGGCCATGACCACAGCTCAAATTAACCACTACAAGGTGTCCAGAGCATTCCATATTTATATTGAAATAGGAATGTCATTGAAAGGGAGAAGGAAATTGTCCATACATTTTTAACAAGAAAAGTTAAGCAGTCAGCTTCTCAACTTGCCTCCAGCACAATGAGTTGCAAGTATCTCCACTGAACTAGGTAAAGTTACCCCGGGCTGAGTGGAGATGAATCAACCCCAAGGAGATAAAACACCAACAAGGTGGTAAAGCTGATGGTGGGAGTGAGTTCCCTCTACCCCTTCTCAGAGTTTGGAGTGCAGAGGACATTCCAAACCTGCAATGCAGGCTGCCAGGCATCGACAGAGCAGCGGCAGAGGCCCAGCTAGGGCTTGGTGGATGGCACCCCTACTCGTCCAGGCATTGCAGGCTGCCAGGCATCAGCAGAGCAGTGACAGAGGCCTGGCCAGGACTTGGTGGCTGGAACCCCTACTTGGCCTGGTGTTGCAGGCTGCCAGGCATCGGCGGAGCAACAGCAGAGGCCCGGTCAGGGCTTGGTGGCTGGCACCCTTAATTGGCCGAGCATTGCAATCTGCCTGGATTTTTGGTGAGCGCTCTGTGCATGGCCATGAGTGGGTGCTCTGTGGTATGGCACCTGCCACCGATGCATTATGAGGTATGGCTAGTATAGCACCCCTACTTGGCCAGGAGTTGCAGACTGGCATCGTACTCGATGATATCAAGAAGATCTACTGCAAATTGACAAGCCTTGCCTGGCAGTGAATTTCATGGATACTCATCCTCCACCTGCCAGCGCACTCATCCGAGCTATGTCTGTCTACAAGAGCAAGGAGCAAATGGCTGATTTGCCATCACCAGCAGCAGATATTGGATTTCCAGGGCACAGAGCTCATGGCACAGCAGAGGTGGCAAAAGCAGAGGCAAGAGCAGCAGACATTCGATTTCTGGGGCACAGTACCTGTGGCACAGCAGTGGCAGCCTCAGCAGCAGCAGAAATCAGATTGCTGGGCCACAGTACCCATGGTACAGCAGCGGCAACAGCAGCAGACACTGGATTGTCAGGGCACAGTAACTGCAGCTGCCACCCTTCCTTGGCTGGGCATTGCAGGCTGCCAGGCATCGGTGGAGCAGTGGAAGAAGCCTTGCCAGGGCTTGGTGACTGGCACCCCTACTTGGCCGCCTGGATTTTCTGTGAGTGCTCTGTGCGTGGCCATGAGTGGGTGCTCTGTATGGCACCTGCCACCTGTGCGTTATGCGGTATGGCCAGTATGGCACCCCTACTTGGCTGGGTGTTGCAGACTGGCTGGCATTGGTGGAGCAGTGGCAGAGGCCCGGACAGGGCTTGGTGGCTGGCACCTCTACTTATCTGGGCATTGCAGGCTGCCAGGCATTGGTGGAGATATTCGTCTTGCCACGCATGAAGCACTCTGGATTTTCAGTGAGCGCTCTGTGCGTGGCCATGAATGGGTGCTCTGTGGTATGGCACCTGCCACCAATGAGTTATGTGTTATGTCCAGTATGGCACCCCTACTTAGCCAGGTGTTGAAGGCTGGCATCGTACTTGACCGATCTCAAGAAGCTTTACTGCAAATTGGGCAAGCCTTGCCTGGTGGCTGGCACCCCTACTTGGCAGGACATTGCAGACTGGCTGGCATCAGTGGAGCAGCAGAAGAGGCCTGGCCAGGGTTTGGTGGCAGGCACCCCTACTTGGCCAGGCATTGCAGGCTGGCTGGCACTGGTCGAGCAGCAGCAGAGGGCCCAGCCAGGGCTTGGTGACTGGCACTCCTACTTGGCTGGGAATTGCAGGATTGCATCCTACTGGCCAGATCTCAACAAGCTCTTCTGGCCTGCACCGGGTGACGCACCACTGACAGTGCTGATGGAAGGGGCAGAAGATGTTGGTGATACAGCTCTCAGAGGGACAGCCATCACCTCAGCACCAGACATCTCCTCCACATGACTAGTATCTGCCTCGCTGTCCCCAATCTGAGATATGTCCCATGAAAGGGAGTACTGGGACCCTGAGGCTGATCGACTCCCCATGCTGTTGCCACTCTCCCTGTGTCCCCTATAGCTGCTGCTGCTACTTCTGCTCTTCTCCCTGCTGCCATTGCCCGGGGATTGGGCCCTGCCTCTAGCATCCGGGGTGGAATCCACCAGCCCTGGACTTCTGGGGATCACATGAATAATGGGGGTCATTGGTGGCCCATTATGAATATCCAACCCTGAAGCACCTGCACCTGCTCCTGCAGCAGAAGCAGAGACAGCCGCAGCCTCCTGGACGGCAGGCCTTCCAGTGCCCTGCGTGGCAGTGGAGGACGCTGGCAGGAGGCAATGCCAAACCACACCCCTAGTACCACGCAGGCTAGGAAGGCAGGCTGAGGCAGGGCTCAAGTTTTCCCACAGGACGGGCAGACAGGCACTTTGGCATGAGCATCGGAAGGCAGGCTGAGGCATGGTTCAAGCTTGACAACCAGGGCGGGCAGACAGGCGTCATGGCATGAGAGGAAGTAGGGAAGATAGGCTGAGGCAGGGTTCTAGCTTTGCCCACAGGGCGGGCAGACAGGCACTTTGGCAAGAGCAGAAGGCCAGCTGAGGCAGGGTATAATACCTAAATCTATCTAATCTAATTTAAATAAATGAAACTATGAGGTAAATGTGTGGAAATGGGTGAAATAGGAGGAGGATAGCAATGGTTTAGGAGGAACACAAACTGCTGGGAGAGGGAGAGTTCTGAAAATGCCTGCTGACTGGATAAGTGGCTAACTCAGAATGAATTGGAAGGGGGGGGAGGGCAATTACTTTTGTTACTTGCTGCGCCCGCCTTACCACAAGCCCCATTGGCTCTGTGCAGCCTAGCTCCTGGCCAATTGCTGACTGCCAAGCCAGTGGTCTGAAGAAAAGAGGGATGGTGATTGGGCAGGCTGACTGCCAGTCCAAGCCTCACTCCACCCCTGGGGCCAGGAAGTCTGCTCCTCAGCTGCCCCCTCTCCCTGGGCCTGCCAGCCAGGTTTTTCCCTCCCGAACATGGATGAACTGTTCGGGGGTTTCAGCGTTCGGTTTGGGCATCTGGTTCGAGTGTCCGAACTAGCTGAGTTCAGTCCAAACCCCAAAAGTCTGAACCGCGTTTGCACATCCCTAGCAAATTGTGGTATGTCTGTTTGAGGAGACTTAATTATGGGCCACTTGCTGTATGAGTGTGAGCATTGCTGTACAACCATGAGCAGGCTTTATTGATGGGCCACTGCTGTATGAGTGTGAGAGTTGCTGTACGACCATGAGCAGGCTTTATTGATGGGCCACTGCTGTATGAGTGTGAGCGTTGCTGTATGACCGTGATCAGGCTTTATTGATGGCCCATTGCTGTATAACTGTGACCATTTGGTACCTCATTTGCTTTGTTAGTGTTTTGAATGTGGATATGATTGCTTCATTTTTGGATCTATTGCATAATGCCCCGTCACGCCTCCAAAACATTGTCATTTACATCAACTAGTTACCAAAGCAAGGAAAACAAAGATGCACAGATTCAAATTTCACAACAGCAACAAAGGCCAATTTGGATATTTGTCTGTGGGAATGAATATGTGAATTATATTTTTGAATATGAAATGTCATATTCATTTCTTTCCTAGACCAAATCTAAGCACATATGTAGCAGGTTCATGAATAAGTTTTTATAGAACTAGGCTTTGGGCAGGGAAGTACCTGCAAGGAGCATTCCACCTTGATGAGTTGGGTAGTGGAAATGCACACCTCTACCCCTTTAAGGGAGCTTGCTGCCTTCAATGGCCACGCCCCTCCTGGGGCTATAAGAACAAGAAGTACTGCTGTCGAATCAGATTGTAGCGATACAGGGGCATGGAAGAAGTGCTCTCCAGTAGATTGGGAGCTGGCTAGTATGTTGATCCACATTGAGACATGTGATCTATGAATAAAGAAATAACTATTGAGTTAGAAAACCCTGCCAAAGGTGCGTGATTTAGAACCAGATCCAGCAGCAAGATATAGGAAATTGCCACACTCTGCTATAGAATGTTAAATAGGGATGTGCAAACAGAATGGGGTTTGGATGTTTGGCTGTTTGGTTCAAAAACCGAGTTCAGGTTCAGTTGCTTGTTTCGAAAACCGAGTTCGGGTTCGGTCGTTCGGTTCGGCAGAGTTCAGTCCCGCCAAACGCTTGGTGGAGTTCGGACCCGCCATGAGGCTTAGGGCGCTCCAGGAACCCCCAGGGGTGCCCGTGGTGGCATGGCAGGCCGTCAGAGACCCAGCAGCAGCAGCAGCAGAGACCGGGAAGGCTTGGCGCTTGGCACCCCGGGTTGCCCAGACATTGCAGGCTGGCAGGCCTCCTGTTCTGCTCGCTCTATGCTGGGTGGGTTCTCCATTTCTAGTCACCATCACGGCAGATGGTGGCTGGCTGGTTGTCTGGCCACATGAATCACCACTGGGCAAGGCTACTTGACCAATTTTCAGAAGAGTTGGTTGAGATCTGGTGAGTAGGATGCCAACCTGCAATGCCTGGCCCTGTATGGGTGCCGTGCCAGCCACCAAGTCCTGACCGGGTCTCTTCCCTGACTGGAACGTAGGCCCCAGAACCCTGAGGGTGGGACCTGGGGCTGGAGTAGCTGACTGTGATGCAATGGAATGACAGCTCCCTGTGAGCTGAATGATGGCCCCAGAACTCTGAGGGTGGGTCCTGGGACTAGAGTGGCAGCTTCCAGATGATGTGGATGGACAGCCCCCCATGCCTGTAATGTAGGCCCCAGAACCCTGATGGTGGGTCCTGGGGCTGGAGTGGCTGCTTCTTGATACGGTAGGATGACAGTTCCCTGTGAGTGGAATGACGGCCCTAGAATGCTGATGGTAGGTCCTGGGACAGGAGTGGCAGCTTCTGGGTGAAGTGGACCGACAGCCCTCCCTGCCTGTAACCGGGCCTGCCCCAGGCCTTATCCTGCGGCGTTCCGCAAGGTTCGATCCTGTCTTCACTATTGTTTAATGTGTATATGCAGCCCCTGGGGGAGATTGTGAGAGGGTTTGGGGTGCGATGTCACCAATATGCTGATGATATTCAGCTGTACCTCTCATTTTCAACTGACCCAGGTCCTGCCGTCTCATTGCTTTCCCAATGTTTGGAGGCTGTGGCGGATTGGATGAGGCAGAGCAGACTGAAACTGAATCCCGATAAGATGGAGGTGATGGTGGTGGGGAGGGCGGGGGAGGTTCTGGCCCCCCCTGTGGGGGGGTGTCCATCCTCCTATTGCCCAGCAGGTTCAGAATCTGGGGGTGGTGTTGGACTCGGGTCTCCGTCTGGATCGGCAGGTGGAGGCGGTGGCCAAGCCCACCTTGCACCAGCTGTATCTGGTGCGGGGGTTGTGCCCATACATTTCCAGGCCCAACCTGGCCACCCTTATCCATGCCTTCATCACCTCGAGGCTGGACTACTGCAACGTTCTCTACGTGGGGCTTCCCTTGTTTATGGTTCAGAGGTTGCAGCTGGTGCAGAATGCGGTGGCCCATCTCCTTATGAGGACTGGGTGATGGGAGCACATAAAACCAGTGCTCCATGCTCTGTACTGGCTGCCTATAGTGTACCGAACCAGATTCATGGTGTTGGTATTGATCTATAAACCCCTGCATGGTCTGGGCCCCTCACACCTTGGGGACCACCTCACCCTCTGTATCTCAGAGCGATCCCTTTGGTCCACTGTGGGTGCCTTCTTGGAGGTCCCCCGGGTGAGATGGGGGGCCACAATGGAGAGGGCGTTCTCAGTGGCCAGGCCGCGACTCTGGAACTCCCTCCCAGAGGAAGCGCACCTGGCCCCAGGTCTGCTGGCATTCCATTGAGCCTGCAAGACTTGGCTGTTCATCCAGGCTTTTGGAGGGGACAAGGGGAGGGTTGGGGATGTGGGGGAGGGGGTTGGAGGGGATTGTTCTTAATTTCTTTGTTGATGGCTTTTAATTTCTTTTTTTACTGTTGTTGTATTTTTGTAAGCTTCCCCGAGATGCCGTAGGCATGAGGGGGCAGCTAAAAAATGCTTTTAAATAAATAAATAAATAAATAAATCTTGATGGTGGGTCCTGGGGCTGGAGTGGCTGGCTGTTTCTTGATGCCGTGTAATTACAACTCCCCGTGAGTGGAATGACGGCCCCAGAACCCTGATGGTGGGTCTTGGGACTGGAGTGGCAGCTTCTGGATGATATGGATGGACAGCCCTCCATGCCTGGAACATAGGCCCCAGACCCCTGAAGGTGGGTCCCGAGGCTGGAGTGGCTGGCTGTTCCTTGACGTGGTGGAATGGCTGCTCCGTGTGAGTGGAATGATGGCCCCAGAACCCTGAGGGTGGGTCCTGGGACTAGAGTGGCAGCTTCTAGATGATGTGGATGGACAACCCTCCCTGCCTGGAACATAGGCCCCAGACCCCTGAAGGTGGGTCCCGAGGCTGGAGTGACTGGCTGTTCCTTGATGTGGTGGAATGGCGGCTTCGCGTGAGTGGAATGACGGCCCCAGAACCCTGATGGTGGGTTGTGGGGCAGGAGTGGCAGCTTCTGGATGAAGTGGAATGACAGCTTGCACATGGAGGGTCCTTATTCACTTACAGCATGGCCCAGGGACAGCCAGATCTGCTCCTGTTGGACACAGACAGCTATTTGGACTTCGAGGAGGAGGTATCCAGCAACATCACTGAGGCAGGCAAGGAAATAGCCAAGATGAGTTTGTAGACTGGCTGCCATGGGTGGAGAAGTGGCAGAGGCCCAGCCAGGGCTTGGTGGCTGGAAGCACCCCCACTCGGATGGGCATTGCAGGCTTGGCTCGTACTCAACAGAACTCAAGAAAATCTACTGCCAGTTGGCCAAACCTTGCCCGGTGGTGAATCACGTGGACAAGCAGTAGAAGACATTGGATTGCCCAGTCTCAGAACCTGTGGCACAGCAGAGGCGGCATTGGCAGCAGCAGCAGCACCAGACATTGGATTGCCCAGTAGTAGAACCCATGGTGGCACAGCAGAGGCGACATTGGCAGTAGCGGCAGACATTGGATCGCCAGGGCACAGTATCCATGGTACAGCAGACAGCAACAGCAGGATTTGCCTGTGCACAGCACCCATGGAGCCAGGATGGTAGGATTTGCCAAGGAAGAGCTTCCATACAGCAGCAGATGGCAGCAGCAGGACTGCTTGGGCACATTTGGATTTGACAGTGCAGAGCACCCATGAACCAGGAGACAGCAGCAGTGGGATTACCAGGCCAGTGGGAAACATCACTCACGGTTGCTAGGACAGGCAGATAGCCACCTTGACATGAGAGGCAGGAAAACTGGGGCAGGGTTCGAGCTTTGCCCACAGGGCAGTCAGACAGGCAGCATGGCATGAGCAGAAGGCAGGCAGACTGAGGCAGGCTTTGAGCTTTACCCACAGGGCAGGCAGACAGGCAGCGTGGCATGTGAAGAAGGAAAGAGCAGAAGGCAGGCAGACTGAGGCAGGCTTTGAGCTTTACCCACAGGGCAGGCAGACAGGCAGCGTGGCATAAGAGGCAGTAGGGAAGGCAGGCTGGGACCTTGGCAGGGCACTCAGATAGGCTGTCAAAGACTGTGCAATGTCATTTTTGTTATTGTTTATATCGATACTGATACCAATTTCAAAGATTTTATTTTTGTTATCAGTATCGATATCGATGCATTTGGTCCCGTGATTGCACCAAAAACCGGAAACAGTATTTCGATTGTGTGTGTTCTCGTGGTGTCTGTCTGGGTTGTGTAAAAAGTGTTTCACACAACCCCCCCCCCCCCCCCCGGCTATTGCCACTGCTGGGACCCTCGGAAGCCTGTCACCCAAAATCAGGCATGTGGAGTTTGGGGCGTGGTGATGGGCTCTGCCTGCTGCCTGCTTCCACTCTGCTGGCATGGCTCCTACCACCTCTGCCACGTGCCCCGTTGCCCACCTTACAGGCAGCAGACCGGCCTCTCCTGCTTCCCTTCTCCATGTCTTCCAACCCAAGGAATGCATTTGAAAATGTTATATATATATATATATATATAT
>QEPC01007559.1:6647322-6657856 GCA_003113815.1 Sphenodon punctatus | reverse complement strand
GTGTGTGTGTGTGTGTGTGTATATATATATACACACACACACACACACAATATTACAGAGGGATGGGGAGGGGGGCGGGGACACAGACAGCTCACAACAAATAACACAGGGAGGGATAAAAAAATGAAATGAAACCTAAATAAATCTAATCCTACTTTAAATAAATCCAAAAACAGGGGAAGGTAATCAGGGATGGAATATATAGTGGGAGGAGGGGAGGATTCAATGGAGGGTAGGGAGAAAGAACACAGGGAGGGTTAAAAAATAAAAATAACACCAAAATCTATCTAATCAAATCTAAATAAATGAAACTAGGGAGGTAAATGAGTGGGATGTGTGAAATAGGAGGATGGCAATGGATTAGGAATAGGAAGGAACACAAACTGCTGGGAGAGGGAGACTTCTGAAAATGCCTGCAGCTAGGATCAGTGGCTAGCTCAGAAGGTGTTGGAGGGGGGGAGAGCAATGACTTTTGTTACTTGCTGTGCCCGCCTTACCACAAGCTCCAGTGGTTCTGTGCAGCGTAACCCCATGTCCCCCATGTCCAATCGCAGACTGCGAAGCCAGTGGTCTGAGTAAAAAAAGGAATGGTGATTGGGCAGGCTGGCTGCTACTCCAAGCCTCTCCACTCCTGGTGCCAGGAAGTCTTCTCCTCAGATGTCCCTCCCCCCCGTCACATTTTTGCTGCCCGAACTCATCCGAACTCACCCGAACGATACCGAACTGTTCAGTCGTTTCCAAGTTTGGATCAAGTTCAGTTTGGTCGGTTCGGTTCAGCCATTCGATTCGGTCATCCGAACGGACCAAGTTCAGTCCAAACTCCGAACTCCCGAACCGTGTTTGCATATCCCTAATGTTAAATGATTTGCTCAATACTTATGTAAGTGATTCAGTGATAGAGAAATGCAGACAGGATGCTCAAATCAAGCTTATTGTGTGAAATTGATCTCTAATGGGAACAGTGGCATACAGACAAATATGTAAAGGGGCATTGCTGCACCCGGGCCCTTGACGCTGAGCAGCCCTGGAAGGGCTGGGAAGATGGCTCTTTTTTACCTTCCCCACAAATACTTCCTCAATACCAGGCAGTCAGGCTCTGTTAGCCACTGGAACAAGTGCATGAGTGTCTTAGGCCAGCCTGGAGATGCACAGCATGCTGGGAGATGTAGTTTGCTGTAGGCAGTCAGGTCTGACAATAAGCAAGGCAGAACTGCAACTCCCAACAGGCCATCCACCACTTCCTAATTTTGAATTAGAAAGCATGCCACTCATGCCAGAGATGCACAGGTCAGTTATCTCAGCAGGAGAAAGAAGCAGTCTCAAGTTTCCCCCTTCCACCCACAGATTTGGGGTAGGGATGTGCGAACGCAGTTCGGATGTTCGGAGTTCAGGCCAAACTCGGCCTCTTCGGACGACCAGACCGAACGTCCCTCCGAACCAAACATTCGAACGGCTGAACACTGAAAAGATCGGATGAGTTCGGGGGTGGGGAAAACATGACTGGAACGGGGAGGCAGCTGAGGAGCAGACTTCCTGGCACCAGGGGTAGAGACCAGGGCCAAATGATACTGATACCAATTTTTTTTTGTTCAGTTTTGGTATCGGTATCGCTAGCGCTATTTTCGGATGTTCGGCTGAGTTCAGTCAAACCAAAATCCGCCTAACCGAACAACCGAATCCGAACTCGGGTTTTGAACCGAACGACCGAACATCTGAACTGTGTTCTGTTCACACATCTCTACTTAGGGGAGCAGGGATCTAAGCAGCCCTAGCAGGGTCTGAGAGCATCCTTGTTCCCCCCACCCCCACTCCTGGTAGTCACAGTCAGGGGAGCTGCCCATGCCCAGCCCCCTTAGAAAGCCCATAATTGGGATTTGAGCCTGGGCCCTCCAGAACCTTGCTATGCCCCTGAGCAAGGGAAGATGAATAGCAGGGGAAACAAAAGTGGAAAGGAAATAATTTTGCATTCTTTTTTCCCCACATTTAAGAAAGCAATGACCAAGTATGTGCATTAGGGTTGATAGCAGCAGAGTGGTGATTAGTGATTTAAGCTAGGCCAGCCTGAGGTGTGTTACTACCCTGGGTGTCCTCCTCTGCCCCAACCTCATGTCCCACCTTTCTGCCTGCATTACAAGGTGGGGTGTGGGGCAAAGCTCCTACTCTCCGAGGAGCAGCGCACCCATAAGGGGTGAAACCACATCAGAAAGGAGTGGAGAAAAGAGTTCCTTCCAATTCCTTTCTGATGTGGCCATGTCTCTTTTTGGGGTGCCGTTTCTGTAGAGGCACAAAAGAAAGGAGGCTAAAAGGCCTCTGTGTCCCATCCCCGATAAACCCTCCGGGACCGGCAGTGACACACCTGCACTACAAACCCCACAGCAGGGCTTGGGACTTGGGCAAGTCCCAATCCAACCTTCTGTCCATTCTGTCTAATGGGTAGGCTGTCCCTGGATGGAAATGAGTCTGGAGGAGAAATATGATGTTGGGGTAAGGTTGGTGCAGTTTCCTAATATAGACTTTGTGTCTGGAGGTGGACACTTCAGTTTTCTTTCTGCTATTTATACATCGAGCTTTCCACTTTAAGTACTATTAATTCCAGCACCTCAGGACATACGATTCTGGCACAATACTAGGGGTGGAACTCCAGGCAAATTATCGGTTACCTGTTTTATTGGTTTTGGATTAATCCAATATCAGATTTATCGGTATATCGTTTTTTTAACATTGTCGATTTTCCGGATCTTTAACATTGTGACCATTTTTTAAATGGCCACAATGTTAAAGATCTGAAAAACTGGCAATGTTTAAAAAATGATATACCGATACTGACATTATCGGTATTATCAGATTAATCCAATATTGACAATTATTGGCATTATCGGATTAATCGGATATCGATAGTCCCGTCCCTACACAATACCCTGAGGATGGGATATTGTACATTCTGTGGCTTACATGAACAAACTGTTATAATACAGTATGACCTTGTTCGTGGAGGGGTTAGCTAATAGGTAGCTAGCACACAGCCTTATAATGAGTTCTGTACATTCAATTTAGCTATCATGATGTTGTAAAGGAATGTGATTCAATTGGGAAGTTTTAATGGAATGACAGACTAATGGGATGATATTAGTTTAAATGGGATGACGGATTCGGAATAAGAATCAGGACCCATTGCTAAGGGGGGCATGCAGGGTACTCTCCCTCCCCCCGCACCCCGTAGAAATATGCATCCCAGGTTTTCCCCCTCAGTTGTAGTCTAAAAATAACTGTACCCCGTGTCATGAAGTCTGCTCTATGGGCTGATGTCCTACCTACAGGCCTGCTAAGAATATAAGGCAAGCCAGTCACCCCAATTTTAAGTGCTAAAGGAAACCTACTATATTCAGTGCCAGGGTAATTACAGGTGAGCCATTTTGGCAGGCAGATCCAGCTAGGCCTGAAAAGTGGGGTCAAGGGGTGGCTTTGAGGGAAGGAGTAACTAGCAAAATAGGGAAGGAAACCTTGAGGACAGCAGCGCTCAGGGAGCAAACGTAAGTTGAGATTTATGCTGATGTTTTGTTCAGAGTAACTGATGAAGTCAAACCCCAGGAGGAGGATGTGTTGAACACTATTGTCCAAATAGCAACCTTGGCTACATGGTGTCTACTGAGGGGAGTGAGTAAGCAACAGTAGGTGTCCCCTCACCCTCCTACGTGTATTGTGGGAATACATTAGGACTGAAATGAGATTTCACAAAACCAGGAATTTCTGTTGAAATCCCAGTTCCCGATACTATCTCAGTTGAATCGAGAACTTCTCTGTACTTGGGAATGCATCAATCGACATTTCTTTTCCCAATGCACTGATAATTTGCTTACCGAGATCCATTTACAGCTTTGCCGCCAATTTAAAATCCTGAGCGACAAATTCCTTTACTAATCTGCAATCCAAATGGATCCTCTCTCCTTTTGCGCCAGTACCCTTTCAGCATTAGCACAGGCATGATCCTTTTACTAGTGTGTGTGTGTCTCTTTTTAGCACCAGCCAACTCCTGTTCCCAGCTTAACAGCTGTACCTTTTTTTTTTCTGGTGCTATCACTTTTTCTACAGTCATTTTCACCAAGGCAGGAGTGGGGTGGGTGCTCCATGCCCTCATAGTTGGACCCCAAACATGGACACCTATGGGGCCCCATGAAGGGTCAAGCAGGGCCCCATGCTTTATCTCTGCCCTGGACCCAGTAAAGCTGGCTCTGCACTTGTCTGTTGTAGTTAAGGCCACTCCTCAACTACACATTGTTGAGGACACACATACGTACACATTGCTCCCTCTCTTCCTCTTCCCCTCTCCACCCTCCTATTGGTTCTCCTTTCTCTCCCCCTTGTCACCCCCATTATTTTGGAGATTCTCCCTCGCTCAGGGAATGTGTGGAGAAAGGTGTTTGCCAACTGTGGGGTCCTTCTCTGGTCCCCTCAGAAGACGTTCTGTGCCCCTCCTTGGGGGGGAGGGGGCAGCCTGCAGTTTGAGAATCCCGGACACAGACCAAATGTTCAAGCTTTTTCCAATCTTGGGGGAACGCTTCCCGCTGCCTCCCCCCCACCCCCCTGTGTTTCAGGCCCCTGCTAGCAAGTCAAGCATTGCTTTGCAATGCTTGAAGGAGTCTGAAACTAATCATTTTGCTTTGTTTCATTAGCTCGACTGTAATGTGGCAGAGCTAATGCAGACATAGCCCAGTTAAGGTACCAGCCAGCAATAGCTGCTTATCTGCCCTAGAAGGAACCACTTTTACGTTTTGTGCTGAAAATTAAATGTGGAAATAATTCCCTGTTCTTTTTTAGAATATTACTGTGCTATTAAATAGGCTTAAGACCATTAAAAAGTAATGACATGATGTTGCATGCATCATTATTTTAAAAGAGATTGAATGAAAATATACTGTCTATCTGTTCCACTCTTTGCCTAATCCTCAGTTTAATAGAGATTTGTGAGAACCATGATATACACATATTTTAATAACAAAGTTGTGCCTCCAGTCTCTAAGGGTGTCTTTAGACATAACACTGTTCAGTGTTCTGTAACACTTCGGTAGGACACTGTGTTACAGAACACTGAACAGCATTATGTCTAAAGACACCCTAAAAGGGTGTTAGCCACGGGGACCCACGGTGGCGCCACACCTGCCTGCCAGCCCAGCCAGTGCAATCCTCAGGCTAACGGGTCCCGGCAGGGCGGGCCTCACCGACGCGGCCGGTGGCCCCACCCCCGGCGGCGACATCAGAACAGGGCCCAGGATTCCAGCACCCGGCCACACCCCCTGCTCAGACGCGGCACACAGGGAATCCTCCACCCCTGCTGCATCGCTCTGAGTGCCTGTGGGCACGCACGGAGGCGGGGTCTGGGGGATAAAGCCCAGCACCGCTTACAGAGCGGCACTGGTGATTCAGAGACCTGCCCCTTGCAAACTGAGCCCTCGGTGTTGCATGAAGAAGAGAATGAGAGTGTCTGCCCTTAACCCACGTGTCTGGAACCCGTGACCCTCTTTCCTCGGAGTGACTGGTGAGTGAGCGAGAGCGTGCATGTTGGCGGGTAGGAACCCTCCCCACCCCCTTCCTTCCCTGGGGCCTTCTCCCCTGCATAAGTGTGCCTTCCCCCCATTTCCTTACTTGGTACCTCCCGCTGACCACTGCCTCACGTCTCTACCCCTGTTCCCCCCCACGCTCCCGAGTGAGTGTGTCGTCTGGGTGCCCCTCGGGGCGTACCTTAGTGTTCCTGAGTCTCTGGCACCCTATGATGATAGAGGCCTGTTCTCTCCTCGAGAGGTAAGGCCATCATTCTATCCTGATGGGCATTTGAAGTCTCGACCGAAACCCCCAAGACCAGGACACGCCTCAGTAGCGGGTGCTTCCCCCTTCCCGGCGAGTGAGTGTTTCCCTCCTCCCGGTGACAGAAATCACCAGCACCCCTTGGCCCAGGTACAGGCCTTTGTAATTATGGATGTGGCTAAGGAGATAGTGCAATTGGTCCAGGCCGTTCAATCCCTGGCCATGGAAATTAAGGATATCCGGACAGAACAGGGGAATATCGCCACAGTAGTGACAGCTGTGACTCCAAACTATTAAACATTCTTGAATATTTGCAGCCATTCTCCTTCTGTGTGTGAGTGGGCAAGCCTTCTATGCCTTTTCTTTTATTTCACCCACCCCCACCCACCATGGGCACAATTCTATGCAGTGTGCATGCCGTGCACAGTAAACACACAACTTGGGTTGACTACGACCTCCTGTGCCTGTGCACTGGGGCATCCAGTGCACAGGAGCACCTCCATAGGGATGGAGCAGGCGTGAGCAACTTACAACTTCTGTTGTCGTGCACACTACAACCATTGCATACGCAGTGCAGCATATACCTGGGGGCCCTTTGGATTTGGTATGTACCCTTTACTTGTACACCATCACTGTGCAACGTTGCACAGTGTTGCATGCATACGTGTCATCTGTACATGCATATGTACCATCTGCACTGCATAGGACTGTGTTCCATATCTACGCCAGTAGGGCCTAAATTTTGTGGACAGGCATCTTTTTCTTCTTCCCCAGATAGCACCTAAAATATTAACTCCTTTGCCCCAGGGAACTTTCTGTGAGATACTGGCTTTGTATGGAGTGAAAGATGCTGGAAACATAGATTGATATGTATTTTCTACAAAGAGTAGTTGGAGGCTCATCTCTAAGGCCACATTCAGACCTTCCCCCCACACATATTCTGGCTGTGGGAGGGAATGCACAGGTAGGATATGCATGGGGTGCCACTGGTCTGAAAGCCACCCCCCAGGCACAACTTTGCCAGAAAACACCCAGAGAGATACAGAGCAGGATTTCCTGCTCTGTATCTCTGCAGGTGTTTGCCGGCAAAGCCGCAAGCGGGGACTTTCAGACCAGCGGCACCCCACGCATATCCTAGCTGCCCATTCCCTCCCGCAGCCAGAATATGCACGGGGGGAAGGTCTGAAAGTAGCCTGTGTTAGTGGCACTGCTTCTCAATCTGTTTAATTATACATTAGGGTTGAAACAAATGTATTTTGTATTTAAGATCATTTGCTTATTGATTCCCACAGATGAATATACAAATTCATCTTTTTCACCATTGCAAAAATCTCAACTTTGTTTATCACTTACTTCATTTATTTAGTACTTTGTTGATAGTACGGCCAAAGTTAATGAAATATCAAATACCAAACATGAAGTGTCTTAGTAGCACTGCTGACATGAACAAAGGAACCACAATTATAGAGTGAAACAAATATGCCGCTTCATATTAATTTTGTCTAATTGGATACAAAAACATAAAATTCAGGATTCACACTGAATTTGTGTCTTGGCACTATTGTACATACTTAGCAGCTAACGATTGCTTTTTCATTTGATGGGAGTGAGATTTGTATGTGGTGAGGTTGTTTTTAAAATCAACCAGACCTCTTAACTTAGATAGTAGGGGTGGGACCCCGGGGCCATTACCGGATACCGGATTTACCGGATTTTTCTTCTTCTCAAAGAACCGGATTCTCGGATTAAATCCGGTATCCGGTACCGGTTTTATTTCATTGATTTCAATGGGGCACTGTGTCCCCATTGAAATCAATGAAATACAATTAATTCCTCCCCCCTCCCCGGCTGTGCGGGTGGAAGGGGGGACAACCCCCACCCACCCTGCCCAGCCTGGATTTTTGTTAAAAAAANTCAGAAAAAGGCATGAGAAGGGCGATGGAAGCCTTTGGACAATTCTGTCTTGATAATGGCTTGGAGGTTAATGCCCCCAAGTCTAAAATCTTGATAGTAGGGAAGAAAGCTCACTCTCTGGATTGGGTTACTACTCTGGGTAGGATAGCTGTTGTCTCCTCGTTTAATTACTTAGGAGTCACTCTGTCTAACCGGGGGTCTTGGAACTTACATCTACAAACTAGAGCAACTAAGGCAAAAACTGCAGTTAGAGCGCTGACTAAAGCTATGTGTTTGTCTAAGGGGGTCCCTCTATCAACCTTCCTCACAGTGTATAAAGCCAAAATCCCAGGAATGTTGAGTTTTGGAATGGAATTAGTCCCTTTCCCTAACATTTTGGTCCTGGAACGGGTACAAAATATGTTTCTGAGGAAATCAATGAGGGTTGGACCTAGTGTCCCGGGGGCTATTGTAAGAGCCGAGACAGGTACCCCTTCAATACAGGGCTTGGTAAGGATGGCTGTAGTACGCTACTGGGTGAGGTTATTACAAGAAGAGGGAGCTCTGACCTTGGGATGCCTTAAGGAAATGCTGGAATACCTAGGCCCTAGGAATTATCCTTGGATGGTTTCTCTAGAACGGTTGATTAGTATGCTGGGATTTTCATTCAGTTATTTCCAAGGGAAAAAAATTTCTGAAATCAAGTCTGAAGTATGTGGGAGGATTAGAGATTTGGACCAACAAGAGGATATGAGTATTGTTAATTCATGGAAAGTAACCCAGAGGTTGAGTCAGATCAAACAGATTTTTTCTTATGAACCTTATCTAGACCTACTCATACATCCAAGTTTGCGGCGAGCTTACAGCTATTTGCGCTTCCAGTTAGTTCCAACAGCAGTCACTAAGGNCGGTACCGGGACCGGATTTACCGGGTTGAATCCGATAATGCCGGTACACCCAGCACCGGTATTATCAGATTCCGGATTTACCGGTATTCCCACCCCTATTAGCTAGTACTAGATTAACCCTCCATTTATTTTGCATTAGGGATAGGGAAGAAAATGTCTTGTCTTGCCGAGGTGTTTGATTTACCGAAAAACTTCAATTTACCAAACTAGCGAAATACCAGAAAATGATGGAAAATAGCAGAAAATGGCAAAAAAGCCAGTAAGTTACCATATCGTGCAAATGCAGGTAAATGACCAGTCTCCAAAGAAAACAGTATTTGCTGCAATTGCTCATTTCAGGCCTAGGTGTGATTATTGCACTCCAAGTCATTCTCTTACTTACCTTCACTTCTTAGCCTGTAGATTTCTCATTGCTGGCGTTGGGTGTTTTTCTTTCTGAAAGGTTCTCTGCCTTGAAGTTCCTGAGGTGGAACATAAAGTCAATCTAAAAGGTCAATCCAATGCGATGGTATGCATGTTTCAGAAAATTCCTCCGTTGATATTCCTTGCAAAGAATCCTCACTAGATACCAGACTAAAAAGTGGTTAGTTAAGATTCTGTCTACACTGCACAGATCAATGCACTAGCTTTGTAGAGCAACAATCATGCTGAAAGTACCATTTTTTTGGATGTTTGGTAAAATCAAGGACCCGACCTCTTCAGGATCCCACTGTGCTATCCAAAGGAGCAAGGCTGTGAATAATAAGTTGAATTTCCTAGCGCTACATTCAGCTCCACCATTGGGTTTCTTTTGACAGATGTCCTCCTCAAATCTAAATAAAGAGAATGATGGAGAGTGGATTAGGATACCATCTCTAGATTTTTAAAGGGAAGAAACCAACCCTGAAAAGTATCCAGAAATGCTGTACAGAGCAATGTGTATGGAACCCAGGGGCATTGCTTAGCTACTGAAAAGATTTGGGGCTCAGACCCAAGAAATTACAAAGGGACATACTAAAACTCTACTCTGCTGCTCTGTCTTGGCCCCAGAGCTCCTGGGACTCTGGGGGGAAACGAGCTGAAGAAGGGTACCCAGAAAACCAGGCACCCTGTTGAATCTGGGGTGCCCGAAATGAACTAGTCATGTTCAGACACCAATCTCGGCTTGAAAACAACCCATCAGGCTACTCGTGCCTTCCTTGGGCTGACTTAACTGCTAGGGATGGGCGAACAGATCACTGTTTGGGTTCGGCCATTCGGTTCGACTGCGTTCGTTTTGTTCATTCGTTTTGGCCGTTCGGTTCGGCTGCGTTCGTTTTGTTCGTTCGGTTCATTCGTTTGGTTCATTTGCCGAGTTCGGGTTCAGCTGTTCGGTTCGGTCGTCTGAACAGGCCGTTCGGTTAGGCCGTTCAGCTGTTCAGTTCGGCCATTCGGCTGTTCGGGAAATGTTGTTATGGGTGGGTTTTTTTGTTTTTTATGTTTTTTTGGTCTTTTATTGGGTTTTATATGGTTTTCTTTTGTTTTTTTATTTGGTTTTTTGTTTTTATATGGGGTTTTTTTATTTTTTATATTAATCTAATATTATATATATATATCTACACTAAATCTAACTGCTATTAACTATTCTAAATGCTATGAACTAAATGGATTATCTAATAAGTACAAGGCCTACTCCTACAAACACTAAAACTAAATCACTAATGCTAGCTCTATCACTAAGCTAACTCCTACAACTCTCTACATCTATCTATCTATCCCCCCCATTCCATATCCATATCCATATCCATATGTATATATATGTATATATATGTATATATTCACTAAAACAAAAAACTTAACAGTTTAAAAAGACACTTAAATGTACAAGAGTTTTCTTAAAATACACACAAAAACAAAATTCAGTACAATTACAATTCAAAACACCTTCCACTTCATACATTGCAACAAAACATAAA
>QEPC01007559.1:6588459-6632524 GCA_003113815.1 Sphenodon punctatus | reverse complement strand
ACTAGCTCAGAAGGTGTTGGGAAGAGGGGAGGCAGATAGTTTCATTTCTTGCAAGTCTCTCCACCCCTGGTGCCTGGAAGTCTGCTCCTCAGTGACTAGTACTACCCCTCCCTGTCACGTTTGACCTTCCAGTGAACCTTTTTTTTTCACCCAAACGCGATCCGAACTGACCGAACTGTTTAGTCATTTCGACGTTCAGAATTGAGTTCAGTTCAGCCAGTTCGGGTTCGGATTCGGGTTCAGATTCTGTCATCCGAACAGGCTGAGTTCGGGCCGAACTCCGAACTTCCGAACCACGTTCGCCCATCCCTAGCAAACACAGCAAGGTAACAACTACAAGGGAGACAAACATGCAATGTCATATACAAAGGTAGGTAGGGAAACAAGGAGAGAAAAACACACTCAGCACAGAAGGGGAAAGCAGGGCAAACAAGACAAGAGGAAAGGAACACAACTAAACAGTCTAATAATGAGAGACACAACCTGAGTGATGAATGAGTAGAGAAGAGTCCAAGGGTGTGGGCCAGAATAGCAGCAGAGAAACAACACAAATTAGTCAATATCAGTAGCAGAATCAGCAGCACATGTTCCACCAGCTTCTTGTGGCTCCAAGCCCACCTTATAAATAGACTGGGACCAATCAAGAAGCTAGGTGGGTCTGACTTTAACAGGGGGAAGAGAGAAAGGGGAAACGGAACACAGGGGAAATTTCCATAGGCAAACAGGCTGAGCAGTGACACAAGGAAGAAAACCTGCTGTCACCAACCCAGAGACCAAGGTTTCAAGGCTGAACCCTGATAGCAGGGAGAAAGAAAACAGAAAGGTGGACTGGTAGCTTTTTGCACAAGCCTGCAAGGAAGCTCTTTTCTCGGGTGAATACTAGCTTCTAGTGGCTCCATAATTATTTTTCTTTTTGGAAAAGTATAAAATAAGCAAGTTGCTGTGCAACATTTTTTTTAAAAAATGGTTTGCATTACAATAGTGCATACAGGTCTGTCCTCATCTGAAGTCACAGCCTCAGTTACAGCCCGGCTTGTGCCAAAAGGTTTGGCCTAAGTCTGACTTGGTTGGGCCCAAGCCCAACAAAGCTGAGCTTCTGTGAGTGTAGGCCCCATGTGTTGAGGTGAACCCGCCCCATATTGAGCAAGGTTACCTCAAGACCCTCTCTGGAGGGTGGGGCCACATCAGAATGGGGGTGGTGCCTTATATCCACCACCTTTTCTAGCAGAGCCATGCCCCCACGGAGTACAGTGTTACAATTGTTCCATAACGGTCAGGGCCACATCAGACAAGTAGTGGGGCTAAGGAGTTCTCTTGCCCCGCCCCCATGGAACTCGGTGGCATCCCCATTAGCGTGCCCAGGCTCATGTTCCAATGATAGGTCCCCACAAGGAGCAAGGTGGTGGGATCTTCCTAAACTGCGGTCCTTCTAAGGTTCCCAACCAGCCTCAATCTCACCTCATCCCACAAAGGTTGTGGTGTTGCCAGGCTTCCAGTGAGGCCCCCTACAGTGGCAGTAACCCCACCAGAAAGGTCCATGGGGCCAGCACTCCACCCCAGACCACTTTGAAAATTTCCTTCTT
Organism: Sphenodon punctatus; assembly: GCA_003113815.1. NCBI lineage: Eukaryota > Metazoa > Chordata > Lepidosauria > Sphenodontia > Sphenodontidae > Sphenodon > Sphenodon punctatus. The sequence goes on along the minus strand of QEPC01007559.1, from coordinate 6,630,941 downwards.
GGCAGGGCCCTTTGCTATCAGCCTGAATACTGCCAGAAAATTTCAGAGTGGGTGCAGGCAGAATGTTGTGCGTGTTGGCAGAATGTGAGCAGGTGGAAGTTCCTTGCCCACTAGGGGTATGCAATTCATTTTCTTTTTTTAATTACTAAAACAAACAAAGCTCCATTTAGGGATGTGCGAACAGCACGCGGTTTGGATGTTCAGACGTTTGGTTGTTCAGTTCAAAACCCGAGTTCGGTTGTTCAGTTCGGCAGAGTTTGGTTCGGCCGAATTCGGCCGAACATCCAAAAATAGCGCTATCGATACCGATACTGAAATTGAAATTTTTTCTGTATCGGTATCATTTGGGACTGAAACCACCCCTGGTCTCCACCCCTGGTGCCAGGAAGTCTGTTCCTCAGCTGCCTCCCCCTTCCAGTCATGTTTTTCCCACCCAATGTCACGTATTTTCTGCCCCCGAACTCATCCAAACTCATCCGAACTTTTCTGAACTATTCAGCCGTTCGAACGTTCGGTTCAGACATTCGGTTTGGTCGTCCGAACAGGCTGAGTTCGGCCTGAACTCCGAACATCCGAACTGCGTTCGCACATCCCTAACTCCATTTGTTTTAGTAATTAAAATACAAAAACAATAGGACAGGGTTATGGAAACAGATGAAAATAAAGGGGGAAAGTGTCCATTTTCATTATAAAAATAAAATTAAAAATTAAAAAACCACTGTGCCTATGCAAATGGCTGCTGGGGATGTTCTGCACATGCGTGGTGGTTATTTTGTGCATGTGCAGACTGGCCTCCCTTTTCCAAAATGGTGCTGACAGGACTGTGCATGTGCAGAACAGTCTGGCAGCCATTTGTGCATGTGCAGTGATATTTTAAATTATTTTAAATAAAAATAAATGAACTCCCCCCTCAACCCCCAAATGAATGTTTTTGATCATGAAAACCCCAGAAAACAAGGGTTTTTTTGCAAACAAAAGCAAATAATTTGCCTCCTGCACACCCCTTTTCCCTGCCCAATCTGACAATTTTCCACAAGTGCTCAGGCTGCTTCCAGAAGGGCCCCCTAGAGTCCAGGGCCCAAGTTCAGCTGAGTCCCTTTGCTCCGTGGTAGCTACACCCCTGGGCATCACAGTGCTCCAATGGGGGAGGGAAGAGGAGGCAGCATTGCAGGGGAGCCTAATTCAAGCCCAAGGGACTAGGTCAGGAGTGGAGTGCACCTAACCCGAACCTGAGCAAACCAGTCAGGTTAGTCTGGGCTTAGTTTGGGTCACAGACCTCTAATCTCAATGTGTGAGAGGTTGTGCAAACACAGCTAACATGCTCCGACCTCTGCACGCTCTGTGCCAGCAGCACTCACATGTAATGCTGCTGCAGCAAGCACCATTCAGTTGTTCAATGAGAGCTGTGGCAATGCTAAATGCAATGCTCCCCAGGGGGTTAGGGGGGTTAGAATGGACCCTGGTGTAGAAGACTGAATGATCCCCCCTTCCCCAAAAGCTCTTTTTTTCCCAGTGGCAGGGGATTAGGGCTAAAACAAGCACCCGCAAAAATCAGTATACTCATTGGATTTCCATCCAGTACCCAAATGGAACTAAATACTTTGGGTACTTTCCATATGCCCCAGTGCAACTGTATCACCTGTCCCGGTTTTAGCAACTCCCCTGTTACTGTCAGCGGAAGGATTTAACTGTTAGCAAGAGAGCTTAAAATGTATACAGAGTAAGTACCCAGGAGCTAATCTGCTGAATATCTCGTCTGTAGAGCTAGCTGCATGAAAGCCAATATGCATCCTATCTAGTCAAACGCCCACTGTGTTAGTCATTGATTATTAGTCATTCTTGGTTCAGCATCATGATTCAGCCAGCTCTTATTTTTAACACATTCCCTTGTTGAAATTCACAGCAATTAGTCTAGCTCACGTAACGGGAAGATACATGGGGGATGAGGTATTGTGCTGCTGGGGGCTCTGCTGTTTGGATGAGACATAAGAGTGAGATCCTGAGTTTCTCTAGTTATTAATCCCATGGTGCTTCCCATAAGAGTGGGAGTATTAACCCTACTGTTCTTGTCCATAGTCTAATTTGGATAATTGCAGTCTGCCCACAGAAATTTTCTTGGAGGATGTAGTGCAGTAATGGTGGTGTGTGTGATCCTTATGTCATATACAGACTCTTTAAAATACCTTGGACCCTTTCTATATACAAGAACTTTTTAAATATAACTTTTTAGAGGAAAAAAGTCACCTCCTGTTTGTCTGCTTTGCAGTGGAAACGAATGTATTTCCCTACTTAAGGAGATAGAGCAGAATACCCCAAACTGTGAGTAGGGACCACAAGCGTGGTCACACCATCTGTAGATGTGGTTGCAAGCACAATATTTACTATATTTTGCATTTTTTTGTTGCTGTCTGGGGTCACAGAATTCTATTCAAGTCTTAAAATTAGGTCATACAGGCAATATTTTGGGAACAAATCTCCTTCCAAAATAATCAGACCAGTCTTGGGGATATAAAGTTTAAAACTTTACTCAAAACTCAAAATAAACCACTATAACTACAGGTAAAAGAGAATACATTGTAAATAGAAAGTGTGTGAATGAGGCTGCAATGAATAAAATTGGTTGCATAAGAAAGAAAAGACACGCTCAACATTAGTGGTAGCTCAGCTGGCTGGGGTGAGAACAATTCCTTACAAATCTCTAACCCAGGAGGTGAAGTGTTAAATCTGTAGAAGGGTTCTCAAGATGGGGAGAGAGAGTCCAAGCAAAGGAACAAAGAATAACTATCAACTTGCCTATTTAGTTTCTAAATTACTAATATCAGCCCATTATTAACTCTATGTGCTTGTAGTCTGAAGGATAGCCTAGCATCTTATCATTGCTTTCTCCTAACTGGTGCCATGTTCCAATCTTTAATCTATATAAATTTGGAAGTATTTCTCCTCCTTGGAAGTTACCCAACCCCACATAAGCATTTTAAAAATAATAATTTTTAAAAAAACATAGGAAATTAACACAAAAAAACTTTGTGAAACTGTTTGGGGAGTTACACACAACATGTTTGATACCAAGGCAAAGAAATGAAAGGTGAAGCCACCTTCCAATAAACAGGGATGTGCGAAAAGAACCGAGTTCGGAAATGCGGTATGGTTCAAAAATCAAGTTCGGTTCAGAAGTTCGGTTCTGTCTATTGAACTAGTCAAGTTTGGTCTGAACTCTGAACTTCTGAACCGCATTCACACATCCCTACCAATAAATACCCTCCATTTGTCACAGGACATATCTCTATCAAAGGCCACTTTTACATGGATGCCACCCACCCAGAAACACCCTTCGGATGGGTGGGAGAGCGTCCATTTAAATGTCCACGAGTGGGTGGGGGCACATGCCCGACCCACCCGTCAACACCCACCAACACCCACGGAGCAGCCGCGAGGGAGCTGGCACCCTCCCTGGGTGGAGATGGGTGTTCAACACCCAAGCGCCCGTGTAAAAGCGAAAACACCCACACCCACACGGACCAGACCGGTGGAGCCCCACTGCACCGGCACCACAGGTCATGCATGTGCCACCACGCAGACACGCCCATGGGGGGGAACGCCGGATGTCTGGCTGAGAGCCTGTAAAGGAGGGTAGAAGTATGGTACACGTGCGCAGGATCCCATGATGGTGACCAGGAAGACTAACAAGCAGGACACAGGAGCTGACGCCGGGTGGGTGGTTGCCCGGGCACCCCCTGGACTCACCTGTGCATTGGTGTGACCCTCCCCGTCCCCTCCTCTCCCCTCTTCTGTCACCCCCTGTTGGTGCGGGCCATCTGTGGTGGTGGCGATGGATGGGTGACGGCACCATGGGCGCTGGGCTGCTGAGCGTGAGTAGGGGTTGTGGTGGCCCCGGCCTCTGGTCCAACTCTGGGTGGTCTTCTGGGTGGTGACTGTCAGCGTGTGGGGTGTACCCCTGGTGCTGTTGCTGCCCCCGGCCCTCCCAGGGCCCATTGGTGCAGGTGTTCCCCGGTGCCCTGTCCCTTCTCTCCTGAAGCTACTGTTGTCATGCTGCTGGCAATCTTGCGCCTCGGCATGATGGTGCAACAGCTAGAGTGGGCGGCAGGGCGGCTGTTCGATGGCATCCGTGAGTGTTCTGCTTGTTTGCTGGGTCCTGTGCCTGTGTCCCTCCATGGGGGCTTCTGTTCCTTGGCTGCCTGGGCTGGCTCTGATGGCTGTCTCCTCTCCCTCTGTCCCATTCAGTGCAAGCCCTGATTGCGGAGTGGACCAGGGAGCAGGGGGAGTTGCTGGAGCTCCTCCTGCACGTCCTGGAGTGGCTGCACCGGCTGGAGCATGCACAGGCGGAGCGCTGGCGCCGGACGCGGGGTCGCTGGCCCTACTGACTGTGTGTTGTCCCGGGCCTGCCGTTGCTGATGCTGCCCCCCCTCTGTTGCCATGTCCCCCTCCCTGCCCTGTTGTTGTTGCCCCCTGTGGCAGTTTCCCTGTTTTATTAAAGGCTTTTGAGTTCCTTCCCGGTGTGTCCATGTTGTGCTTTTCTTTGACCTCTCCCCTTGTGTGGGTGCCTCTGCGGGGGGTGTTGGGGGTTGCCTATGTTGTGTGGGTGCCTTCACCCCCCTGTGCCCCCCGTGGGACGTGTCCCTGTCCCTGTGTGCTTCTGTTGCCTGCTGTGTGTGTGCTGCTCTGCTCTGTGTGTGTGGGGGGGGCTGGTACCGGGCTGTCTGGAGTCTGTGCCAGGGTTGTGTGGAGCTGGCTCCTTTGTAACGGTTGTCATCCCATCTCCCTCCCATCCCGCCCGCGCGGGTCCTGGCGGCTTGGTTGCGGGGCTACGTTGCACAGCTTTGTTTGCCCTCGGCCAGCCATGTTGTGCTATTGCTGTGCCGGGTGGGACTTCCCCGCTGGTCCCAGCTGTCCGTATACTTACACATGTGTTTTCTGGGTGCTTCCTGGGATGGGTGTTTGGCCGCTGGGTGTTTGCCGGCCCCTCCCCTTTCCTTCTCACATCCTCCTGCGGTGCTGTCTGTGTAAATGTCTCCCTGCTCAGCGCCGTCGAGTGTTCACTGGGTGTGCTCACCCACCTATCCACACCCATCTCCACTCATTGGTGCTGCTGCATCATCCATGTAAAAAAGGCCAAAGTCATAACTACTATTGTACTAAACAGACCACTCCCCATAACCTTAGCATGGTCCTTTAGTGGTGCCTAGGGGTGTGCATGTCTTTTTCATTATTATAATAACAATAACGAAAATTGTCATTTCGTTATTGCAATAACGAAAACGACAACCGAGAATAACGTCTATGATAACAAAAATGACAACCGAGAATAACAAAAATAACAACTGAAAATACCGATAACAGTAACACTAACAGTAACAGTATTGATATCGATACCGATACTGATATCAATAACAAAAATGATAACAAAAACAATAACAAAAATGACTTTTCCATTTCCATTTCCATTTTAATTTATACCCCGCCTCTCTCCCGTAGGATTTGAAGCAGCTTACAAAATATACATATGTCCTGGGTTTTCCACACAGGGGCCCAAGGAACAACATTCACAAGCATCTAACATAATATACAATTTATGCATAATACAACAAAGCAATACAATTCCACCATCACATTCACTCAAAACTCAGCCAACATCCCATTCTATAACCTCCCCCACAAAAACGGGGTAGGTCCCACCAACAACCAAATCATCCCCTGCTGCCACCAAGAAACAAAAACTACAATGTTGTTATCATTGTCATTATTAGTGCTGTGGCAGTTGGGTTTTCGAGGGGAAATTTAGAGGCAGGAGGAAGGAGCAGACATCTCGGAGTCTTAACAGGGTTGAACTCTTGAACTGTGCCTGTGTTGGGAGGGGTCAGCAGTTCAGCAATATGTGATGGAGGTATTCCTGTCCAATGAGCAGCGCAACCAGGCCCCAGAAGTCTCATGGGACTCTGTGATTGCTCAATGCCTTCTGCCTCCCACAACCAATCAGGGTGTGAGGGAATTGGGGAAGGAGACCTAGGGAACCTACAGACCCAGCACTGCTCTCGCTCCACTCTCTCGGGACTCCTGTGGACAATGGGAAGCTCACACTTCGGTTGAGTAAAAGTTCCTCTCAGGGTAGTAGGTGGCCCAATATGTCCCCTAAGGAATGAGGCCGTGTCATCACAGGGGAGATCAACAGGAAGTGTGAACAGGCCCCTACCTGCTCCGCAGTGGGACCAGGTCCCTGCCCACTCACTCACACCATGCTTGAGAACTGACTGTAGTGTGACTAGATGTGAAGGGAAGGGAAAGACTGCCACCAGGAAGGGGGGAAGGTTCAGCCTGCACCACCCCAGGGAGTAAGGGCACCGCGGTTTGGGGGGAGAAGGGAACAGTGACCTTGCACAAATACTTGCCTACGTTGAACCCACTCACCTCACGCACCGTACACACTCACCACAACCACTCACCTCACATTCGCCTCTCACTCCGCTCTCAACCCTCAAATCGCACTCTCGCAATCCTTGATTCCTAGTACTCTCCAACAATCGCAAAGGGGCCAGCTTCACAGCACGCTGATCGCCGGCGTGGAGGCATCACAGGTTTCCCCTTATGTAGTCCTAGGTCCAACCCCGCTGTGCCTGCAAGCGCACTGAACGTCGCGGCACTGGCCCCGCCCCCTCTCTTTCTAGCCGGGTGGATTCCCCGGCGGCATCACCCCACGGCTCTGCCTCCTTCTCTGGGCTCGCCGCTGTGTGTTGGGGGGGGGGGCTCATTCTCTGTCTTGCCCTGCAATGCCTCTCTCCCCCTGCCGCTTTTCCCCAGAGGGGCAACGGGATACGGGGACGCCTCATGATCCGTGGGGGAATTTGAAGGGGGCTCCTGCCTTCCCCTTGACCTACCCCTTCCCCGTGTAAGTACCCTCCTTCCCTGCCGGCCCCAAACCCTGACACAGGGGGGCTCTGAGGGAGGGCACTGCAATGGTGCAACCCTTTATAATGGGAGGGTCAGGTTTTTTCTCTCTGTTGTGTGAGAGCTCTGCTTGTCAGGTTGCGTTTACAGAACTGCGGTGCTTGCACATAAAAAATCCTCCCTAGCCCTCATTGTATTTATTTATTTATTTATTTTGGGTATTACCACTAATACCTTTCCTTCCTCATACCCTACATTTTACCTTCTCTCTTTTCCTGCCCTTCTCCCCCCGTACATTATATATAGTTAGGTAGTATAGATTAGATATAGATTCGATATAGATTCGATATGGACATATAGATTAGATTAGAATCGTTATATAGATAATTGATTTGATAATAGATAGTTTTCCTTCCCCTGTTCCCTTAGATAAATATTAGTTGTGCACAAGAATCAATAACTATACCTATATAAAAAATAAAATCTCTGTTGGAAATGGTACCAATATCAATAACAATATCAATAACGATACCGATATCGATATCGATAATGAAAACAATATCAAAAACAATACCAAAATGATAACAAAAATGATAACGATAACAAAAATGACATTGTCATTAATAACAATAACAAAAATTACATTTTTGAATAACGAAAATGAAAATGAAAAACAAAAATGACATGGGGGCCTGGTGCACACCCCTACTAGTGTCTACTCACTGCTGTTAAATCTGTCCTGAACGCATCTCGTTAATGAAAACCCTTCCTCATCATAACCAACTACTGCACCAAACACCTGCAAGTACTGGTGCTGAGTTGCAGATAATAATCAGCCAAAGCAGAGTGTGCAGAAAGGTGAGTTGAGGAGGGCAGAGTTATGGTCATATTACCAGGTCTATTGGTCTAGTGTTTTTAACCACAAGACTCTCTAGAGCTGAAATGAGTACCTGAAAAATTGACTATACCCATCTAATTTCCAGTACTCAAATTGACTTGAAAATATTGGGTACTGATCAGTATGCAATTCAACCTGATTGGAGTATCCAGTGTCCCAGAATGTTGACTTACAGTCCTGTTATTTTGGTCTTCTGTCTTGATTTACTGATTGGTAACCAGAAAATAAAAAAAAAAACCACAGTAATCAGGTAGCCCATCAAGTATACTACGTAGTACTAAAAAAATGCAGGTATTACCCGCATGTAGCAATGAGCTACCCATTTTAGCTTTACTTGCTACCCATAATGAAAATTTCTACAAAACGTAAGACGTTATATCAATAAGAAATGTCAGTTTCATTTAGGGATGGGCGAACAGATCGCAGTTCGGGTTCAGCTGCATTCGGTTCGGCTGCGTTCGGTTCGGTTGCGTTCGGTTCATCCGTTCAGTTAGTTCGCCAGGTTCGGGTTCAGCCGTTCCGTTCAGCCATTCGGTTTGGCCATTCGGGAAATGTTATGGATTTTTTTTGTTTTTATATGGTTTTTTATTGGGTTTTATATGGTTTTCTTTTGTTTTTTATTTGGTTTTTTTGTTTTTATATGGTTTTTTTAAATTTATTTATTTAATCTAATATTATATATATATATCTACACTAAATCTAACTGCTATTAACTAGTCTAAATGCTATGAACTAAATGGATTATCTAATAAGTACACAGGCCTACTCCTACAAACACTAAAACTAAATCACTAACGCTATCTCTGTCACTAAGCTAGCTCCTACAATTACTATCCCTAACCTATCTCTCTATCTCTCTATATCTATATCTCTCTATCTCTATATATATGGGATGTGGGGGAGGGGAATTACAAACACAAGGTTTCAGTTTAAGGTTTAAGTTTCATTTCAGTACAAAACTGAAATGAAACTTAAAGCAATCTAAAAATCCTACTCAACGTCTGCTGTTCAGGAACAGTGACTAGCTCAGAAGGTGTTGGGAAGGGGGGAGGCAGATAATTAGTTTCGTTTCTTGCAAGCCTCTCCACCCCTGGTGCCTGGAAGTCTGCTCCTCAGTGACTAGTACTACCCCTCCCTGTCACGTTTGACCTTACAGTGAACTTTTTTTTGCCACCCGAACTCACCCGAATGCGATCCGAACTGACCGAACTGTTCGGTCATTTCAACATTCGGATTAAGTTCGGTTCGGCCAGTTCGTGTTCGGAAGTTCAGTTCGGTTCGCTCGTTCGAACAGGCCAGTTCGGGCCAAACTCCGAACTTCTGAACTGCGTTTGCCCATCCCTAGTTTCGTTCTATCATAGTGTATCCTTTTAAACCTACCCTATGCTGCCTGTATTTCTAGCTGGGCATGGCAATGGCATAGGCCATTTTTAGATGGGATGTGCCCATGTGGGTCCACCCATCCCCCATGGACCTGGGCGCCCGTCTGAAGGCACTGTGGGTGGAGGCACGCTCCCATGACTCACCCACCCATGCCCCTGCATAGAGCAGCCCAGATTTTTCCTGGTTGCTCTGTATGGTCCGGGCTCACACCCAGCACACACCCAATCACTGGAAATGCGCTGGTGCTCCACCCAGTGCATACAGACCTGGCTGCGAGGTGAGTCCATCTAAAAATGGCCATAGATGTAAAATTGGTTTATGTGAAATGGGCCCCAGAAAGCTAGGCACTGAATTTGGGGTGGGTTTAGGAATCTTTCTACACTAAACTAAATGTCAGGAGTGCTCCTTGTCTGTGTGGTGTTTGATCAGAGAAGGGGGTGAAGCACTAGGGTTAAGTGCTCCCTTTCCCTTCAAACACTGCAAGTGGGGAGGGCTCAAAATTCCCTGCTGTTCAGCTGTAGAGTGGGGATGACCCAACTCTTCCTACCTAGCTCTGACATTGGATAGAACTGGTGCTGAAATAGGAACCCAGTTTATTACCTGCAGGTAACACCTGCAATTTCAGGTACCTTGCTGGAAACCCAAAGGGCTACCAGAGTGTCAGTTGAGTAATTAATAATAACCGGAAAATCGGGAATTATAGGGACTTATTACTGATCAGTAAATCAGTTTGGGAAAATAGTGAAAAATGGGACAGAAACTTGAAATATCAGTACCAGAAGTCTGTATTCTGGAACCAAAAGTTAGTATTACCTGATTGGGCACTAATCAGGTACCAATTAGTACCCAGAGGTGGCAGGGTGGGTCAAGTACCAGAAATTTGATGGGTTTCCCTTGTTTTGAATGATCTCATTCCAGCTCTCGCTAGAACTGCTTTGGCTTCTAGTCCGTTTTCAACCTGGTCCCATTGAAACATGCTGGCTGATGATGAAAGGGGGCACTGCTGCAGAAACCCTAGTGTGGCGAATGGGAGACATTTCCTGAACCATGCTACTGCCTACCTCTGCTTAGTGTGAATGCTGGGCCTGCACTAGCTGAACCAAAGGGTTGAGGCCAAGGTATCTGCTCCAATCTGCAGAGTATTGGAAAAGAGAGTGTGAGGGAAGAACAATAACCACTGTGACCCAAGGAGATATTTCCTGAGACAGGGTTGCTTCACCAGGCAGAGAATAGCCTGACCTTCATTTCTGTCTCTGCCGGAAAGGGAATGAAAAGTCAGAAGAAAATGAAAAAGTTTAAAATAAATGAAAAGAGCTGCTCCTCTCATAAGAAACAAAGAGATGCAATATCATCCCTAATCCCCCCCAAAGGGAAGCGGGGTTATATTTTTAATTCTGATTTGACTTTTTCTTTTTTTAATTTTTTTTTATTTTTATTGTGAACACGCTGCTTTCCCCTCTGGCAGGACTGGGCACTTTCTGCAATAAGCTTTGCAATTAACTAAATGCTACAAGATCTACAGCCAGGGGATCCAAACTTGGGGAATAAAGACAAGACAAATCTGGGAAGATGGAGCATTTGCTTATACACTAGGCTTGAATCTTGTGCATGTTCAGGCACCTTTATATTACTATGGGAGTTTAAAGGGGTCTTCAAGTTTGTTCAGTTGTAATTTTCAGTATTGTAATTGGAGTGAATATTCAAAGCCAGGCTTAAATTTTGAGAACTTCTATATGCTCATAGCCACAAATTGAAATGTTCCATTGTCTTTGTGCCATTTGCAGGGTTTTAAAATGCACACATCACGTTTGCTGTTCATGAGTTCATCATTCTCCCTACTAGTTACAATCAGAGGAGATGTGGATAGAGAGTCTCATTAGAGCGGAAATTAATACAAAAAATTATTTGCTAATGTCTGAATTTTTAGATTGCCATTGGAATAAATATCCGCCCCCAAAATGATATTTATTCTGATATTTAGTTTTGGATACACTCTTTTTTTTTCCTCTAGTGTTTTCAGTCATTTTGGTTTGGATATTTGTTTATTGGACCAAGTATCAGAACTGAAACTGACCAGAAAAACTGGGGGGGGGGGGACAGGGGGAGGGGACTAGTCCCGAAACCCAAAAGGAACAGCTAAACGAAGCAGAATTGAATAGCAGTTTTTATTAGAGCTGAAATGGGTAATGTCTGCAATTCAGGTATTGGTTAACCTATTGGTACATGTATACCAAGATCGGTAACAAACTACCCCAAATACCAGGCATTATCATTGCTGAGTAACCAAATTTCCATTATACTGACCCATTTTGATGAAGCCAATAAAGAACATCTTTATTTAGCATCTTTCCAAATTTCTGTATGTTGTCTTTTTCATCATCATGCATACGCAGAACAAGAGGAGTCATAGAACCATCAATGGATCAATTCTGGGTGATTTCAGACGTTACGGGCCCCGTTGGCCCCGTACCGAAATCACCCTATTCATTCCCCGCTGGGGTCACCCTGTCACGCTGTAACAGACATGCCGGGGGGATCCCGGCGGGGAATCTGGGAGGGGGCGGGGCCGCGCAGCGCAACGTGCGGCTGCATGGCCTCGCCCCCTCCACGCTCCCGCCGCTCACCCTCCGGGGAGACGGGCGGGCGGCAGGGCCAATGCAGTGGCCGCGTCGGGCCGGATTCGCCACGGGCCGTGGCGGCCGGCCAGACGTTACTTTTTTTTGGTCCCTGCTGAGGATCTCTTTGACCACGCTTCCCAGGACATTCCCCCCGCTAGCCCGGGAAGCGTGGTTCAAATTGACCCCATGCGGGTATTGACGGTGGCGAACATCTGACGGCCGCCAAACAGACGTACGAGCCACAATGACCACAGGTGAGTATTCAACGTGGTTCACTGTGATCTCGTAATGTCTGAAAATACCCCAAAATTGACTTAAAATGCTACATTAGTAACTCGGTAAAATGGCACAAAACAGAAAATGGTTGACTCGGTAATCAAAAACAGGTAACTCAGTAATACTGGTAAGTCGGGGACTGAACAGGCCCAGTCTATCCAAGGTAGTTGAGTGCTGCAATTTTGATAGGGATAACTATTTTTGTGGAAGCCTCTTTCAGCTTTAGTCTTTGGCCCTTTTTACACAAGATGCACCAACGCATGCCCACTCAGACTGAATATAAGGTGCAAAGGAATCCAAGATGTGTCCCAGGGTACATGACTGGTGGACAGGCTAGATGGTGATACACACCATCAGTGGAAATGGACAGGATGGTTTAAGGGAGAAGATGAAGAATTCAGCCTTGGACATACTGAGTCACATCTGCGGGGTTGGTGGCAGCAGAGAGAGTGGCAAGGGAAGATGCGGCAGCGAGGAGGAGCCGGATGATCGGAAAAGAGCCGGTGCGAATGGGGATCTGCCGCAGCTTCTCTCACGCATGTCAGGGCAGGATTTTCAGTTTCCAAAAGTGTCTTCTCAGCCACCACGCCTATCAGAGCACTGTGTGGGGGAAGTCCTGTCCCACCTTTGAAACCGACAAGCCCCAGCTGGAGAGCTATGGAGCCCGGCTCTGCAGTGCTCCTGGCTGGGGCTTCTAAGTTTGTGTGGGTAATGTTTGCATTTTCGGACATCAAGCACCCGATTGGTCCTTGTACCCAATGCAGCTCTATTCCTGGGATTCATCCTTGAATTTAATTTCTGGGGCTGAGCCCTCAAGCCCTCCCGCCACCCATACATACAAATTAAGCTCTGCATCATAAATGGGCACCTGCAGTATATATTCTGGTCAAACAATGCCTGTCACAGATACTTTAAGCACCTGGAAGATATAGAAGTGTTACCATTAGCTGTGAACTGCAGCTGAATATGGCCGAAGTGGGGGTTATGGGTCTATTTATTTATAATATTTATTTATTTATAAAAAAAATTGTATGCCACCCCCTCCTGCTAAAACATCTCGGGGCGGCTAACAACATAATAAAACAATTTAAAACAGCAATAATAGGATTTAAAATGCTATTAAAACACAATATAAAAAACAACACACCCTACACCCACCCACCCACCCCCTCTCCCTCAGGAAAAGCACGGGTTGATCTTAGACCACTTCCACACCTTCCCCCCGTGCATATTTTGGGTGTGTGAAGGAATGCGCAAGCCAGAATATGTGTGGGGTTTGGCCAGTCTGAAAGCCCCCCCTCCCCCCGAAAACACATCCTGTTCTGTATCTCTGTGTGTTTGCTGACAAAACCACATGGGAGGGAGGGGTTTGACCGACTGAACCCCACACATACTGTGGCTTGCACATCCCCTCCTGCAGCCAAAATATGCGCGCGCGCGCGCGCGCGCGCGTGTGTGTGTGTGTGTGTGTGTGTGTGTGTGTGTGTGTGTGTGAAAGTGGCCTTAGTGTAGGGTCCTTAAAGGGATGTGCAAACAGAACGCGGTTCGGATGTTCGGTCGTTTGCTCGGGAACCGAGTTCAGGTTTGGTTGTTCGGTTCAGCGGAGTTCAGTTTGGCTGAACATTCGGAAATCGGTATCGATATCGATACCGAGTTCGAAGATTTTATTTTCGGTATTGTTTGGCCCTGAGACACTTAAGTTTGTTATTTTTATGTCTTGTTATATTGTTAATATTTGTTTTTTAAAAATTTAAAAGATTTTTTATATATATATAAAACATTTTTTATATATATATGTTTGTAGGACTAAGCCTTTGTAGATATACTATTCCATTTATTTCCATAGATTTTAGAATAGTTAATAGTAGTTAGAGTTAGTGTGTGTATATATATATAATTTTTAATTCAAATTTGTAATCTAATATTATATATATATATATATATATATATATATATATATATATATATATATATATACACACATACACACACACACTAACTCTAACTACTATTAACTATTCTAAAATCTATGGAAATAAATGGAATAGTATATCTACAAAGGCCTAGTCCTACAAACACACTCTAAAATATTAAAACTGAATAACTGCTACACACTAACACTATATCTATCTCTATAACTAAGCTAACTCCTACAACTATGCATCTATCTATAGTAACAGTAACTATCTAATATTTATCTATACAATATTACACAGGGATGGGGGGAACACAGACAGTTCACAACAAATAACATGGGGGGGCGGGGGGTGTACAAAACAGAAAGGAAAGCTAAATCAATCTAATGCTACTCTAAATAGATCCAAAAAACAGGGGAAGGGATTGGGAATCAGGGATGGAATATATAGTGGGAGGTGGGGGAGGATTCAATGGAGGGTAGGGAGAAAGAACACAGGGATGGGTAAAAAATAAAAATAACAATTAAATCTATCTAATCTAATCTAAATAAATGCTACTAGGGAGGTAAATGTGTGGGATGAGTGAAATAGGAGGAGGACGGCAATGGATTGGGAGGAACACAAACTGCTGGGAGAAGGAGACTTCTGAAAACGCCTGCTGACAGGATCAGTGGCTAGCTCAAAAGGTGTTGGAAGGGGGGAGGGCAATGACTTTTATTACTTGCTGCGCCCGCCTTACCACAGGCCCCTTTGGCTGAGGTTCTGTGCAGCCTAGCTCCATGCCCCCATGTCCAATCGCAGACTGTGAAGCCAGTGGTCTGAGGAGAAAATGGATGGTGACTGGGCAGGCTGGCTGCTACTCCAAGTCTCTCCACCCCTGGTGCCAGGAAGTCTGCTCCTCAGCTGCCTCCCGCTCCCTGGGCCTTCCAGTCACGTTTTTCTTATCCGAACTCATCCGAACAGTACCGAACTGTTCGGTCATTTTCGAGTTCAGATCTAGTTCAGTTCGTTCGGTTAGGGTTCGGTTCAGAAGTTCGGTTCAGTCGTCCGAACAGACCGAGTTTGGTCTGAACTCTGAACATCCGAACTGCGTTCGCACATCCCTATTATTTCTACACTGTGCAACTTGGCTACTGTCTAGGTTACTGCGGCAGTATTGCATTTAAGACTTAAATGACTGACAAATGGCAATTTCTTAAAATATTAATTCCTGGAGGATATTGGGGATGTATAATCAGCTAAGTGATGCCAGGAAAAGAATACAGAACTAATTTCCTTGTTAATTATCCACAATTGTTATAGAGTTTTCCCTTCTAAAACCGTAGGCTTTCAGTCTCTTCTAAGTTACAGCAGCAGAATATTTTAGAAATGGGATGGATGAAATTTGTTTTCCTTGATGAAAGGTTTGAAATCCAGACCAATATTTTCATTTTGTATTGCTTCAAATGAAAGTAGCTTGTTGATTTTCTGTATTTTAAATTCCCCTTTTTTTCTGAAAAGATTGTCATTTTTGCTAATGCAAAGAGGTGGCATCACTTCAAAATTGGAGAACCAAGCACCAAAGAGGGAGGATGGGAACATCATGAAAAAATCCAACAAAAATGTTCAGAAGTGCAGAAATTTTGGGGAGAGGGAGATTTGTTTTCCATGGAAAAACTCAGATTGTAAGTTATTTTTTGGCAAAAATATTATTTCCTGGATTTATTTATTTATTTATTTGCTTAGCTGCAAGTCTTCCACACATCACATTCTGTCCCTGCTAGCATTATTCCTTATAATTTTGGCATCATCCACAACCTAAAACTGCTGCCACATTAGCATCCTGTAGCACATTTAATGGGTAGGGAACGACATACCAACCCACTCATTTCCCTGCCCTCCATTCCATACATTCCAGGGAGAGCCATTAGCGTGTGGACAGTGATTTCTGTGGGCCAACCATCCCGTCATGGGGACAGAATTCAGGGTAAGTCACTGGGCGACGGATGTGCCTAATGATAAATCAGGAAAAATCCATTGCACATTCAAATCACTGACGTCATCCTCCCGCCAGCTGTTGTCCAGATGACGGACATAATTTCTCCAAACCCAATCCATGGTAAGCATGTATTGGGATGCATGTTTACACAAACAGACATAACTCCAATAGTGTTTTACACTGAAAATAAATGTGTGGCGATTCATCTGGTATTGCCCATATTGCCTTGTGTGTACCCTGAGAAACCTGATGGTCTCTCTAGGGATTTGCCCTAGAAGAGAGGGAGGGAAGAGGAAGGAGGTCAGGTCCCCACCCACGCTCCCCACTAAGTACGCAGCCCTGATTCCTTGAATTCCAATGGGAGTTTTGCCATTAGTCTTGGGATAGAAGAACCCAAAATGTGAGGCAAGTGACTCTTGTGGAAACAACTAAACTACCTGTCCTTCCCTCCAGGTAGTTTGACTGCAATCAAAGAAAAGACAACAGGCCTTCCATAGGACTACTCATGAGTAAAATGGTTCTGGGCTTGGGACCACTAAGTTTACACATGAGTGCACTGACTCACTTCTGATCTGCAATATGATCCTAAAACCAGAATCCGCTTGCCTCTCTCATCCTTTGTCCTAATCGGTTAGGAATCCCATTGCTTTATGTGTGAGGCAGATACTACACTATGAAATGCTCGATGGCCTGTTGTCGAGACTCTGCTGAGCTGGGAAGTTTTTTTTTAACTATCAATAGCCCCTTTTGTTGTTCTTGTCTGGGCTCAGATCTATTAGTTTTGTACTATATTGCTTGATTCAGTAACTGGTTTGTGTGTGTGTGTTTCTTCCATTCTAACAATGGTATCATTTTGCAATTTAGATGTTGATTTCTGTCAATATGCTTTTCTCAGGAAGAGTATTCTTCTTCATATCCTGTCTGGTCTTCTTTTTAATCTGGGACAGTAACTGGTTTGCATCTCTTTAAGGCAGCAAGTCATTCCATTGGCGGTAGATAATCTATTTTGTACAGAAGACTGGAGGTGTAGCAAGCTGACTTTTCTTAACCTCTTTCCTATTTGTTTGTTCTTTCCCTTCCATCCTCTTTTTGCTAGCACCTCTTTAAACCATGGTTATCTTTTGCAATATTGGGTTTTCTTTTCATCCAAAGATAGCTGAGGTTTTACTGACGGTGGCTATTTAAATACATGTTTGCTCTGAAAATAAGCTTTCTTCAGCCCAGCCCAAATCGTCTTTATTCATATTGTGTTTTATAATTTCCTTTTAAAAGAAATATAACTTTCTAGTGTGATAGATCAGAATAGAGACTAAGCATATTTAAAATGTATTTTGCCATCAGTTTATTTAAGCATGTGTGCATATGTATATAAAATAAATGAATCGTTTTATGTAATATTGTAACCAACTCCATGGGGTAAATATCATCAGGATCCAGCCCCAAAGACCCAGCCCATACAGGATCTTAACAAAAGTATCCTTTATTCACACAGTGCTTTTAATTCTTCAGCCCTTCACCATACACAGTCCATCTATATAATCCATTCAAGTGGGGTATCTCCCTCTGGCTAGGGACAGTCTCACCTATAGTCAGGCACTGCCCCATACATAGCTTCCCCAACCACCCACCCACCCATGGATACCTTTGTTAACTCTGACCTCCCTGGCCAGACCCAGTCCCTCCTGCAGCCAGGTAGCCAGCTATGAGGCAGAGCCCTGGATAGCTCCTGCCTCTCTGGTTGTCCTCTGTAGAGGCAGGGCCCTTCCTGGCTTCTGCCTCCCTGACTGTCTCTTAACTTCCCTACTGAGCTCCAGGCTCAGCCTTTTATCTTCTGGGTTACTCCAGTCCTTGGTTTCCTGGTTCTGGAGGCTAGCCCAGCTGAGGCACTTTAAGGCACTACCCTACGCTCTCTCAGCACCTACGCCTCCAAGCTGGCGCTAACCCTTCTTAAAGGGCTAGGCTCAGGCACCAAGCCTGATCCTGCTACTAATATATATATATATATATATAAAATCAATCACTGATTAAAACGAACGTGGCGACAAAAGGAATAATTTAAATACAGACCCCATGGTTGTACTCTATTTTTAAAAAAATAATGTTTCTGTGATTCAGTGTTTTAACTGTAAGATTATCTTTACTATGTAGCATTAGCACATATAGAAACTGACTGACACTTGAAGACAGCTTCTGTTTACTTCAGGCTCCAGGTTTTAACTGTCAAATCCCAACTGCCACTAGGATTGCGACCTCTCACAGTTTTGACTCCAACCCTCCCATTTTGGCCCATTGGAGTGTCAGGGTCAAAATCACAAAAGGCGGCAACCCTAACTTCCACTGATCTTTCAGAAAATTTGTGGCAGCTTCTTACTTGAAAGTATATAAACCACACCCACCTCCTATAATAGACCTGTTGGCATTAATATGCTTTATCTGCTATGAGGTGGAAGGCAAAATGCTAAGTGCTCCTCAAACATCAACCTGGCATTCAGGGTGTGGTTCTCCCTAACAAAAATGTCCAACTGAACAAAAATGTGTTACAGTGTTTCTGGAACATGCATAGAATACCACAAGTAGGGAGTGGCCATCAAACAATTCTGTCCACACCTTCACCGTCCATACTTGGCATGCAGGGGGCACTAGGGGTGTGCAAATCATTTTCATTATTATGATAACAAAAAATAAATTTTTGATTTTCTTTTTTGTTATTGTAATAATGAAAATGAAAAATAATAATGAAAACAAAAATGAAAACAAATTTTTGTTTTTGAAACGATGGGAAAAACTGGAAAATGTATTTCTGGCTACAATGTTTTTTTCCTATTAATTTCTGATGAAACTTGATGATATTGTACTCTCAACAGAGGGCACTATGTGTACCAGATTTTGAAATGATTGGGTAAAGGGAACCTATTTTAGAAGCAATGTAATGTTGTGATTTTAAGAAAAGCTGTATACATGTTGCTGGCTATAACTTCTTTATCTTTTGTTCAATTTGCATGAAACCTAGGAAGATTGTGTCCCTTCATAAAATTACTAATTCTGCCAAATTTCATAATGGTTGGATAAGGATCCTGATGGTATAAGTCATTAACTTGAAATGGCATTTCTGGCTGTAACATTTTTATATTCCATTTTTTTTACAAGACATGTAGCAGGAATGTATCCCACACACTCCCTGTCATCTCTGTCAAATTACAGGACAATTTGATAAAAAGCCCCAATTTTATAAGCAATTGAAGTTGTCCCCTTGAAGACCATTATTCAGATAAATAGCAGCACATGCAGTGCCAGTCAGAGGCAGACACCTTACATGGCAGGGGGAGGGAGGCTATAGGAGGGAGTATGGGGAGAAACTCAACAGACTGACAGACACATTTACTGGCCAATTACTGCATGCTTCTAGCTTTACAGGACCAATCAGTCGTGGCTTCAAGGCGGGCATAGGGGGCGACCTTGAGGCAGGCATAAAAGGGACATAACTGGGACTTTGGGGTTAGCATCCCAGCAATCAGGAGACATGGTTTACACATCCAGGCTGACCAATTATCATCACAATCACATCCTGCAGTGTGACAAAGGACATCAGAGAATCTCTTTTGGCTCTTTCCTAAACAGATGCTTCCAACTTCCCAGTAACAAGTGGTGGAGAGAAGTTGGGATGGTCACAGCACAGAATGAGGATATTTGGTTGACATTTATGCTGGCCAATTGGCATCACCAACAGATTTTATACCACAGTGACACGTTAGAGAATCCCTAGCATAGGCTCCTTCTCTGCATATGCTGTGCAGGCTTATAGAAGTAGGTCCCTTTATCACATATTTCTAATATTTGGCAGAGATGATCATGAATATGTGAGATACAGCTGTGCCAAATGTTATGTACACTGGTTGGACTACAAAGATGTTAGAGTCAGACATACATTTATAAGTTAATTGCTTATACCACCAGGACCGTTTATCCAATACTTCTGAAAGATTGCATAAGTAGTAAAAATAGGAAGATGTATAAATTTGCCAAGTGTCATCCACATTAGATCAGAGACAAAGAAGATAAAGCCAGGAATGTATATGCAGATTTTTGCAAAAGAACACAATTAAACTGCTTATAAAATCAGATTCCTTTATCCAATCTTTCTGAAACTTGGTACACTTAATGCCTTCAATGGTAGGTACAAGCCTTAAAGGTTTCATCCAAATATATTGAAAAGCAAAAACGTTACAGCCAAAAATGTGTTTTACATTGAAACCAATGGAAATCAAAAACAAACACAAAAACAAAAATGAGAATTTATGAAAACAAAGCAAAACATTTAAATAATGAAAAAGAAAAAAAAATGGCATGGGTCCCTGGTGCACACCTCTAGTGGGCACAGCCAGGAGGTTGCTCCTGGCTGAAAAAAGAACAAGATGAGACATAGCGGAAGAGACGGTCCCTAAAGTATGTTAGGTTCAAGCAATCAAGACTTTATAAGTTACAACCAGCACTTTGAATTAGGCCTGGAAAGCTCTAAGAAGCTAGTGCAGACCCCAGAGCACCAGCATAAGGTGCTCCCAGTGGCTCACCCCATCGGGAGGAATGCTAGCAGTCTTGAAAAGCTTTTCAAGGCAGCTCCATGTAAAGCACAATGTCGTTATCAAGCTTCAAGGTTACAAAGGCATGAATGATGGTTGCTAGGCGCAAGTCTACAAGAAAGGGTCACAAGCTTTCTCACCAGATGGAGATAGTAAACGGCACTCCTATCCGCCATCACAACCTGAGGTGGAGACTGTAATGGAGTCTACTAGTGGCATGTTAAAGTTGATTTACAAACATATCAGTCTCTCAACTCAAGATATGGAGTAAATTGGGGTGTGAACAGATATGAGAACAATAAGAGGTACTTCTCGTGAAAGTAGTCATTCTTTTAAAAGAGGATTGGCAATTGGGATGCACTCTGCCAAGTACAGCAAGATTTAGAACAGTGCTTCTGCAATACCGTGCGGTAGCACGGAACAAATGAAGCTGTGTTGAATCTCCCTCCCCTCCCCTCTGGATGCCTGCAGAAGGCCCCAAGGGCATCAGCCAATTGAAGCTTTGTAGCCTGGCTAAATTTAATGAGAATAAGTTGGTCCAGTTCTAAGGTTTTTCATGAGTGGGGAGCCACAAAGCAAACTGACGAGACAAGAGCTCAATCTGATTGTAGTTATGCGGACTCAAATGTCAGATAAGCAATTAGACAGAAATCAAACATCCCCTATAAATCTGTAACACAGGAGAAGAACATTATACATAATTATGTTACATATCATTTTAAAGATGAGGCTCATCTTGCAGACTCCATTAGCTTTCAGTTCCAATGTAATATATCTCTTGAACACATCTTTAAAAGTTTAGAGACAAGATTATTATTGATTTTTCTTTTTATTATTCGCAGCAAGACAGATTTAGTTGACAGTTTTGATGCTGGAATTTTAGAACTGCTTCTTTGAATACACTTTGATTTATCTAGACATCTACATTTGTAAGATGCTTGCAAGATTCCAGCTTGGGCTCTGCATATGCTTTTTTGATCTACTATTGGCACCGACTCTTGGAAGTTAGTTCTGCTCAAAGCACTGTGCTGAAACCATCTCCGTTAACATGAGGATAGGACTCTGTGGCATCACCACAGTTCTACCTTTGCCATCTGGCTAACTGAGCTCCCTTATATAGCAGGTGGAACTGGTTGTGCTTTTCTCCTCACAGGAAATGATGTCGAAGTGGAAGGGGCATAGAGTCCTTTAAATGCTGAGCTCTCTAGGGGATGGGACATGGCTTGGCTTGAGTCCTCCTGCAAAGCCTGCTATAGATGTCAGTGAAATCTTTCTGGCATTTGGTAACAGCTGCTTTTTGTTGTTGTTTTGTTGTTTTTGAACATATGTAATAGTGTCACTTAGGAGAGCACAACGAAGGTGCATAAAGTAGGACTGTGTTTTTGTATGTTCTGAAGAAGTTTTAAATTCCAGTCCAGCAAAGCCTTGGCCATCAGAAGAAGCTTGTGTTGTGTAGCACTTTGCCAACATTGGTTAAATATTAGGACAACTTTCAAACTGAAGAAGAGCTGTGGAAGAGGTTTCCCAGAGGTGCTTTGGAATCTTCTTCACTGACAGATATTAGGAGAAAACTGGATAGATGTTTGTCAGGGATAAGTTACATCTAGCAAGGCATGAAATTTCAGATCGAACTCTGGGAGCCAACAAAAACAAAAGCAGTCACCAGAATTTAACCTGATATTAAACTGTTCTTGCCCCCACACTACACCCTGAACCAGTCATCAGCCTCAGTCTTCTGGGAGCCAGTGGCTCCCAGGCACTGCAAATTTCACACTCTGGATCTAATTTATCCTGCCTCAAAGAAGGGGACTAGAGTTGGTGACCCTTAAGCTCTTTCCCATCCCATCCTTATGATTATTAGGGAATCTCCTTGCAAATTTCTGTCACTCCTAGTGAGAGTTTTTTTGCTTGAAGAGTGATCAGCTTCATTCAAGATTTTGCTTAGAAATGCAGCCATTCTACAGAGTGACTGTTTTGAGGAGTATATCTTATTTCTACACTATAGCTGCAATGAATGAGGTGTTTCAGGTGTGCAAAACCAAGTCCCAACTGCGTTTCCAATTAATGAATACTCAAATTCAACCTGTGAGGACTTTGCTAAGACATTTGACTTCATTTATTCACCTAGTTCAAAGTCAAGCAGCTACTAAAGACAGAAGCCAATATAAAATTAGAGAACAGAAAAACTTCTAGATAATTTGTTCTCATTGCTGTACCTTTTTGGAACCACCAGCAACTTGGGTCTTGTTCTTGCAAACACTCTGATGTAATTATCCCTTAACTCACTTTAACTCTGCTCTTGTTAACATGAATACAGTGTTTAAAGTAAAGAACAGGGGTGATTTGCCCATGAGGTACACTTTTCTGATTAAAGAGTACAAACTGCACTCTTTATCCCCCACCAGGAGGAAAGATTGTGTGAAGAAGGAATAGATATTAATACAAGCACTTAACACCAAAGTGTTCACACAGTAATTAATTTTCAGAGGGTATGCCTCCCCCTGGGTAATTTCTCTGTGCTTGGATGAATGCTTACAAAGGATAACAGTGGCCATTTGCTGCCATGGCTGCCTGTCATGGTGGGGGGTGGGGTGCTGGGAGCACAGTGCGGATGGGGCCGGCCATCCACATGTGTTCTGTGGTTCCTGAATATACCTGGGCCGTGCAGCTGATGGGACAATGGCTTGGCCGTGATTACATGTGTCTGGGTCCCCAACATGATTCGGACCATGTTGCCTCAGATTTTACGACCCGGGTTGGGTCCTGATGGCGACATGCCACCAATATGTGTATTTTTACCCAAAGTTAATGATGATCCCTTAGGTACCCCAAGAGGCAATGTTAGCATGTTCATGGGAATGTGACCTCAGCTGTACTTCCTTGAACACTTCTTGTTTCAATTAAGCTGCTTCTGAATTATCTTCTCTTGTATGGTCGTTGGGGCAGAGAGTATGTCTCTTCCTAGCACAACGCCGCCCCGAGATACTATTTTGCAGGAGGGTGTGGGATAAAAATATCCCAAAATAAATAAAATGCTGAACCCTATAATACAGCTTGGTAACTCATCATCTTTTCCAGGTATTCCTTATCAGGTCTGAGAGAGTTTTCTGCTCTCAAGGAGAAAAGAAAAAAAAGCTGAGGCTACCCTCGTGTTATTCAGCAGTTCATAAATCTTCCTCTTGCATTGATCCCCCTCCTCCCCCATGTATCAGTTCTTTAGACTTGTGTATTATGAACCAGAATATTTCATCACTGCCTTTTGTCAGATCAGGCTGCAATTGATTGGATGCTATTGATTCCAGAAGCTGCCAATGAAAGGAGCCTAATAGGTTTTTTATGTTAACTCTTTAATTCCAGATGAAAAAGTATCAATTATTATGGGATATTATCTAATTCATGCATTTTTAATGCAGTGCTTTTATGCCTTAGTCTTATAGGAAGCAAGATGGAAGATCAGGTTTCTGTGAAACCACTGCTATCTTTGGTGTTATTGATCTTTGTGTATACACTAATTTTTACATGCTCACTTGCAAAATAGCCAAGCCTCGTGCATATGAATAGGGGAGGATGGTACCAACTAGGAGATACAGTAAGCTATCTTGTTGTAAATTTAGGTGCTTGCTCAATAAACATAAAGTCATGTAATAAATTCAGTAGCTGTTGCAATCTCAAGAGATGGGTATATGTGGGTACCCATGCTACACAAGTCAGACCTATACCATTTTATCAGGATTTCCATTTCTGCTCTTCTACTCATTAATAAAGACAAATTTCCCAATGAACATAGTTTCGGTTTATGACCTCTCATTAGGGATGTGAGAACAGAATGGGGTTCGGCTGTTCAGTCGTTCGGCCAGTTGGCCTGAAAACTAAGTTTGGGTTCGTGAGTTCGGTCCGGCGGAGTTTGAACCCCCCTCTGAACGTTCGGCAGAGACTGGCACCACTGGAAGACTTGGGGTGCTCCGGGGAGCCCGTGGGGGCATGGCAGGCCATCGGAGACACAGCAGCAGCAGCAGAGACCTGGAAGGCTTGGCGCTTGGCACCCCAGCTTGCCTGGGCAGGCAGGCTTGGCGCTTGGCCCCCAGGGGTGCTCGTGGTGCCATGGTTGGCCATCTGAGACCCAGCGTCAACAGCAGCAGCAGAGGCTGGGAAGGCTTGGGGTTTGGTAGCTGGCCTGGCACCGCTACTTGGCCAGGCATTGTAGGCTGCCAGGCATCAGTGGAGTAGCAGCAGACATTGGATTTCCCGGTAGCAGAACCCATGGCATCAGTGGCAGCAGCAGCAGACAGACACCTTGCTGAAAAGCAACTGCTCCACCAACTTGGCCCCCAGTCTCAGGCGAGCAAATGTTCCCCACCATAGAAAACACCCACTCTTTGGGGACACTTGTTGGTGGGCAGGACAACAGACCCTTGGCCTCTTTGGACAGGGCTTTCAGGGGATTCCCCACCACGGGAACAGATACCCGGTGCCCCTTCTTCTCTCAAACCCGTAAATCTGTTAGAGAGCTGGACTGACTGGTTATATGGGGCAGGAAGTGGTTTCCGGGCAAAATCCAAAATGCATGTCTGTTTAAGGCGTGGTTGGTCCTGGGCACCCAATGGAGAGTTAGAGGGTCTACCCCGTTTTTTGTCCATCTAGGATGTCCAAAACCATCCTCCCCCCCCATCCACCACACAGAGTATCAACAATGAATAAGGAGGAAAAGCAAAGGACAAGCCCCACGAGCAGCAGAAAGCAGCCGGCCACCCGGCCTGCACCTAAGGACACGCGCACAAGGACGCACCCTTGTGCATGCAGCCCTTAGGGGTGCCGCTTCGGTGCATGCCTCTGGCAGTGCCGGAGGTCCGGTCCACATCTAAAAGCCACACAAGTGGAATGACGCAGCGGGGGGAATCCCCGGCACAGGGAGGCCACTGTAGGACAAGCAGTAAGGGGGTGGGAAAAGGGCACTGGCACTACTGGTACTCAGGGAAAGAGTCCCCTCTACCAATCACCCCCACTCAGCCTCCAACCCACGATACAAAATGTCCTGGCAGTACAAGGGCAGTTCCGTTCAGGATACTGGCAGCCGTCTCCAGGAACGAAGCCCTGCTTCACCCAGCACTGCTCTCCTTTAGTCCAAATGCCAACAACAGTGCTGGAGACCTGTTACACATCTAAAAACTGCACAAGCGGAAGTGACACAGCGGGGGGAATCCACGGCACAGGGAGGCTGCTGTAGGACAGCTCAGTCAAGCAGTGGGGGGGGGGAGGAAGGACACTGGCACTACTGGTACGCAGGGAAAGAGTCCCCTCTACCAATCACCCCCACTCAGCCTCCAACCCACGATACACAATGTCCTGGAAATCCAAGGGCAATTCCGTTCAGGATACTGGCAGCCGTCTCCAGGAATGAAGCCCTGCTTCGCCGAGCACCACTCTCCTTTAGTCCAAATGCCTCAAAACAAAGACCATGTGTGCCAGGATCTCCCATTCCACCCCATAGTACCCTAGAGGTGCCCCACTGTTCGTCACCAGTTGCACCTGATGCAAGGCGGCTTTCTGCTCAAGAAGCCACTTGAGCATCAGGGAGGTCGATTTCCACCATGTGGACACATCCTGCATGAGCTGGTGCACTGGGGAGCCTTGCTCTGCCAGCTTCACCTGGAGGAGGTCGCTGCCCTTCACGCTCCGGTTAAAGAAACTGGCCAGCTTCCTCTCCTGCTCGATCAGGGAGCTAAGGGTTCCTGCCATAATCCCCTTCTCCCCCCAAGTCCAGAGCATCCCTGACCAGCAAGTGAAGGGTGTGTGCAGCGCAAGGGATGCTGTCAAAGCCCCCCTTGCGGACTGCCCTCAATATGTTGGCCACGTTATTGGTCACCATGCACCCCTTGGTGAAGAGCACCCCAGGTGTGACCCACCCCCTCACTATGGCGGTCAGGGCTGCCTCGATGTTCTGAGACGTGGGGGGGCCATCCATGACTTCCACTTGAAGCAGGGCCCACCTATACCCTGCTTCAGCACCCCTCCTGCCACTGCCAAATACTGTCTCCGGATCCTGCCACCAGTGCGCCATCACTGCCAGGTAGGGGTGCTGAGTGTTCCTGCTTGACCACAGGTCTGTGTTGAAGTGGACGGTGGCACCTCAAGCCCCTGGCAGCTGCTCCCTCACCCACTCCTTTAAAGCCCAGTACAAGGCTGGCACCACCTGCCCACTCAGGGTGGTGTGCAATGGCAGCTTAAACTGGGGGGGCCAGGAAGCCAATCAGGTACCTAAACCCATGTCCCCGACCACTGAGAAGGACTGCCCATGCAGGGCAATCATTTCCCCCAACATGCACATGGCTTTCATTTGAAAGCCATGCCGCCCTCTACGTCCTGCAGCTGCCAATTGGCTTGGCACCTGTCCCCACCTCAGCTCCTCCATGGTGGAGTGAAGCTGATTCTGCTTCTGCTGCTGCTGCTCCTGCTGCTCCCCCCTAGCAGCAATACCGCTCCTGCTGCTAGAGGCAGCTGTTAGTGTTTAAGCAGGACGCTTGCTCACTGATGGAGGCGGATGACTGGCCGCTGCAGTCGGGAACCCGCTGGCATCCACTGCCCCTGCCTGCCTGCCCGCTTAGTACCACAGTGCTGTGGCAACCCCTCAGGTGCCTCACCATGGCAGTTGTGTCAAGGTTGGTGAGCACCTGCCCATGCTTCACAAACTGCTGGCACAAAGTGAACTTCACTTCCCTGGATCATCCACCCACACCAACTTAAAATGTGTCCAGATGGAGGATTTTTTGCCCCCTCCTGCCTTCTGACCCGCACCGGGTGACGCACCACTTCCAGGGTTGCTGGGAGGGGAAGTACATGCTGGCGACATAGATCTCAAAGGGACAGTCATTGCCTCATCTCCAGACATCTCCTCCATGGGACTATTGTCTGCCTCGCTGTCCCCAATCAGAGTGATGTCCCATGAAGGGGAGTACTGGGACCCTGAAGCTGATGGACTGCCCACCATGCTGTTGTCACTCTCCCTGTGCCCCCTTAAGGTGGTGGTGGTGGTGCTGCTGCTACTGCTGTTGTTCTGCTCCCTGCTGCCATGCCCGGGGATTGGGCCCTGCCTCTAGCAGTCAGGGTGGGATCCACCAACTGTGGACTGCTGGGGATCGCCTCAAGAATGGAGGATGATGGTGGCCCATGGTGAACTTCGAACCTTGCCCCTGAAGCACCTGCACCTACTACTGCAGCAGAGACAGCTGTGGCCTCCTACACTGCAGGCCTTCCAGTGCCCTGCATAGCAGTGAAGGACGCTGGCAGGAGGCACCACCGAACCACACCCTGGCTAGTGCCACTTCTGGGAGCCTCAGGACCTGACTGCCAAAATCAGGCCTGTGGAGTTTGGGGCGTGGTGATGAGCTCCGGCTGCTGCCTGCTGCCACTCTGATGGCACGGCCCTTACCACCTCTGCCACATGCCCCATTGCCCGCCTTATGGGCAACAGACCAGCCTCTCCTGCTTCCCTTCTCCATGTCTTCCAACCCAAAGAATACACTACACACTATCTCTATCTATCTCTATAACTAAGTTAACTCCTACAAGTTTGGAGTTCGGCCCGAACTCTGCCTGATAGGATGACCGAACACGAACGCGAACCCGAACCCGAACGTGAACATACCGAACATACCAAACACTTAATGGTGAAATGGCCGAACAGTTCGGTCAGTTTTGATTGTGTTCGGGTGAGTTCGGGTGGCAAAAAAAAGTTCACTGTAAGGTCAAACGTGACAGGGAGGGGTAGTACTAGTCACTGAGGAGCAGACTTCCAGGCACCAGGGGTGGAGAGGCTTGCAAGAAATGAAACTATCTGCCTCCCCCCTTCCCAACACCTTCTGAGCTAGTCACTGTTCCTGAACAGCAGGCGCTGAGTAGGATTATTAGCTTGCTTTAAGTTTCATTTCTGTTTTGTACTGAAATGAAACTTAAACCTTAAACTGAAACCTTGTGTTTGTGATTCCCCCCCATCCCATATAGAGAGAGATAGAGAGATATAGATATAGAGAGATAGATAGACAGGTTAGGGATAGTAGTTGTAGGAGTTAGCTTAGTGATAGAGATAGCGTTAGTGATTTAGTTTTAGTGTTTGTAGGAGTAGGCCTGTGTACTTATTAGATAATCCATTTAGTTCATAGCATTTAGAATAGTTAATAGCAGTTAGATTTAGTGTAGATAGATATATATAATATTAGATTTAAAAAAACCCTCATATAAAAACAAAAAAACAAATAAAAAACAAAAGAAAACCATATAAAAACCAATAAAAAACCAAAAAACCATATAAAAAAACAAAAAAAACACCCATAACATTTCCCGAATGTGAACGAACAGAACGGCGAACGGCCGAACAGAATGGATGAACAGAACAGACGAACCCGAACCCGGTGAACTAACTGAACTGCCGAACCGAACAGACGAACCGAACAGACGAACCGAACGCAGCCGAACCGAACGGCCGAACTGAACGCAACCGAACGGCCAAACCCGAACCGCGATCTGTTTGCCCATCCCTACAACAAACATCACAGGGAGAGGTACAAAACTGAAATGAAACCTAAATCAATCTAATGCTACTCTAAATAAATCCAAAACCAGTGGAAGGGAATCAGGGATGGAATATATAGTGGGAGGAGGGAAGGATTCAATGGAGGGGAGGGAGAAAGAACACAGGGAGGGGTAAAAAAAAACAACAACACCTAAATCTATCTAATCTAATCTAAATAAATGAAACTATGGAGGTAAATGTGTAGGAATGGGTGAAATAGGAGGAGGATGGCAATGGTTTAGGAACACAAACTGCTGG
Source organism: Sphenodon punctatus (assembly GCA_003113815.1). Lineage (NCBI taxonomy): Eukaryota > Metazoa > Chordata > Lepidosauria > Sphenodontia > Sphenodontidae > Sphenodon > Sphenodon punctatus. The sequence continues at coordinate 6,601,571 of QEPC01007559.1, read as the reverse complement.
GAGAGGGAGACTTCTGAAAACGCCTGCTGACAAGATCAGTGGCTAGCTCAGAAGGAATTGGAAGGGGGGAGGGCAATGAATTTTGTTACTTGCTGCACCCGCCTTACCACAAGCCCCATTGGCTCCATGCAGCGTAGCCCCATGTCAAACACAGACTGCGAAGCCAGTGGTCTGAGGAAAAGAGGGATGGTGATTGGGCAGGCTGACTGCTAGTCTAAGCCTCTCTCCACCCCTGGCACCAGGAAGTCTGCTCCTCATCCTCGCCTCCCTGGGCCTTCCAGTCATGTTTTTCCCACCCGAACACCGCCAAACTCACCTGAATACGACTGAACTGTTTGGCCACTTCCGTGTTCACGTTTGGTCATTCAGTTCTGCCATCCCAACAGGTCAAGTTCGGGCCAAACACCAAATGCCCGAACCATGTTCACACATCCCTACCTCTCATTCTGGGGGTTCACATCTCCAACATGAACCCACCTTCTAGGCTCCTTGGCTCTTACCTCTGAAGTGACTCTGGGTGCTCAGCCTCTGGCAGTTCCTTGTGGACTGGGACAGCTTTCCCACAGAGACTCCCACTCTTTCGTCTACTTCTGGGGACCCTGCAAATGGCCTCCACTTTCAACAGGGCAGAGTGTGGTGGCCCCATGCCCACCCTGTGGGGCCCCAAACACAACTGCCTATAGGGCCCATGGAGGGTGCCCCCAAATTGGTGGGCCCACGGCGAAGTGGGAGGGGCCACCAGGGGCCCTGCATTTTACCTTGGCTCTGGGACCTGCAAATTCTAAGGTCAACCCTGCTTGTGGATTTCTTGTCCAGACAGCAGCTTGCTTCCTCCCTCGCTGGAATTTTCTCTGATAGTCTAGGCCAGTTGACACTGCAGCTAGCTGTATAAAGACCTGTGTCAGCACTAGTGGGAATTGGCTAGTGCTGGGGCCCTGTTCAGAGATCCAGTCCCAGGCTTCAGGCCAGTCCAAGAAAGTCCAGAAAGTATGATCCAAAATGCATGGTCAGGTCTGTAGCAGGGTCAGTCATACCAGGTAAACATTGGGGGGTGGGGGGAGAGAGGCCTTTGTGCATGACATGGGAGATAGTTTTCTAGACTAAAAACTGAGCGGAAAAACCTGGAACATAGTTTATTTCTACGGGGGGAGGGGGGCAGTGTCCCTTCATTTCCCTCTTGTCTCTGCTATTCTGAATTATTTTCTAAATTAGGATTAGAGCAGAAACAAGTAACAAATAACAAGTAACAAGTACAAAAATAAAATACATTTAAAATCTAATGCTATCTGGTATCTGGCTGGATATTGTGGTAATCTGGTTGGATGCCAAATAATATCTGTATTACTGTTTGATTACCATTTGACTTTTTTTGTTTTGTTTACTCCCTCAATCTGGACTGGTTTGGTTATGCAGTTAATTCTGTAAACTGTAATCGGCAAACAGTAATATCCGGTATTCTGGTTTGGTGATTAACCTCCACAGTTACTGGATAACTGCAAAACTATCTGGAATATGGATATTAACTGCAGATAATTTTTTCACTGTCCCTTTCAGCTCTAATTAGGGTACATAATTTTCCTTTTAAAATCAGGTCTAGTCTACCCTCTTTGAAGTTACCCCAAGCTGCTTAAGAACCAATGTGACCTTTATAGTGTTTATGTTCTTGATCTCGTTTGATGCAGAATTAACTAGCTCCAGTCAAATAGCAAAGGAGGGGGTCTAGAAGATGAATTCTAAGGGTCTGATCCCCAACTGTTAGGTTCTGGTGTGAGCATTTCATGGCATGAGCCCCACTGAAGTGAATGAGATTTGTGCTGGTGCTAAGGGCTAGTACCGACATGAAGGGACTGGAAGATCATGCTGCTGATATTAAGAATAAAAGAGTAGGGCTGAAGTGGCTATGACTTTCCATTTTTGCAAAGGTAATTTGCATATTCATTCTCACAGATGAATATCCTAATTGTCTTCAATACCACTGAGAAATTCGCATCTTTATGGCTTAAGTGTTTTAGCTACCTTGATATTTGGTATTTTATCACTGGAGGTGGTATTTGATTAAAAAACCCCACAAAAAATACAAAAAAAACCCCAACACAAATTTGAATGATCGCTTCATTTTCGACCACTGCCATGCAAAAATCTTTAAAACCCACCACATCATCCCACTGGATCCTACAAAACCCAGGGTTCCTCTGGAGAACGTGCCATACTGACCCCTATATAAAACAAGGATTCAAAACTGCAAATGACATTGGAAGTGAATCCTGTTTTGCATCTGCTCCATTAAAATGGACTGGAGTACATAAAATCTGGTATTTGCTTTGGATATTTGTTTTAGTCCTATTACGCAGCTGAAAATATCCTGAGAAGGGAAGCAACTTTGCAAATTTCACTTGACAGTTGGCCTTTTGTTACTAAAGGACATTGCTACAACGTAATATAACATAAAATATTCACATGAGGAATTACCAGTATACCCATGTTCCAGTGGTTTTCACCAATGAAATCTACTGTTGCTTCATGGAAGGGCAGAACATCAGTGGAATAATGCCGTAAAAATTGTGCCATTGCTGTATGATCTGTTCGAAGCACCAACATGAGCTGTAAAGTATTGACCTCTCTCATAATGATGATATAATATAGCAGTTTGTAATGAGCTATGATGGGGAGTAGTACGATGCCATCTAGTTACATATATTAATAACTCCTTGGTGTCGTCCTATTAATGATTTCCTTGGACTGCGCTCTAACTGCTGTCTGACCCAATTTCTCATCTTTCTCGCTGTCCCATCCATAACATAAATGGTGAAATCACATTAATTTACAGCAATGGTTGTTTCAGAGGCCGGAGACGTACCTCATAGCTTTACTATGTGCAGAAAACCTATGTAAGGGTTCCTCTGGACCAAGTGCCATATTGAACCTTATAAAACATCTTTATACCAGTAAACTCATTATCCGCCACTTACAAAGAAACAAGCGCTTTCTCTCCTCTCCTAGGGGAAGTACCTTACATGACAAATACTAGGCAAATGATACAGCAGTTTTCTGAAGGGAGGTGCGGAAGGGTGATTCATGCATTAAAAATATAGGAATAAAAAGACTGGCTGCCAACAGAGAATTGTTTAGGTCTTCGATAAAAAGATGTCCTTGATTGAGCTTCTGCTCTATAATTTTTTAATGAGATGGTGACGTGAACATTTATTACATATGGAGCTTGCCATTAAAAGTCAAGGTTTACCACCATGCTGTATCTTCAGTCGTTTTATCTATTTCCCATGCCAAGTATACAGAGAGCCTACCTTGAATACTGCAGTGACCGTAGGGGAATGTCGCCTTTTTAATTCAGTGCTGTACGTTGCACCTAACGTGAAACAATATCTCTGGGCTGGTGGGTCATTGGCTTTTGCTTGTGCTGCTTTTGAAACTGTATATGGGCAAGATCCAGACAAGTGCAGACTGTGTGATCAAAAGCCCCCTGTGTTGATGGGAGCCACAGAGGGTCCATGAATAACCTTGCAATAACAAAAAGAGCATGAGAAACACTAGAGTAGAATACAAGCCCACAAAGCTTCAAACGTGGAATCCCAGGTTATATGGAGAACCCACAATGATTCAGAAGGGACTGGGACCTCTCAGCATAAGTGGCCCATGAGAAAACTAGAAATAGCATCAAAAATTAGTTGCAGTAACATTTTCATATTTCCAGAGTGAGAACGAGTCTGTGTGTGTTCATGAAACATTCCTATAATAGGAGGGGGACCATACCACCATTTTACATGGGGCCCCAATGTCCTTGGATCAAGCACTGAAAAGTATCCTAATATTCAAGTTGCCGTTGGATGTATAAATTTTTATTAACTGTAATTAGGGTGTAAGTGTTTTGTATATGGTGTATGTGTACGTTTATGTATTATTGTGTTGCAGTGTTTGGCTATGACCTTTGGTCACCCCCAATAAAGTTTGATTTGATTTGATTGATTGATTTGATTTGAGGATCCTAATAATTCACTATAATTAATAATAATGTACATAATAATACACAAGAGCCAGAGTGGTGCTTTTGTTATTAGGATTCACCTGTGAATATTTGAACATGACCAAACACACTGGGTATCGCTCTAAAGAAGAGGCCAGATTTTCTGGATCTCAGTCATCCGAAGGCACCCTTGTCCCCAGAGGAGCAAAGTCAGTGGATGAGGTGGCACAGAAGTGAAAGAAAGTGGAGCCAGAGAAGTGTGCAGTAACAACTGCCTGCTTGTGCTGGGGGTTATATGAGTTCCACTTGTTTTGCTACCAGAAATCCTCTGTGGGGGTTTTTATACAAGCGCCTCCCCACCCATTTTACCCACCCATCATGCTTGTTGCAGGGCTGCATAAAGCAGGACACCAATGCAACCATGCAACATGAATGATGGGTGCATAATGGGTGGGGGAGGCGCTTGTAAAAAAACACTAGGGGCGGGACACCAGGGAGAATACCAGATACCAGATTTACCAGTATCGAATCTCCCCGGTATCGAATTTACCGGTATCGGCATACTGTTTTTTAAACATTGGCCGCTTTACTGGTTTTTTTTACATTGTGGCCATTTAATTCAATGGCCGCGATGTAAAAAAACAGGTAAAGCGGCCAATGTTAAAAAAACAGTACACTGATACCGGTGATTATTGGATTATAGGATTAATCCGATACCGATATTCCCACCCCTAAAAAACACCATCTGTTTCATGTGAATGTGGCCTGGTTCTGAGATTCATGACTACAGAGACTGAGGTTTTGAGTTAAATTATTGTAAACTGTTGAGAGTCAGCATAGTCCAGTGGATGAGGTGTTGGCCATGGACCAAGAAAACCAAGGTTCAGTCAAACCCTGTCTTAGGCCCTTTTCAAACGGACACCGCAGCGGCCTGGGTTGGTGGAGATGGGTATGGGCACCCACACACCGCATACCCAAGGGTGCCAAGCAGGAAGGAATTCACACGAACACCACCGCAGGGTGTAATGGGAGGTCTCCTTCCTGAGGACAGAGTATGACCACTGGTCTGGGATGCTGGACTCACAGGACAGCCAGTGTGCACACAGCACTGGTGCAGAAGCCGCAGGGACCATCTCAGAGGGATCGCAACACAGTCACTCCACAGAAGGAGGGCCAAGCGACTGCATGAGATGACTGTGGTTCAACTGTGCATCATCAAACACGTTTGGTCAGCAGTGTCCCTGCACATCTATGGCATCCACATGATAGTTCCAACACAGAGATGTGGGAGATGATCCTTGAGACCTGGTCAGACAAGGCCTGGATCAAGCACTTCCTGATGCCCCGCAGTCTTCTGGAGCGGTTAGCCAACATCCTTGTTCCTCACCTCAGGAGGGGGACAACCAACATGCGGGACTCGATCCATCTGAGCAAGCACATGGCTATAGATGTCTGGCACCTGGCAAACCCCAACTCCTGTCACAACGTGGCAGAACAGTTTGGTGTTGGGACATCCACTGTCACCGGTATACTGCATGAGGTATGTAACCTGATTGTCAAGCTCCTGATTGAGCGTGTCATCCAGCTCTTTGATCCCGGGGAGGTGATCATGGGCTTCAGTCAACTGGGCTTCCCGCACTGCACTGGGGCCATTGACAGCACACATATCCCCATAATCCATCCTCCCCATTGCAAGGATGATTACCTGAATTGTAAGGAGCAGTTCTTGGTGAACCTCCAGGCAGTCATGGACCACTGTAGCCTCTTTACTGATGTGTTTATGGGCATCTCAGGTAGAAGTCGTGATGCCAGGATCCTTCGTTCCTCCCCGTTCTATGCCTGCATGTTCCAGGAGGAGATCGCCCCCAACCTCTACCGAATGATAGAAAGCGTCCCTGTGCAGCCTGTGGTCATTAGTGATCTGGCATATCCCTTAACACCATGGCTTATGAAGGTCTATCCCATCACGAGCACACCCGCGTATATCCTTTTCAACAAGCGGCTGTGCTCAGCACATTTGGTTGTTCAGCGGTCATTCGGGATGCTGAAGATGAAGTGGAGGCTGCTGTGGAATAGAAGTCAGTTTGAGCTTAAGAGGACCCCCATTCTCGTGGTTGCTGCCTGTGTACTCCACAACATATGCGAGACCTGAGGGGCTGCCCTTGACTATCCCCTGCCTCAGCAATGTCTGGATCCTGTCACACACCAGGGTGAACCAGCACGCCCAGGGTAGTGCCCTAAAGAGGATCTCTGAGGAAAACAGTGATACCCTTTGCCACTGAATTGCAAGATAGCAGGCAGGGAATTTATGCTCAGTTGCAGCTAGCCGCAACCTTTCAAACCCATGTGGTATGTATGGGCACTGTTAATAAAACCTACCATTACCATTACATGGTAGATCAGGAATCTATACTTGTTCCTTGCTACTCGCCATGGGCCATGTGGTTAACCTTGCTGTGGGCCCCATCTGTGTTGTTGTGGGAACCCCCTGTTGCCAGCCCTTTGCAGAGCATTTCATCTTTACTGTTGCACCTATCCCCCTTAGGGGACCCTGGCATGGAGGGCAGGAAGGCCTTCTGATCTCAGTGGACCCTCTGCAGGGTAAAATTCCTGTCAGGACTCTATGGGGCTCCCGGGGAGAGCAGGGGAGGTGGAGAGGCCGGGGCCAAGGATCACGTAGTAACCCCGCAGCATTGGAGTTATCTCCGAGGGAACCCGCCCCACCGAACATAGTCACCCCAGTACCACCAAGACAGGACGAGCCCGGAGCAGGGAGTTCCCCTCTTAGCATAGGGAATACGCCAAGCCCAACAGTGCAAAGAGCAGGACACGCCCAGGAGGGCGGGCTTCCCCAAATGGGAGTAGGGGCGGGGTCAGAACCAGCGCTGCGCCGCTCCGCACGTCTGCGGGCGCAGCGGGGGCGGAGCTAGGGGTATGTTAGCGTCCTCCATTCATTCCTCGGGGCCGGCGATCAGCGTTGCTGTGAACTGGCCCCGTGAGATTGAGAAAAGGCTTGAGTTAATTCGAAGTGGAAGTGGTGTCTGTGAGAGTGTTTCGGTGAACGGAAAGTAAAAGGTGAGTGAGTGTGTGTATCTCGGAGGGGCTGTCAGTGTTGGTGTGCACCGTAGACTATTCCCTGGTATTCCCTGTGCGTGATTCCTTGCAGCTGGTGTTGGCTAATTCCCTTGGTGTCCTTCCCCGTGGTTCTTCCCCTTCCCTCACCCTCCTTCCCCTGGCACCCTTTCCCCGGCACTGTAAGGGTGGGTTGAGGGTTCTAGGCTTCGTGGGCGGAGACTTTGTCTCCCTGTGGAGTGTATTAGGGGCCCGCTCACATTCTCTGCTCGATTTCCTCCCCTATGATGAACTGGCCTCGTTCCTGCAGGAACTCCTAGGGCCAACCTCCAACCTGAGGGGACCTTTTTACAGCAGAACTGTGAGCACCCCTAATCCACAGGAGTCCCAGGACAGGGGAGCGCAGTGTAGAGTACAGGTCCGTGGGTCCCCCCTTTCTCCCAAATCCCCCTTACCCCTCTCAGACCCTAACAATTCCATGGTCTGCATAAGCACAAACCTTGGCCCTGTACCTGGTTCCCTCTCATGTGTGCTCTAGGTTCAGCCTATCTGGGCACACTGGCAGATAACCTACTGGACATGGCTGCTGGGGCACCTCATGGCTCTTGTTCCTTGACTGTGTCCGGCATGCATGAGCTTAGCTGAGCACTACCACATCCCTATGGTCCCTTGGACCCACTGCAATAAGTCAACATCAGCCAGGTATTGGATACAACCTTTTTATTTTTTAATGGCACATTATTGTTTGCTGGGGGCATGGGTTTTTTCCTTGAACTCCTCCTCTTCTTCCCCTCACTCCATTGGGGCCTTCTTGGCCACTGCCTGATTTGGCATCTTGCTGCTTGGCCCAGGCTGGGACTCCTCCTCTTGCCACTTCACCTCCGGGGCTGGGTGCAGCTCCTATAAATGGAATGATGGCATTGCATTAGTGACCCTTTCCCTGTATTCCCAATCCCATTCTGCTCTTCTTGTGGTTGACCACCATGTGGCTGTTACATGCTACCATGCTAATGGGCTCAGTTGCCACTATATGTGTTGTGTCTTTCCCGGGTGCATCCCCCACCCTCCCCTGGTTCTCTATAACCCACCATGTGAGTACCTTTCATATCTGCAGCTGTGGAGTTGCCTGCTGTGGAGTGGCCTGCTGGGGCGGTTGAGTCGCTAGGAGTGATGTGGTCGCTAGGGGTGAGGTTGTGGAGGTGGAACTGGGAGGCAAGCGGGCTCCCCAGGTGCCCCCCTTGTTGTTCCTTGGGGACTACAGGAGGGAGGTGGCCCAGGTGGTCATGGGCGGGGAGGGCTTGCTGCTGTTCATACCACAGATGGTGGATGAGTTAGGGAGGGGGCATGGGCACTGGTGAGAGGGTTCAGAGGTGGTGTTGTGCAGGCAGCCAACCCATCACGGCATACGGTCCCATGTAATGCTGTGGGTATCCTCACAGTAGATCAGTGTCCTCTCTGAGGAGTTAATTGGTCTCTGCAGCGGCCCTCTCCAGTGCGGTATGGGACCTCTGCTGGGAGGTGGGCAGCCACGTGGCACCTCTCCCACAGGTGTTCAATCCTGAATTGGATGTCCAGATCATGGAGGGTCATCCTGTCCTGTTTTCCCTCTTCCTCCATGGCCTTCTGTGCCCTTTCATGTTGTTTGCTCAACTCATCCACCATCCGTTTCATTTCAGCCAGTAGGTCTTTCCCCAGGTCCTCCCACATCTCCCAGTTCCTCTCCTCACTGCCCATGGTTCTTCCCTGGGAGGACCCCAGCTGTTCATCTGTTGACAGATTAGATAAACCACCAACCGCCTCACCCTCCATGGTTGAGGAGGTTACCGTTGGGCTGTGGATGTTTTGCTCAGTTCCTATCCCATGTGTGTGTTCCTGTGGGGGCCCCTTGTGGTGTTTCCCCCCTCAACAGGTGCCCCCTGTGGTTGGCATGGTACAGGCTTCCTCTAGTGGCTGTAGCTTACTGTGTTTATATGTTTCTGGGTCAGCCCCAGGGGTGGAGGTCTGTTGTGTGGCTGGTTTTGCTATCCCTGCATGTCTGGAGGTTCCATCCCTTGCATGGTCCTATCAACCCTTCCTTACTGCATGGCTTGGGTGTACACGTGTTCCCTGTGCTTGGAGGTCCTCTCTGTCAGCACTCCCCGCCCCCCATAATTGTCTCTTGCCTGTCCCATGGCTGCCCTTGGGTGGTGTTGCTCTTGTGGCTGGCTGGAGTCCATGTCCCCTATGTTCCCAGTAGGGATGGGACTTTCAGTTTCAGTTTAATGCCACTCTCAGTTTAAACCAAGAGATCCAAGAATTGGGACTTCTCAGCACCTGATTATCAGATCTCGGATCCTCCCATTAAAGTCAATGGGAAATCCTCCCCATTGACTTCAATAGGAAGAGCCCCGACCGACGGGGAAGCCACAAGCACCCACCCCACTCCTGGCCTCAGAGGATGGGGGGGTGGATAATTACCCCTAACACCTCCACACACCGGGGCCCAGCTTTACACCCCTCTCCCCTCCCTGGGTCCCTTGAAAAGCATACTACTTACCAGTGGTCCCGGATCCAGGCGGAGGGTGGGGGTGATGGCCGCCACTGGCTGGAGTGCCAGCTCTGTTGACAGTGACTGGGTCTCCTCTGCTGCCAGGCCTGGTTGCCTGGCAGTGAAGCCAGCTCCCGCTGGCAGTGGAGGAGACCCAGCCACCGGCAGCAGAGCTGGCTCCTCTGTCAGGCAGTCGGGTATTCTCTTCCAGATGCATGGACACATGCGCAGAATGACTACCCTCTTCCAAAATGGCACCAACGCTCGGTGGCCATTTTGCACATGTGCAGTAAAGAAGAAGGCAGAATTCTTCAGAGTTTTGGGACCAGCATGGAACCAAGAAGAAAAAAGTTAGAAGAAAAGAAGAAAGAAGAAAGGAAGAGAAAACCTGGCTCTATTGCTGGTGGCTGGGAGCTGGCTCCGCTGCTGGACAGCTAGGCCTCGCAGTGGAGCCGGCTCCTACTGACAGCAGAGGAGGTCCAGCCAGAGGTGGCCATCCCCCCACCCTCCGCCCAGACACCGCTGGTAAGACTCTTTACAGGGGCCCTGGGGAGGGGTGTAATGCTGGGCCCTGGCGGGTGGGGGTGTTAGGGGTAATTGATCCCCACCCCCACCCTCCGAGGCCAGGAGTGGGGTGGGGAGATGCCCCAGGAGGGGTTTCTCTTTCTTCTGCATTGGCTCCCTCCCTGTGTCTCGAAGTCAGAAGCTTTCCCTGAAGTCAATGGGAAAATTTCTCATTGACTTCAATGGAAAATATCCGACACTGATAAAACTGACAATAGTAGGAGAGCCAAAATACAGGGGAGCTGACACTGAGAGAAACCGACACCGATAATTGGCCTGGAGTCCCACCCCTAGTTCCCAGTATGTTGTCTCTTGCCCCTGTGCCCGTTTCTGTCTTCCCCTACCACCAGAATCCAGGTTTTAGGGCTCCTGCACAGCTTCCATGGCCTCCTCCTCTGTGACTTCGACTACCTGCTCCTCCCCTCTAGGTCCCCTTGAACTGGGGGGGGTATGAGATGTGTGTTAGTTCACACATGCACCCCTCCTGGGGTTGCCCCTTTCCTGCCTGTTCACCCCCTCGCCCCTTTAAGGGGGGCTGCTTCTTACCTGAATCCATGTGTTCCTCCTCTTGGGGGACATCCCTGGCATTCACCTGCTCTCTGTGCACCCCCTGTCCCTGTTTGTTCTGTTCCTGTGGGGATTAGGGGTGCATGTGGAAGGTGAGGCAGTTGACATTAATATCCAGGAATTCTGCCTCATCTGTTGGACAGGGGCGTGGTTGCCTGTCACTTGTTGAGTTCCTTCACCAGGTGCAGCGGGTTCCCTTTGCTATGTGGGGTTGGGGAGGGGGGAATCTCCACCCACTTCCTGCCCCTGGTGAAGGCGGATCCATGAACAGGGGAGGTCACTATCTCCCCATCCACACAGAGTAACGGATCCAGCTCCTCGTAGAATGGGGCTGTGTGCTGGCCTCGGCCGGACTTGACATTGTTGTCATGGATCTCCTTGTATCCTGACCTCAAGTCCTTTTCCTGCTACCAGCAGTGGGACATGTCCCTGTTATACCCCAGCTGACTCATTTCCTGGAAGATGCCTTCATACATGGCTGTGTTTTTGAAGGATCTCACCAGGGACAGCTGGACCTCCTGTTCCCCCCCTCCCACAACTAATGAAGGCTTTGATTTCATCGCCTCCCCTTCTGGAGTGCATCTGTGTGAGTGCCTGGGGCCCACCTGGAGGATGTGGTGGCCACCGAGCTGCTGCTCACCTGTGGGGAGGCGGGAGGAATGCAATGCTGTCACCTGTTATCCAGCCATATCCCTGCAGGTGCCCTGCCCCCTCTTCCGTTCCTGTCTCTGTGGGGTTCCGCTGTGTTACCTGACTGTCGGGGGGGGGGCTCGTCCATGTCCCACCTAGGGCTGAAGCGGCAGCAGCTTTTACCATGCCACAATTCCATTCCTCCATTTCAGAATTGCCTGTGCCACACCGTGGCTTTTCTGCTGACATTCCACTAATTCCGCCAGCATTCTGCAAATTCGGAAACTATCGAAAAAATTGCGGAATTGTTGGAAACTGTCAGAAAACTGCTGTTCCGCTATTTTGTGGTGCTGACGGAATGGCGGAAGTCACGAAAATGGCATCTTTCTGCTATTTGTGAAGCCTGTGGAAGTAGCAGAATGAAATTAGCGGAACTGCGGAAGTAGCGGAATGAAACTAGCAGAATGAAAGCTTCTGCCACACTGTACCACTAATTGCGGAAATGCTGTTTCCGGCGGAAATAGCTACCGCTGTGACTTTCCGCTACAGCCCTAGTCCCACCTGGTTGTCATGGTGGTGGTGGGTGCCACTGTGCGGGTGCTCTCCTGTTCAGGGACAACATACCTGTGAGCTGTCATTCAACTGCCCTTCCCTGACTGGTGAGGGATGACTCCCCTTCCTCTGCCCAGGTTATCTGGCTGCCTGTGGCACCTTCCCTGGAAACGGCTCCCAGGGTCTTATCCTTTGCCTTTTTGGGTGGCATGGTGTGAACCAGCACACCCATCTATTCACGTGCCTGTTCTTTAAGGGTTCCTGGCTGGACGGTTTGCGTCTCACACATGGGGTGTGTGTGTGGGTCTGCTTACGGGCATCTGCTGTGCCTCTCTACCCCTCTCACGGTGTCTTCTCATTGGTTTGGGAGGACTCATCCCCCATGTGGGTGTGCTTCCCGTTCACACAGTCTGGTGGGTGTGGAACACACATCTCCACACATGGAGCACCTCAGCTCCTTTCCAGTTGCTCCATGCTTGGAGATGGGTGGGTCATGGGAGGACACATGCGCACTCAGCCATGTTCATGCAGGTAGTCACCCACGTGTTCGAGGGGTGGAGATGCATGGGGGCATCTCGTGTGAAAAGTGCCTTAGCCATGAACTCACTGGGTGGCCTTGAATAAGTCACTATCTTTTGGTCTCATTCCCTGTCTATAAAATGGAAATAATAATGCCCAGTCTCACAGGGTTGTTCTGAGGATGAATCATTTTAAAAAACACTTTGAACAATGAAACAGTTATATAAATGATTTTAAAAATTCCAAGACTGCACGGCATGTTTTAATTGATCACTAATGCACAAGATCATGTGTTAAGTTCAAGATTAAGTAAAAAGTTGAATGAGAGAGACATAGGCATCTCACTATACCATGTATTAGGCACGGGAAAACCGGTAAATCCGGAATCCGATAATGCCGGTACTGGTCGTACCGGTATTATCGGATTGGACCCGGTAAATCCGGTCCAGTTACCGGATTCCAGGTACCGGATTTTTTTACATTGCAGCCATTTAAAAATGGCTGCAATGTAAAAAAAAGCCCCACCAAAAAAGTAAAAAAAACACAACCCTCCCCGAGTCCAGGCTGCGTGGGTGGAAGGGGGGACACCCCCCACCCACCCTGACCAGCCTGCATTTTTGTTTAAAAAAAGAGCCCACCCCCCCGCACCAGCGGCCACGGCGTCCCCGCAGCCGCCGGTAAGTATAGACCCGATCCCTGGGG
>QEPC01007559.1:6565319-6578651 GCA_003113815.1 Sphenodon punctatus | reverse complement strand
TGTGCTGTGTGTGTCGGCTGTCAGCCTGTTCTCCCTCTTCCCCCCTCCCTTCCCATTTCCCTTGTGTGGGCATTCCCTTGTGTGCCTTTTGGCTCTGTTTGCCCTCAGGCAGCCATGTCTGTGTCCCGCCCCTGCCCGGTGCCTTGTGGGAGGTGTGCGCCCAGCGGGGGTTCGGCTGCATGTCTGTTGTGCTGCCCCGGTCCGCGATGGTTCGGCCCGGTTCTCGCCCGTGGTCCCGTTCCCGGCACGTCTGTTTGGGTCGCTTTTCCACCCCCGCTCGTGGTTGCGCTGTTCACCCCCCCTGGGGGTTCACTGTGGTGAACCGCCCGCCCGTAACGTCTGAAATCACCCCATATCTGGCCCAACACATGAGGTGGGGCACATGTTGGATTTGATGTTTTGCACCAGCCTCAATACAGGGGTTCTGATTATCAGGGGTGTTACTACATCCTTGTTATTGTGGTTGGACCATTACCTTCTGAAAGCCCAGATCCCAGCCCTCCTATGCCCTCATCGGGGTGGTGGACTGGTTAGGTTGGTCTGCCCCCAGAGTCGAATCGATCCAATTGGTTTCCAGAATTCTCTGGGGGATTTATCTACTGACCTTAGTGGCTACTACTCTATCAATGGCCATGTCACCTTGTGGAATGACATCTTGAGCACAGGTCCCCCTAGTATATGGAGGTCCCACCTAGTATTTGGAGGACCTGAGGTGGCTGAAGCAGGAGGGTAAGTGGGGGAAGGCTGGCACTCGACTTGCACTGAAACAGACCGATTGGAAGCTGCAGCGGGTGCAGAATGCGGCGGCTTGCCTCCAATGAGTCCCCAGTGGCAGACAACCACTAAGTAAGCACCGAGACTGCAAGGCCTGGGTGAGATGAAAAAGAGAGAGCGAGAGCTGGTTGTTATCAGCCTGTTGATGGCACCATGCCCCAAATTTACACACAGTCTTGCCTACCAGCTTCAAATACACAATGAACAGGAGGGGAGAGAGAATGGAACCCTGCAAGTCACTGGAGGGGAAGTCCTGTGGAGACGATGAACATTTGTCTATATTATATCTATTACATCTGTCTATTATTTTATATATAGTATATAGCACCTATCCAACAATCGGAGTTTCTCAGTAATCTGTACAATGATCTGCCCATAGTGCAGATCATTATTGCAGCATAGCTTTGAAAAGGAAAGGTTTTGAAATATGCCTGCACTTACGTAAATATACCAAAATTAATGCAGTGTTGAGGTCTGCTGGGTTTATTTGTCAGAGGAGGTTGACATGCATGTGGCTATCTCAGAATCTATTGCCTCAGCAGGAAATCCCATTAAGGATTTGATCTTGCAATCTGTTTCAGATCGGTGGACCCTGAGCTTGCACAGAACATCTTGCAGATTCAGAGCATATGATGACATGGGAAGTGCAGGGCAGCTACCTACCCTCTAAAAGTCCTTCTTTTTGGAGATGGAATCAAGACAGCCACCATCAAAGACATTGGGGGGAGAGGAAGTAGGCTGCAGGACCATAGGTACCCCAGCAAGCAGATTTCAGCTTTGCAAGATGGGGAAGGACTTAGACGCACAGGAAGGGTGGGAGTAGAGGGCTTGATCCCTCCCTTTGGACCTTGGATAGGTGGGAAAGAGGAAGGGATGCTGGCGTATTACTTCCATTTCCAACTTATGATTATTTTGCATTTATATCCCAAACTTTTTTCCCCAAAGGACTCAAGGCGACTTACAACACAAGTTAAACACAATATCAAAATACAAATAAGTCACTTTAAATCTCTGCCGCAAACAGCCTCCAAAACACCCTCCCTCTTCCTACCACCCCACAATATCAAATAGCTTAGCAAAATATAACTAACACGCCTTCTCATTCCCTCCCACTCTCTTGCCTCTTATCCATCGAGGAGTCCCCTCCTCAATTTCTCCTCCCCCACCATCTCTTTCCTTCCATTCCTTGTGGAAACATTTTTTTAAAAGAACAATACCAAAATTAACATTAGAACAAGTGCCACACAAGTTCAAGACGGAGATCTTCCAAGTCTTGCAGTGTCACTGGTGCATGATCTCTGGACTTTCATCCTGACACTGCCAAATGGCTGCCTAACTGACAGTTTGCTTTGGCACTGCCCTGCAACACCTACCCACAAGCAGATGCCTGCAGACCTTAAAGTTACCTGGGAGGGAGGAAGACAGGTGCAACTCAGCAGCTTAGTTCCATAGGGATGTGCAAGCGCGGTTCAGAAGTTCGGAGTTCAGACTGAACTCGACTAGTTCGGTCGACCCAACAGAACTTCCAAACCGAACTCGAATTCGACTGAACTGTTCGGTTGAATCTGAACCAGTTCGTAAGGCCAAAAACAGCTTAAAACACCGGTTTTTAATGTACGAACTTGGTTTGGAAGTTCGGAATTTGACCAAACTCGACTGTTTGGGCTGGAGTAGATTAAGCCTCAAAGAAGTGAAGGCTTTGGCTTGGGGTGGTCTTCTCTTGAAAATCCAACCTGAACAAAACTCTAGTTCTGATTGCTAGAAGCGTGGGTGCAAGGTGTGGAGCATGGTCTCTTAGCACTACTAGAAGTACCTATGGGGAAATTAACAGTTCAATTAGTTTTGCAACAAGGGGTAATTTTAGACGTGACAGGTCCGGAGGCCCACCATGCTGAATATTTTTAGATGGGATTACCAAACCTCCCCTTTAAAAGAGGACACTTATGAAATATACATGGTACAGTTCTGCATTGGTTCTGGTGCAGCCCTACAACATGTATTTTTCATAACTGTCCTCTTTTAAATGAGTTATGCTAACAGAATGCCTCCCTGCCCCCCCAAAAAAATGTAAAAGGAAGTGGAGAAAGAGGAAGCTATCAGGGGACCTTGCATCTTGTGCTTTTCTGAGAGGTGATTATAAATGAGAATTATGTTCTCCTTCTTAACTAGAGAAAATTTGCGAACTCCTGGGGACAATATTCATTTGTAACCTTAGATACTCAAACAAGTTCAAGACTGTGGGTACTTTCAGACATGACGCTAACCACCCTTTAACCACCCTTGGTGGTTATTTATGCATGTTTCAGGGCTGCATAGGGCACCAATACAGCCCTGCAACATGCATAAATAACCACCAAGGGTGGTTAAAGGGTGGTTAGCGTCATATCTGAAAGTACCCATTGAGAACTGTATTGATTGGAGATGCTGTAACCGAAGGCAAGTGAATTGAGACCAACTTGACCAAGGGGCAATAGGTTTCCCTAAAAGCTAAAAATCCAGACTCTCTAAAGTTTATAGGATTTATTATGCTCTTTCAAAAGGTAATAGAGGAACAACAAGTCATTTTCCTCCATCCCCGTTCAGAAAAAGACTTGCCAATGGATGAGTTATTGACTTGTAAGTTCTTCAATTATATTCTTTCATTTTAGGAACCTGATCCTGTCTTGACAGTGGTTGGGGATGGGAACTTTGCCCACCCCTATTGTATATAATCTATATTTCAATATATTTAATTGTGTGTGTGTGTGTGTGTGTGTGCATATCTAAAGTATGTGTGCATGCTATATATAAATGTAATTTCACTAATGACTTTGACTTTCCATAGTAGCAAATCCTACATTGCTTTCACCCAAAATAGTATGCAATAGTCACTGTTCTATTCTGCTTGCTGTCCATTGTTACCTAAATATTTTCTAATCATAGGGCCAAAATAAATAAAAACACAGAATCAAAACTTCAGGGCCCTTGTAAACCAACTATTTAAAGGGTCTGAATAACATGAATTTAGAAGAATGGTGAACACCTGAATTGCACAAGCCTACAAGAAAACTAGGGCTGTGCATCTTTGGATAAAAGACAAATAAACATTAAAAAGTCTTTTTTGACTTCTGTATTCGAAACGCACAAAACACATTGCAAATTTTGGATATATGTTAGTGTGCCTTGTGCCTCTCTATTTCCACTTCTAATATGATGTTTTTAATTATTGGTCTAGCCGTTTGAGCATCTTTTAAGTTTCATGGTATGTTGTGCTGGTCAGGGAGGAGTTTAGTCCCCAAAATGACGATCTATAGGAGTAGTGTTTTTATTTGAGTTTACTTTTGGTCTTTGAGTGCTTTGTGGTTCAGGGGCTTGATAGGAGGTTGGGAATCAATAAGAGGAGTTCTTCAATGATGTTGGAACTTCACGATGGGTTATCCCATGGCCAGGCTTGGGGGGCAAAGTGTATGGAGGAGCTCCTCGAGTCTCTGGATTTAGTGGTTTTGAATGAGAAATCCCTTGGAGACACAGATGAGGGTTATACTTTTTTAGGCCCTCAGGGGCGATCAAGAGTGGACTGGATTTTGGTGGAAGCTAGATTCTGCATAAACTTTGGGGAGGTTGAGTATTATGTTAGACCCGAAAGTGATCATGTCTTGATGGCAACCCATATAATTGGGGCAGAAGCCATAGGAGATAGGTCTTGTACTAATACTCCCAATTCGACAGCTATATTTCCCCTAGAAGTGAGGAAAATGTCATTTGGGGAATGGGCTAACCAGGTATCCAGGTTCTTTTGCTCAGATAAAATTGCTAGGTTAATAGCAAGGATCCATGAGTCAACTGATCCTAAACTGGTAATTGATACTTATGATCAGATTTTGAGAAACTTCCAGGATACCTTGCCCTTACGGTCAAGTGCCAATGGGTATAAGTATCATACTCCGTGGTATGATAAAGAATGCAGGGGAGAAAAGTCTCGAGTAGTGGCCCTCAAGAGGTGTTGGGCCAGGGAACAAACAGTTTATGCAAGGGAGGAATTTTGCAAATCCAAGGCAATATATCGGAGGCTATTGAGAACAAAAAGGGCAGATCATTTTGCAGTAAAATGGTCTAAGATGGCAATAGATTTTTCTACAAAGAATCTTGCCGGATTTTGGTCTTCCCTAAACCAGATTATTAGCCCTAGGGCGACCCATAACTGCCACATGGTATCCACCGAAAGGTGGGAGGCTTTCTTCAAAGCACTATATAGGGACCGCCAGGTAGGGGTGGACGACCTTCCTCCTTTTTCCCCTTCAGTTTGGTGTATGGAGTCTACCTTGGGGCAGGAAGGGGAGTCCTTAGAAGCTAAAATAGTAAGGGTTATTGGGACCCTGAAAGTAAACAAGGCTGCAGGACCAGACTGTATTACTGCAGAAATGTTACAGGCAGCCCCAGGATGGTGGGCAGCGGTTCTGTCACCCGTATTTGCTAGTTTAGCTGCAGGGCATGAGGTTCCTAATTCCTGGACCCTTAGTTATATAGTGCCCATTTTCAAAAAGGGAAAAAATACAGATCCCATATGCTATAGACCGATTAGTCTGCTGTCTACCATAGGCAAGCTATATGCAAGACTTCTTTTGGAGCGCCTTGAGCAGTGGGTGGTAGAGAAGGCTATATTACCATATCAACAATTTGGTTTTCGGAAAGGATATTCTACCTCCGATTGCTGTTTTATTTTACAGCATTTAGTTTGCAAATATTATATGATAAAGAAATCTACTTTGCATCTTGCCTTTGTGGATTTAACAAAGGCATTTGATACAGTTCCTAGGGAAAGATTATGGCATAAGCTAAGGATACTGGGTATAGACTATTCTTTGTTGAATGCCATAATCCAGCTTTACTCCAATAACGAAGCTTACATCAAATTTCAGCGGGGAAGGCCCCGGAGTAGTGGTATCCCTATTGAGAGAGGGGTTAGGCAGGGGTGTGTCCTGGCTCCCCTACTCTTTAGTTTGTTCCTCTCTGATCTGCCACGATGTGTTTTGAACTATGATACTCACCCCCCAAAAGTTGAACAACTACATGTATCCTTTATCCAGTTTGCGGATGATATTGTTTGGCTGTCGCAGACAGTAGTGGGTTTGAGGAGGGCAATTGCCCAATTTCATCAGTATTGCCAGGCCAATGGATTAACGATAAATGCAAGCAAATCAAAAATAATGACCCTGGGAAAGAAAAAGACCCCAGGTATATGGAAAACGGCGGCGGGTGACTTCGAGGTGGTCAAATCGTTTGAGTACCTTGGGGTCACCTTCTCCAATCGAGGGACCTGGGGTCTGCATATGCGGAGGCGAGCTATCAAGGCCAAAGTGGCCTCGCAAACCTTATATAGGGCTGCTGCTATTTCCAAGGGGGTTCCTGTTTCAACCTTCTTAGCGGCATATTCGGCTAAGGTCCCTTCTATGGCAACATTCGGGTTAGAAGTTGTTACTAATCCAGATTATGCTACACTTGAAAGTGTGCAAAACGGCTTTTTGAGGAATCTCCTAGGAGTTGGCCCAAGTGTCCCTGGGGAAATCTTAAGGGCGGAAACAGGGGTTATTTCTATCCAAGCCTATTCTAGGAAGATATTCCTGGGCTATTGGCTAAGGGTGATGGGTCAGCAAGATTCATCTCTATCACTCAAATGTCTTCGGGAGGAATTAAATCATGTAGGGGTGCGCCATTACCCGTGGATGAACTTCCTGGGTCGGACAATTGGGCTCCTGGGGTTTTCCTTTGATTATTTTCAAGGGAGAAGTATTTCAAATATCAGGTCCCAAATTAATTCAAGGGTATGGGACATTGCCAAGCAAGAGGATCTGGCGGGAGTGGCTTGTTGGAAAGTAGCTCCATTATTGATACAATTCAAATCCGCTTTTGGGTTTGAGGTATATTTGGATGCCATAGGGGACCGGAAGCTTCGGAAATCTTACACTCAGCTTCGGTTCCAATTGATTAAATCTGCCGTGGTTGAAGGCAGATATAATAATGTCCCCTACCAACTGAGATGTTGCCATTTTAGGTTAAATGAGATAGAGAATACTGTCCATTTTCTGTTGAGATGCCCATACTATGCCAAATTGCGTGCAACTTGGCTTCTTCCTCTGTTAATTGATGGACCTACTGCTGAGCTAGAGAACTCTTATGGGTATCTGCTCAGGTTGGAAAGTAGGGAGGCAAAAATGGCATTGTCTATATACACCTGGCTAGCACTGAAAGAAAGAACTCGGATTTTGAATAAAATTACTGCGAGAGATTAGTTGTGATTGACAAATTGATTGTATTTGGTATTTGATGTATTGCTGGGGTTGTTTTTATAAAACTGTATATTTGATGTTTATAAATTGGCCATAGTGAAAGCTCTTGCCATAATAAAATTTACTTACTTACTTACTAGCTGAACAAAGTTTGGGTTCCGAACTTGTTCGGGCAGTGGGTGGGGAGTGGGGGGACCTTTTTTCCCCTCCCCTCCTACAGGTTGCGCGGGTGGAAGGGGCGCTGGGGCTCACCTCCCCCCCCCCACATTGCACAGTCCTTGGGGGAATTTTTAAAAAAAAACAAAAAACCAACCTGCCCCCCCACCCCAGGGATCGTCCTACCTGTTGGTGCCAGGGCTCCGACCCCGGGTCTGGTGGCAGTAGCAGCGGTGGCAGCAGGTCCTGTGGTGCTCCAGAGTGCTTCAGGCCTAGGTCTTCCGGGTCATGTGACTGGGTCATGTGACCGGTCACATGACCCAGAAGGCCTAGGCCTGAAGCGCTCCAGAGTGCCACAGGACCCGCTGCCACCGCCGCTACCATCGCCAGATCTGGGGCCGGAGCCCTGGCACCAACAGGTAGGGTGATCCTGGGGGGGGGGAAGGGTTTTTTTTAAAAATTGAGGCTGCGCAGGGTGGAGGGGAGGTGAGCCCCAGTGTCCCTTCCACTCGTACAGTCTGGAGGGGGAAGGAAAAAACGGGTCCCCCACCTGGCACCTGAATGGGTTCGGTCCCCCCAAACAGGTTCAGACCAAACCCCCGGATCCCGAATGGTTTCGGGGGGCCTGAACCCTGAACGGGCCAAACCCCAAACCCCTTGGGGTTTGCTCATCCCTAGTGTTTGGCAGGCAGGAATATAGTTTGGTGGGCTTCGGTGGTGGGGCTAGGAATTGTTTAGTTGTTTTTATATCCTTTTTGTATATGCTGTAATTCCCCCTGAGCCTTAAAGAGAAGGGCAGGGTAAAAATTGGAATGAATAAATACATACATAAATAAATAATAATTTATGCAAAGCCTAGTAGTCTTACATTGGTATTACCCATACAGGAGACTTCTTAAAGAAACATAGAATGCATGCTGTGAGCAGAGTGCACCCTGCCACTCTGGAAAGTTGGTGAGAATGATCAAGTGAGTGAGTGGTTCTACTACAGAATCTTCACTTTCACAGAACTTTTTTGATACACCAGCACATCAGCAAGCATATTGCATAGTAAACATGGACATCAGCATACATATAGAATTCAGTGTCGGGACTGACTACAGGCGAGCCACTCTTATAAATAAAAAAGTAACAATCCTAGAATGTTAGCCCTGCAGGAAATTCTACTCCGTACTTACAAAGAATGAGATTGAATTATTTCCAGTGCCTTCACCGCCTGCAACAGATTTGATAAATATTGTAAGAGCCAATGTATTGTATCTCCCGGGAACTCTGACTTAGTTGAGTTGGAGGAAACTGAGGTAAACAGAAAAAGAAACTTATTTCAGAAGAAGTCTTAAGAGAAACCTAAAGTAATGTAAGGCCAGACAACACTATTTTGCTGTATTCTGAATAGAGATTTTTATAACACAGCTTGCTTCTCAGACCAAGAAACTCTTCGTTTTACTGGTATCTCCTTGCTCCAACAATATTGAATTTAAGTTTTAAGCTTAGAGCTGAGAAAGAGGAGAGGGAGGGGTTGAAAAGAATGCACTGATGTTTGTAGAGGCTCTGAAACCTCAGTTGCTCCTTTCTGGTTGAATCTAGTCAAGGATTTTACATGGCTGTCATCACTTGGCACTACTAAAATGCTGTTGACTTCAGTAGAATTACTTGCCATTTACCCTACTAATAATGATGATTCAATAGAGTTAATTGCAAGTTATGTGGAACTCATTGCCAGAGGAGGCAGTGAAAACCAGCATTATAACTAGCTTCAAATGGAAACTAGATAAATTCTTAAAGAACAGAGCCATAAATGCTTACTAGCTGGGGCTTAAATCCTGGGCTACCGGTAATTGGGAGTGGTTAGCACAGGAGATGGGTCACACTTCTATGACTTGTACTTTTCTTGAGCTACTGTAACTGTCCAAAGTTGGAGACAGGATGCTGGGCTCAATGGGCCATGGGTCTGACCCAGTATGGCACTTCTTATGTTGGAGAGAGAGGATAGTTTTGCATCTAGGCTTCCAGAGATCAGGGTTTAATTTAAATTCCATTGCAGGCCACCCTGCCCTACCTTTGTGGCTGTGAGCAAGTCACTTAGTCTTTCTCTGCTCCAGTTCCTGGAATGTGGAATGGGAATAATAAAAATGCCTCTTGGACCATCCTAGCACAACAATCTATCCAAAAACTCCTCCCGTCAAGAGTTTCAAATTCAAACTAGTTTACAAATATTGCTTATGCTTCAAAAGCACCTCAATACAGTGTGTTTTCCCCACCCTTTTCCATATAAATTGGACCTTGGAAGTAAAGCTGAAACAGGCAGCTAAGATTTGCTACCCATAGGTAATACCCAAAATTCCAGATAGCCTGTCAGGTGCTTCGTCAGTATCTGATTACTGAGTTGGGCACCCGAAATACAAGCGATTACCGTTACAGAGTTGCTGACTTTCCATTTTACAGACCCATTCTGACTTACCATTTCACATTTTTTGTTTGTTTGTTTCTGAAGGTTTCTGACCATTTCCCTATATCAGTACATAACAGAATTGGAAAATCAGTAATGGAAAACTGGAAATTCAGTGACAGAAACGGTATTTCAGTAAATCAGGCAGCCCATCGGACATTAATTGGGTACAGATAAGTACCCAATGTTACCAAATTGGGTACCATAATTTTGCTGGGCATGCCCATTTTTGCAGTTACTCATTCATCTCTCTTTGGAAGTACAAAGAGCTAAGTGCCATGGGTAGGGTCACAGAAGGAATTAAAGGCAAAGACAAGGGTTGGATCGATTGGTGCTTTATCTAGAGCCCCTAATTAGAGCAGAAATGAATAGTGAATTTTGCATTCATAGATATTAATTACATTTTTGGATAGCTAGCTAAATATCTAAACAATGGGCGTTTTTAGACGTGCGTGAAATTCACGGGTTGCAGCAATCTTCCACGATCACAAGAACCCCTCAGCATATACGTGAGTGCTGTTTAGACGTCCCCTCCATCATGCGTGGAAAAAAAAGTGACATGATACCTGTAAAACCACATTTCCTCTGTCCTCATTGTTGAGGGTCCTGGGGAGAAAAAACTCTGTGTACAGAGTGGAGCACTTCTCCAGCCTCTTCTATGCTTTCAAAATGGCAATCAGAGCAACCTGATCTCACACAGGTTGTGTTTAGATGTTAATCTGCGTCTTTAGTGTGCACATTTGGGAATGCGCATTTTGGAGCCCACGATGCCAGGGGTTCCAGAAACTGGATTGAGACATGGAAATTCCTTTCTACATAACACATGTCAGTTATTTACATATGAGTAGGCGCAAGTTTTAATCTTAGTTTTACTTGCCTGCTCATGGTAGTTTTATCTTCTTGAAAACCATCCAATATCTGCATCTAAAATGAATATTCCCATATCTGTTTGTTCAGTTGTTTTGTTATTTTGGTTTCTTAGTTTCAGCTGCTACATGGTGCTCAGTAGTATTAACATTGCAAAATTGAAGTCACCAAAATTCCAGATTAGCAAACTGAAATATCCAAAATGGATATCCAGCAAAATGGGAGCCTAACAGTGACTTTTTAGCAGGGCAAGCAAGATTTTCTCTGCTGCACCTGCTCCTGGAACCGCCTCCTTGTAACCTGAAGGTTACAAGGAACCAAACCCAGTTAAGAGCCTGAGCAGCCCAGGTGGGGCAAACACCCATGAACCATGACAAAGACTCTACCCATTTGTCATTTGAGACCATGTATTGAAAAGACAAATGGACCGCAACCTTGTAGATGGTTTAGGTTGGCAACCATCAAAGCCGAAGAAAAAGCCAAGTTGTACGTTCTGATATTCTGTAAGAAGTGTGGGAATTCATTATCTGAGCCATTGAAGAGGTTTTTGATCTCAGGGTGTACTCTTATCAGCAGGAGTGAAATCTTCCTTTATGGCAACAGTTGGTAAACTTTTTCGTTCTTAAAACTGGGGGAACTGCAGTATGAACAGATGAAGCTCACTGGGCCACAGGAGTGTTGTCCGACTAATTAGTCGCTGACCTCGTTGTTAGCAGATCTCCTTGCGTCTCTTGTTTTGGTTGCAGACCTCTGCTCGCACTGTCTGATGAGTTCTGGCATCAGTGAGTCGCTGGTGATTTCATCCATCTCTCATTGGTCTTGGTGTCTCTGAGCATCTGCAGCTTGTCGAGCACTTCTTTCCTCAAGAGTGTCTTCTTTTCATCGTCTGGCTATCCTTTCCTTTTCTCTAAGTCTCCATGCAAGTAATTTCCTCAGTCTAGCGTCTTTCTCTGCGTGCCATAGTTTCCTCTGCAGTGTCTTCCTTTCGTCTTTTGGACATCCATGCCACTTCTGTAACCCCTCTCATCCTCCTTTCCTCTTCTCTCTTTTGCTCTCTTTCCTCTCTCTTGCGTAAAGCATCCCTTTCTCTCCCTCGCCTCCCAATTGGGAATCCATGCCTACCCCCTCTTTCCCTTGGCATAATTAGCCATTGATTCCTTTAAAAGCACATTACATCTGTGCTGCAGTGTATGTATAGTGCTATACTGCTAAGTATTGAATGCTGAAACCAATCAGGAGGGAGAATTCTAAAAAGGGTAGAGGTGTTCCTTTAAAACTTGCAACTACACCTACCCACTCTGATTGATCCCTAATGTATCAAACCTACCGCTAACTCCTCCAACTTGGCTGTGGCCAGAACAACCTAATGTGACATCAGCAACAGCTGTACAGCAGCTGCAACAGCAGCAACTGCTGTTCCCTTTGCTTTACCTATGGGCTGATGTTGGGTGGATCAGCCCATAGGTAAAGCAAAGGTAACTTCAGCCCCAGCCATCGGTCATGGCCTTGTAACCTTCAGACACTAAAGGGTTTGTCAATACTTCATTTAAGACCTCAATGAACCCTATACGACTTAAAATAAAAAAGACTTAGGCAGGACAAACTGACCAACCAGACAGACAGACATCAGAATGTTATATAGATAAGATAAGTAAATATTCTATAAGGGTATATTGAAGACTTTCTGTCTTTTTAAAAAAAAATAAAAAATCAAAGTGCTGAAATGTTTTCATTTACTATTGTTAAAAGTGACATGGGGGACTTAATCACCAAGTGATTAAGATGAGCAATCCCAAAATGTCATTAAGAAATTACAACTATGTGGCAGGGCGCAGCCTGGGAGGGCTACAGCCCCTTTAAGACAGCAGCGAGCGCCAGCCAGTGGACTGGGCTAGCAACGTGGCAGGCACCACGAGGGATCAAAGACAGCACCTTAATTGTAGCAGCTGTACAGGGGGTGTCTGAGCCAGCCCTGAAAGACTAGAAGGCTGAGTAGGGAGCTGTGAGGGAGGCAGCAGCTAGCTGAGAGCTCTGCCTCCAAACTAAGCATCACCCAGAGGGGGTGCAGGAGGAGGCTGCTCATCTGGAAGCTGCTGGGAAAGCAGGAGCTGGAGTGGGACTCTGCGTGAATGAGCCAACACACTCGAGAGCTGTGAGTCATAGAGCCAGAGGTTTGTGCCTGGCTAGAGAGGATGGGGCAAAGAGACTGTTGGTGGAGGCAGTAGATGTTAACAAACATATGACAGTGGCCCACTTTGGCCTGCTGAGGCCTGATTTGCCCACAAGCCACCAGCACGTTTGTTGACGAGCTGCCAGATGTTTACGCAGAATTGTTCCTGTGTGTGCGGAGCAGCGATCCCGGAGACCTCCGGGGTCACAGTCTGGGCGGGGCTACCAGGGGCAGATTGGCCATTGAACTCACCGGGAGGATTCCCGGTGGGCCAGGCTGGGCTGGAGGGCCGGTCCTGCTGTCTTTTTAAAAAAATTAATTTATTTATTTTTTAAAAATTGTTGGTCCCGACCCCTGTGGGGCCGGGTGAGGGGAGGCCTCACCTGCCTGAGTGCCTCTCCCTTCCAAGAGCAAAGCTGCAGCTGAAGCTGCAGCAGCAGCGGGGACTCGATCCGGCTGGGAGATAAGGCTGTGTTTACAAACACAGCTCCTCCTCCCCCCCCCCCCACGTGCTGATCAGAAGGTTGCTACTTTGGAAAGAAGGTTCTTCGGGATGGCTTCCAACATTCTCTCAACTCAACTGGGTTGTGCGCGCTCAGTGTAGGGATCACATGATGGTCTCGAGCTCCACAAGCCAGGGAAGGACGGAG
>QEPC01007559.1:6544391-6555610 GCA_003113815.1 Sphenodon punctatus | reverse complement strand
GTGGTAGGGGCCGTGCCCACGGAGCAGCAGCAGGCAGCAGCAGCAGCCCGAGCACATCACCACACCCCAAACTCAGCAGGTCTGCTTTAGGGCAACAGGCTTCAGCGGCTCCGCGTCGCTTCCTGGCAGTTTCCTCCACTGCCACGCAAGGTACTGGAAGGCCTGCAGTACATGAGGCTGTGGATATCCCTGCTGAGGTTGCAGGAGCAGGTGCTGCTGCTTCCAATGTTCCTCCAGGGCCACCAATGTTCCCCATTGTGGAGACGATCCCCAGCAGTCCAGAGCTGGTGGATCCCACCCTGGCTGCTAGAGGCAGGGCCAGATCCCCAGGCAATGGCAGTAGGGAGAGGAGTAGCAGCAGCAGCAGCAGCAGCAGCAGCAGTAGCAGCTATAGAGGGGGGCACAGGGAGAGTGCCAGCAGCATGGCGGGCACGGGCAGTCTAACCTCAGGGTCCCAGTACTCCCCTTCACGGGACATCACCGTGACCATGGACAGTGAGTCAGAGACAGACACTAGTGCCGCAGAGGAGATGGCTGTAGCTGAGGCAATGGCTGAGCCTCCTCCCAGAGGTGTGTCGCCAGTGCCACCAAGTTCTGCCCCTCCCAGTAGCGCTGGCAGCAGTGCGTCACCCAAGGCGGGCCAGGAGGCAGGAGGGGGGGAAAGAATCCTCTGTCTGGGAACATTTTAAGCTGGAGCGGGCAGATGATCCCAGAGAGGTGCAGGGCACTTTGTGAAATAAACTGGTGAAGCGTGGGCAGGTGCTCGCCAACCTTGGGACAACTGCAATGGTGAGGCACCTGAAGGCATGTCACAGTGCTCTGCTGCTAAGCAGGAAGGCAGGGGAAATGGATGTGAGCGGGTTTCTGACTGCAGCGGCCAGTCGCCCACCTCCTTCAGCAGGAAAGCATCCTGCACCAACTGCTGCCTCTACCGGCATAAGCAGTGGGGAAGAACAGCATCAGGAGCCTCACCAGCAGTGTCAGTCCACCATGGAGGAGCTAGGGTGGGAGCAGATGCCAAGGCCATCGGCAGCTGGAGGGCAACGTGGCTATCAAGAGAAAGCCAGGTGCCTGTTGGCCAAAATGATTGCGCTGGATGGGCAGCCCTTCTAAATTGTAGAGGACAAGGGCTTCCAGTAGCTGATTGGGTTCCTGGCCCCCCCAGTTTAAGCTGCCGTCCTGCACCACCCTGAGTCGGAATGTGGTGCCAGCCCTGTACACAGCTTTGAAGGAGCAGGTGAGGGAGCAGCTGGCAGGGGCTGGGGGTGCCACCATACACTTAACCACAGTCCTGTGGTCCAGTAGAAATGTGCAGCACACCTACCTGGCAGTGACGGCGCACTGGTGGCAGGACCCGGAGGCAGCTTTGGGGAGTGGCAGGAGGGGTCAACAAAGCAGGGTATAGGTGGGCCCTGCTTCAGGCACAAGTCATGGACAGCCCCCACACCTCCAGGAACCCAGAGTTAGCCCTGGCCGCCATGGTGAGGGAGTGGGTTATGCCAGGCGCGGCCTTCACCAAGAGGTGCATGGTGATGGACAACACCGCAAATGTACGAAAGACAGTCCATGACGGGGACTTCACCAGCATCCCTTGCACTGCACACACCCTTCATCTGGTGGTCAGGGTCGCTCTGGGTTTGGGGAATAAGGGGATTGCGGAAGGCACCCTTAGTTCCCCGATAGAGCGGGAGAGGAAGCTGGTGGGATTCTTCAACTGTAGCGTGAAGGGCATTGAGCTCCTCCGGGAGAAGCAGGCTGAGCAAGGCTCCCCAGGGCACCAGCTGGACCAGGATGTGGCCACATGGTGGAATTCCACCTTCCTGATGCTCGAGTGGCTTGTGGAGCAGAAAGCTGCCTTGTATCAGGTGCAACTGGAGAAAGACTGTGGGGCACCGGAAGGCTTTAATGGGGCAGAATGGGAGCTCCTGGCTCAAACGGTCTTTGTCCTGAGACCATTCCTGTCCGTGACGGAGACTGTGAGCAGCTCCGCCGCCACCCTCAGCCAGGTGACCCCTCTGGTCCGGAGTCTCCAGAAGAGGCTGAACGAGATTCTTGGGGGGCAGGATTGTGTCCTTCAGGGCAGGAAGTTGGCCGATGAGGCACTTGACCTGGCGTGGAAGCTGAAGTCAAGACTGGAGGCACGTTTTGACATGCTCCTGCAGCGGGAGGGTTATGTCCTGGCAACAATGCTGGACCCCAGGGTCAAGGGCAGCTTGGCATGCCAGACAGCGCTCTTTGACCTCCGGAAGGATGCACTGGTGGAGAGGGTCTGGCAGGCAGAGTGGGCTATGCAGCAGAACATGCCTGGGGATGGTGGGAGTGGGAGCAGCCACCCGTCTCTGCCAGGCAGGTATATCCCTGCTCCCAGCCCTAGCGGTAGCAGCAGCAGCAGTGCCAGCAGCAGCAGCACCCCTATTACCAGCAGAAGAAGAAGCAGCTCGGCCTATGTACAGGCCACTCTGGGGAGCATGGGGTCCCCCACAACAATAGGGCAAGCAGCATGACTGAGGGCAGTGGTGGAGGTGGTTCCCAGGCAGAGCTACCAGAGGGAGTATGATGGCACCTCAGCAGCAGTGGAGACCTACCTGGAGGAGGAGCCATGCATTGATCCCAGCAGCAAACCCTTGGCCTACTAGGCTGGGAAAGCCAATGTGTGACCAGCCTGTCAAAAGTGTCCAAGGGTCTCTTGTCCTGCCTACCAACCAGTGTTCCCAGCGAGTGGGTGTTCTCGATGGCGGGGGACATTTGCTCCCCACACCGCCTGAGACTGGGGGCCAAGTTGATGGAGCAGTTGCTCTTCCTGAAGGTGAACCTTCCACTGCTGGGATTCCCCAAGCTGCCCCTGGACAAGGAGTGATGGTGCAGTGGTACACGCCATCCCATGACAGGGGCAGTCTTGGGACAGGGCACCTCCTCCTCAATCTGGGCTAGGGCTACTGCTGCTGTGCTGCTGAGATGCTGTCCCTTCCTCCCAATATCTGGCGTCCGCCCTGGCCCCCCCCTCTCATACTAGATGGCCTCGGCCGCCTTATCTGACTGACCTCATGACATAGGGTGGCATTGGGAAACTGTAAGCCTGCCAGCCAGCCTATAGCTACACGATCTCAGCCCGCCAATGTGGCACTGACTGACTCTCATTCTCTCTCGCTGCACAGTCTTTGCTAGCCTATCTGAGTGTCCTGCTGCCAATGTCCCAGCCTGCCTGCCTTATTGCCTCTCATGCCACGCTGCCTGTCTGCCTGCCCAACTTGCCGTCAAGCTCAAAGCATGCCTCAGGTCGCCTTCCTGCCTCCCATGCCAAGGTGCCTGTTTGCCCACCCAGGTTGCCTAGCTCAAAGCCTGCCCAAGCCCGCCTGCTCTACTGCCTCTCATGCCACGCTGCCTGCCTGCCCACCCGCCCAGGTTGCAAAGCTTGAACCCTGCCTCAGTCTGCCTGACTGCCACTCATGCCATGCCACCTGCCTGCCTGCCCCAACAAACAATGTCTGTTGCTGTTAGTGCCATTGGCCCCCAGACCTATATGCTGTTTGTTACAAGGGTTCTGTACCCTGGCAACCCTCTGTCTGCTGCTGCCAATGGCCACCAGGCCTATATGCTGTCTGTGCCAAGGGTTCTGTACCCTGGCAACCAATGTCTGGTGATGCTAGTGCCAATGGCCCCCAGGCCTATATGCTCTGTGACAAGGGTTCTGTACCATGGCAACCCACTGTCTGCTGCTGCTACCAGTGGCCTCCAGGTCTATATGCTGTCTGTGCCAAGGGTTCTGTACCATGCCAACCAATGTCTGCTGCTGCCAGTGGCCACCAGGCCTATATGCTGTCTGTGTAAGGGTTCTATACCCCAAGTTGCTGCCAAGCTCAAAGCCTGCCTCAGCCTGCCTTCCTGCCTCTCATGCTAGGTGCCTGTCTGCCCACCCAGGTTGCTGCCAAGAAAGAGAGAGAGAGGGGGGGAGAGAGATAAAGTCACCCCACTGCTAGGAGAGACAGACACGATCCCATCCATGCTGTCACTTGCACTATATGGCCAAAGAGAGAGAGAGAGAGAGGCTCCCTGCTTGAATGAGAGAGATGGTGGAGGGGAGGCCAGATCAAGCTGCCACCTGCCAGAACCAGGAAGAACTCCCATCTGTGCCCGATGCCCACATGCATCAGCAACAAACCTACCAGAATGAGATGGAATATAACAAAATGTGGAACGTATTATTTGCCTGCCTGTGTGCAGTCCTATACCTACCTACCTATCACACAATTGAATGAATTGTGCCCAACCATGCACTAATTCTAGGGACATCATTCAACTCCCATAGGCTGTCATTCCACTATACCTGAAGCAGTCATGCCCGCCCATCCCAGGAACCATCAACGAGATTCTGGGACCATCATTCCAGTCACGGGGGTGGGGTGGGGCTGTGATTCCATTCTGGGTGCTGCTGCTGCTCGTGCCTGACTGGCCAGCAGTCACCGATGCCCACTTGCACGCCTGCCCCCCCACCAGCCTACTCCTCCACACCCACCCGTGGATGCCTGCTGCCAAAAGAGCCTGTCTCTCTCTCTGGCACACCCACACAGACACAAGCCCTGCCCCAATGGGGCAGAATGGGAGCTCCTGGCTCAAACGGTCTTTGTCCTGAGACCATTCCTGTCCGTGACGGAGACTGTGAGCAGCTCCGCCGCCACCCTCAGCCAGGTGACCCCTCTGGTCCGGAGTCTCCAGAAGAGGCTGAACGAGATTCTTGGGGGGCAGGATTGTGTCCTTCAGGGCAGGAAGTTGGCCGATGAGGCACTTGACCTGGCGTGGAAGCTGAAGTCAAGACTGGAGGCACGTTTTGACATGCTCCTGCAGCGGGAGGGTTATGTCCTGGCAACAATGCTGGACCCCAGGGTCAAGGGCAGCTTGGCATGCCAGACAGCGCTCTTTGACCTCCGGAAGGATGCACTGGTGGAGAGGGTCTGGCAGGCAGAGTGGGCTATGCAGCAGAACATGCCTGGGGATGGTGGGAGTGGGAGCAGCCACCCGTCTCTGCCAGGCAGGTATATCCCTGCTCCCAGCCCTAGCGGTAGCAGCAGCAGCAGTGCCAGCAGCAGCAGCACCCCTATTACCAGCAGAAGAAGAAGCAGCTCGGCCTATGTACAGGCCACTCTGGGGAGCATGGGGTCCCCCACAACAATAGGGCAAGCAGCATGACTGAGGGCAGTGGTGGAGGTGGTTCCCAGGCAGAGCTACCAGAGGGAGTATGATGGCACCTCAGCAGCAGTGGAGACCTACCTGGAGGAGGAGCCATGCATTGATCCCAGCAGCAAACCCTTGGCCTACTAGGCTGGGAAAGCCAATGTGTGACCAGCCTGTCAAAAGTGTCCAAGGGTCTCTTGTCCTGCCTACCAACCAGTGTTCCCAGCGAGTGGGTGTTCTCGATGGCGGGGGACATTTGCTCCCCACACCGCCTGAGACTGGGGGCCAAGTTGATGGAGCAGTTGCTCTTCCTGAAGGTGAACCTTCCACTGCTGGGATTCCCCAAGCTGCCCCTGGACAAGGAGTGATGGTGCAGTGGTACACGCCATCCCATGACAGGGGCAGTCTTGGGACAGGGCACCTCCTCCTCAATCTGGGCTAGGGCTACTGCTGCTGTGCTGCTGAGATGCTGTCCCTTCCTCCCAATATCTGGCGTCCGCCCTGGCCCCCCCCTCTCATACTAGATGGCCTCGGCCGCCTTATCTGACTGACCTCATGACATAGGGTGGCATTGGGAAACTGTAAGCCTGCCAGCCAGCCTATAGCTACACGATCTCAGCCCGCCAATGTGGCACTGACTGACTCTCATTCTCTCTCGCTGCACAGTCTTTGCTAGCCTATCTGAGTGTCCTGCTGCCAATGTCCCAGCCTGCCTGCCTTATTGCCTCTCATGCCACGCTGCCTGTCTGCCTGCCCAACTTGCCGTCAAGCTCAAAGCATGCCTCAGGTCGCCTTCCTGCCTCCCATGCCAAGGTGCCTGTTTGCCCACCCAGGTTGCCTAGCTCAAAGCCTGCCCAAGCCCGCCTGCTCTACTGCCTCTCATGCCACGCTGCCTGCCTGCCCACCCGCCCAGGTTGCAAAGCTTGAACCCTGCCTCAGTCTGCCTGACTGCCACTCATGCCATGCCACCTGCCTGCCTGCCCCAACAAACAATGTCTGTTGCTGTTAGTGCCATTGGCCCCCAGACCTATATGCTGTTTGTTACAAGGGTTCTGTACCCTGGCAACCCTCTGTCTGCTGCTGCCAATGGCCACCAGGCCTATATGCTGTCTGTGCCAAGGGTTCTGTACCCTGGCAACCAATGTCTGGTGATGCTAGTGCCAATGGCCCCCAGGCCTATATGCTCTGTGACAAGGGTTCTGTACCATGGCAACCCACTGTCTGCTGCTGCTACCAGTGGCCTCCAGGTCTATATGCTGTCTGTGCCAAGGGTTCTGTACCATGCCAACCAATGTCTGCTGCTGCCAGTGGCCACCAGGCCTATATGCTGTCTGTGTAAGGGTTCTATACCCCAAGTTGCTGCCAAGCTCAAAGCCTGCCTCAGCCTGCCTTCCTGCCTCTCATGCTAGGTGCCTGTCTGCCCACCCAGGTTGCTGCCAAGAAAGAGAGAGAGAGGGGGGGAGAGAGATAAAGTCACCCCA
Organism: Sphenodon punctatus; assembly: GCA_003113815.1. Lineage (NCBI taxonomy): Eukaryota > Metazoa > Chordata > Lepidosauria > Sphenodontia > Sphenodontidae > Sphenodon > Sphenodon punctatus. Next base: position 6,548,960 of record QEPC01007559.1, on the reverse strand, counting down.
CTGCTAGGAGAGACAGACACGATCCCATCCATGCTGTCACTTGCACTATATGGCCAAAGAGAGAGAGAGAGAGAGGCTCCCTGCTTGAATGAGAGAGATGGTGGAGGGGAGGCCAGATCAAGCTGCCACCTGCCAGAACCAGGAAGAACTCCCATCTGTGCCCGATGCCCACATGCATCAGCAACAAACCTACCAGAATGAGATGGAATATAACAAAATGTGGAACGTATTATTTGCCTGCCTGTGTGCAGTCCTATACCTACCTACCTATCACACAATTGAATGAATTGTGCCCAACCATGCACTAATTCTAGGGACATCATTCAACTCCCATAGGCTGTCATTCCACTATACCTGAAGCAGTCATGCCCGCCCATCCCAGGAACCATCAACGAGATTCTGGGACCATCATTCCAGTCACGGGGGTGGGGTGGGGCTGTGATTCCATTCTGGGTGCTGCTGCTGCTCGTGCCTGACTGGCCAGCAGTCACCGATGCCCACTTGCACGCCTGCCCCCCCACCAGCCTACTCCTCCACACCCACCCGTGGATGCCTGCTGCCAAAAGAGCCTGTCTCTCTCTCTGGCACACCCACACAGACACAAGCCCTGCCCCTCCTGGGGGGCTGTCTGCAAGTTGAGACCCTGCTGCTGCCTGGCACATCTTTGGGTTAATACCTTAACTATGCTACATGTGGNAAGTTAAAACAAAGCTCGTAACAATAACAACAAATATAACTTTTATTAACAAAACAGGAACAACAACAAGAACAACATCATTATAAAACAAAACCCAAACATTTTAAATGAGAAAGGAAACTTAGCTATCTATTACTAGTCTTTGGGCCTGCCCCCCAGAAGTTGGGGGAAAGGCAGAATGGGTGCATGGGAGGTAGGGGCAGGGGGCATCACGCCCGCCAGCATTTCATAGCCATGCTCAATGGCATAGTCGACGTCCCCTGCCATGGCCGCCTGCCAGTTAGAGACCGACTGGCAGAACAGTTCCAGGTCGGCCATCTCGGTGGAGACGTACATTGAGATGTACTGCACATACATCTCCACCTTCTGTTCCCGCACCTCGACCGCCCGGAACCATTCCACCAGTCAGTTCTCCAGGGCAGCTGCTGTCTGCTTCAGGCTGGTCACAAAGTCCTGGATGGGCCTCTCCACCTTGGCCCAAAAAGCCCTTGCCGCTGGAGACTCCCGGGGCCCAGGGGACTCCATATCGGAGCTGGAGGAAGGGGAAGGGCTTTGGTGTCTTCTCTTTTGGGTTTCCTTCCCCCCTTCTTCTGGTGCTGATGCTGCATGCCAGAGGTCCCCTGCATCACTGTCAGGTTGTGCGCTTTCTCAGCATGTGCGATTAGGCCCGATGTGGTCCCCTCCCTGGCCCGTTTGAATCTTTTGCCACATTCCTAAAGAACATAAAAGATAGGAAGGCACATAAGAAGTGCCATACTGTGTCAGACCAATGGTCTGTGTCAAGCCCTGCCTGCATTCTGTCTCCACAACACACACACGCTCTCGTCACACAGCTCCACACACACTCGAATTTCCGCTTTCCAGTTTCCAACGCGATCACGGGATCACACGATACCTATTTCTGAACGGCCGAACTGAACTCCACCGAACCGAACTACTGAACCCGAACTCAGTGACCGAACTGAACGACCGAACCAAATGGCCGGACCGAACCGGACCAAATCGAACGGCCGAACCCGAACCGCAATCTGTTCGCACATCCCTATTGGGTTCCCAGTTCTCAACTCCTATCTTGGAGCTTGTATTAATTTTCAAAGTGGCCCCCGCCTGGAAAAATTTCCCCCATGCCGAGTAGACCCTTAAAAGGTTAAGAAAGCTGGAGTAGGTGACAGAAATATATATATATAAATTAATGAAGGTATTATTCTCAAAGTCCTGATTATGGGGAATCTGCTCTACATTTGTACAAGGAGCTAGACCCACTGCCAGAAACTTACAACTGCTTTCTATGTTCTAGTACAAATACAAACGCATTACTTCTAGGCAGACAAGAAGTCTACACAATAATTCCTTTAAAGGTAAAACTGCCCTCATCTTCCCAGCCTAACAGTGTCCACCAAATGTGTTACTAACAATCAGGCTGGAAGGAACATAGTTAGCCTGGAATAGACTCTGGCGCAAAAAATAAATGGACCCCTCCAACCTCTCTTCCAGTGATAGAGGATGAAAGTGCACCAGGGATTGTGGGCCCTCCAGGGCTGGGGACCCTGGTGAAGTGGAATGACCTATCTCTACACCTGCTCAGGACGGAATGCATAAGACTTAAAGACCCATAACTAATTGACTTAACATAACTCTGACTTTCTAGAAACTTTATGCTGTCTTCGGGACTCATTCAGATAAATAATAATTAACCCAACACCCTTCCACTTTGCAAATTTGCCACTTGTTCCTTAAATTTGTGTTTTGCCTTTTCCGATAGCAGTGCGTTCACACAGATGCTGATCTCCCTCTATATCAGTGACTAACCCTTTGCCTCAGGTGGTAGAGAACAAGGGAAGAAGTGGCAAGAATTTCACACAACACTCAGAATGTGTGTTTGTGCCAATCCCCACTCTAAAAGATTGTTGTGTGAACAAGCACAAACTGTCAGTATATCTCCTTCCCCAATATCTAACCAGCCATGGGGTTGGAAGCAAGAAGATGGATGCAATTTAAAATTGTTTTGCTCCTTGCTTTGTACTGTTTATTGTGTATGTAATAGGTTTGTTGGCTAAAATTCATGCTCATTTTAAGTAGCATTGAAACAAGTACCTGCCCAAAATAGCAAAAAAGGCAAAGAAACCAGTAAGTTACCTACTAATACAAATGGATGTGAATGACCTGTTTCTGACGGAAACAGCATTTGCTACAATTGCTCATTTCAGGCCTATTTCTATCGTCCATCTAATCTGAAGGATCTGATCAGAAGTGAATGAAATGAGTAATGAATGTTACAATTCTGATCTTTGATTCATTACCTGTTTCCATATATTCATTTTCTTCTGTTTAGTTTGTTTTATTTCGGCCACTTCCAGTTTTTAACCTCTCATTTTCCACCACTTGTTTTCATTGTTCCTGGCAAAAATGAATGGAAAACTAGAAATGGATGAAATGAACAAACCAAACTGGATGAGCCAAAACTGCAAAAAATTAGTTGTTTGAATGTTTTGACAAATGCCGTTCAAGTTGACTAGAACCTGCTCAAAACTGAGACCGGGAGGAAACCCTGCAAGCAATTAATCTGCTGCTCATTTCACCTCTAATAAGATACCGTCATTAACACTAGCATATGTGCAGCTCTTTATATTTTACATTCTGGAATCACATTTCAGGTAGGGCTGAAGTGAATATTAGGCCGTTTTTACACGGACCGGGGTGGGTGGGTGTTTCGGCACGGCAGGTGGTGTGTGCCCATTTACATGGACACCCACCCACCTACACCCACGGATCATCCTGCGTTCATTCGGAGGTCTCCATCAGTGGAGATCGGTGTACGGTGGGTGTTGGTGGGTGTGCGGTGGGAGTGCACACACACAAACACCCAATGCCCATGGTGTTTACACGGGCATACACCCACCGCACACCCATCCCCCCACCCACAGATGGCTGTATACACAGACTCCTCCCCCCACCCACCGCACACCTTCCTGAACACCGAGCGGCCGGGGGGGGGCATCCGTGTAAAAACGGCCTTAGTCACAAATTCTGAATTCAACAAATGTGGTGTATCCAAATAAACACAGGGAACACAAAGTGGTATTCGCTTTCTGCTTTGTTTGTGGTTCCAAATATTTGTTTGAAAAAAATCTAACAAGCGCAAAATAACAGTCCTGCTGAAGTGAACAATAACCGAATAGCTAATAACCAAATTAACCAAGGAAACAGAGTCACCCAAGTAAAAGACTGCAACGTAACCAAATTAAATGAATTATGCAACAGTGACAAAGACAAATTTGGATGTTTGTTTGTGGGAACGATTATGTAAATTATCTTTGCAAAATTGAAAGGTCCTATTCATTTTACCTCTAATTTCAGGTAGCGTGAAGTTTTCAGTGCAAATCCTTGGTTACGCAGTACGCTGCAGGAGGTAAGCCCAGGTTTTGCAGATTTAGTGACAAAATAACAGGGGGTGGAACCAAAGGGGCTTCCCCCAGCAGTGGGGTTTCCGGCCCGAGAGGGCTGAAGAGCGGTGCCACCGCGCCTAAGGGCCCTTAGGTATGGCCCCTGTTTTATTTCTCCCCTCTCCTTGTGAACCAAAGGGGTTTCCCCCAGCAGCTTTGGGGCAGGGTTTCCGGCCTGAGAGGGCTGAAGAGCGGCGTGCCTGCTGGCTCCGCCACGCCAAAGGGCCCTTAGGTGTGGCCCTTATCTTCAAACATTTGGGAAGCCTGAGAAGGCAGGAGCTTGGTGGGAGGATTAGAGAGGTTTATTTTGTGGTGTTTATGCTAGGGGGGTAGAGGGTGTGGGGGTCTTTTGTATTATATTTTATTATTTGGAGGGGGAGGGATGGGGAGTGAGTGGGTTAGGGAGGAGGGATGGGGAATGTTTATGGG
>QEPC01007559.1:6506585-6542590 GCA_003113815.1 Sphenodon punctatus | reverse complement strand
AAAAACTGTTTGGCTGGGGCTTTAAATTTTTTTACATTGCAGCCATTTAAAAATGGCTGCAATGCAAAAAAATCCGGTACCCTGGAATCCGATACCGGGTCCGGATTACCGGGCCGAATCCGATAATGCCGGTACGCCCGATACCGGCATTATCGGATACCGGATTCTACCGGTTTCCCACCCCTACTTATTTACAGCCTCCTGCTGTTTCGGCGTATATGTGAGACCTGGCTGTTCCGTCAGGCTTTTGGCGAGGGGTAGGAGTGGGGTGGGTGTGGGTGTTTTCCCCACATATTGTATTTTTAAACTGTTTTAAAATGTTATACTGTTTTAATTAATGTTGTTCGCCACCCCGGGCTGCCCTGTGGGCAGGAGGAGCAGGATATAAATTTTAAATAAATAAATAGAAAAGAATTCCAACAGGTTAGTGAGGCATGACTTACCTTTACTAAATCCGTGTTGAGTCTTCCCCATTAAGCCACGTTTGTCAACATGCACTGTAATTCTATTCTTAATGATGGTTTCCACCAGTTTGCCCGGCACAGATATCAAGCTTACTGGTCTGTAAGCTTGACAGGTGTGAAATGGATCCCCTTTTAAATATCGGGGTTACATTTGCCACTCTCCAGTCCTTGGGTACAGTGGTAGATTTTAGTGACAGGATACAAATTACTAACAGTAGGTCTGCGATTTCATATTTGAGTTCCTTCAGAACTCTGTGGTGAATGCCATCTGGCCCTAGTGACTTGTTAGTATTCAGTTTGTCAATTTGCCCTAGAACATCCTCCAACGTCACATTGATTTGTAACAGGTCTTCCAATTCCTCGTCCACAAAGCAAGGATCCAGCGTGGGTACCTCCCCCAAATCCTCCGCAGTGAAGACCAATGCAAAGAACTCATTCAGCTCATTAATGTTATTTTACAAATTTTAAGCCACCCCAAGCTGCCTGTGGCAGGAGGGGTGGGATAATAAAAGTTTGAAAATAAGTAAATAAATAAAAGAATAACATCACCTGAATCTTTCTTGGCCAATGAAACCAATCATTCCCTTCCAACTAGAGCTGAAACAGGCAGCATATTTGCTACCTACAAGTAATACCCATATTTTTTAGTAGTCTGTTGAGTGCTGATTGGTACCCGAGTACTGAGCTGGGGACCTGATTAAGTAAAACAGTAAGGAATTGGGACTGGAAGTTGAAAGAGAGCAAGGAGGGAGGGGTTGATAAGAGATTTTGGTGGGGGGAGTGGCATTTTCAGAAGTGCGAGGGTGGAGGTGTGATTTGAGAAAAGTGCAAAAAGGAGGACAAAGACTGGTAAATTGGCACCTTTGGTAGTCTGTCGGACAGGAGTCAAAGTACCTCATGTTCCTGGGTTGAGTCAGGTACTGCAATTTTGTCTAATATACCTGTTTTTGCAAGTACTCATCATTTCAGTTTTCCTTCCAACCTGTTTGAAGAGAGACAGGAAAAAGCAAGATGATTTACCTGTGATTTGACGGTTGCTATGCATGAATTTCCATACTCTGTAAGTCGTTCCATTCCTTCTGCAAATACTGTAATGAATCATTAAATGCTGTTTTCCAGGTGCGAAAAGGATCCTCCTCCCTATCTTAATTCATTTAATATCTGAGCTGAGTCAGTGGGAAAAAGATAAAGGAGTCTCATTCCTTCCTACTTCCCTGTTCTGCAGTTACTTACGGAGACAAACAACTGATTATTCATAAGAGTCAAGCTTCCAGTTGTTCACAGCCATGCTCAGTGGCTATCCATGCTGTGTACATTGGGAAGGGACTGATACCAATTTAAATAAATTGTGGAGATCAATCTATGCCAGTCAGTGTCAAACACTTCACAAGAGAACATGTTTTTTTTTCATATATGCTTAGAGGGAAATGCTAGTAACTTAGGTAAAACTAGAGCTGAACCGAGTACACAACTAAGTACCCTCCAAAATGGGTATACCCAGCTGTTGAATATGCACTACATGATTCACCATTAGTGGGTCGAGTAATAGGCACTACTCTCATAGGATCCCAAAAGTATTTGTTTTAGATTTAAAATGGGGAACAACTCTGTGTTCCCACTAATTTTATAAGTCAACTGTTAGAAATGGACTTGGGCAAGCAAAGAACACCATAGAACCTAGGACCCTTGGCACAAGTGTCCCAAACCAGAGCAGTTGATCCACACAAGAGGGGCCCTGCAGCTGGTCTCATAGAGCTTTGGAAAGAAATTTTAAAGGTTGGCAGTTCAAGACTTCTGAAGGCATAAAAACATCAGAGAATCCACCAGCTGGGGGTAGAGATGGAGAAACCCCATCTGTCTTCTTTTTTTAATGATAAAGGAGCAGCTCCTACTTTCACAGCTCGGGTTGTAGGCTAGAACCCACGACCCCTTGCATAGAAAGCACAAAGCTTGACTATCCAGCCACACCACAACTGCACCTGTAGCATGCTTACAAACAGCTATCTAGCTTGGACACCATATAGAGTCCTTACCCCTGTGCTGGCTGCCTGAAACGTTCCAGCTGACTGTTTCACCTATAGTTCTGTTGATACACACTAGAGCACAGGAGACTGATAGGTCAAGGATCCACATCTGGACTGTATGGTACGCTGAAGGTGTGATTTCTTGCATTTATAAGTTTCCTTCGTGAAACAATAATACAGGGTTTACCGCATGTGGAGTCTCTGATGTTTCCATGCCTTTTAGAGCATTAAATCACCAACCTTTTCACATCTCTACCAGAACAACTGCTAGCTGCTCCTATCTATTTTGGTCATGAGGATGAGCACTGTATATCGGTCATATAAAGAGTTTACCATTAATGACATGAAAGGGCCCTTCTGGTTTGACTCAGCTGGTCTGCTCTGGGAAAGCTGTGCCAAGGATCCTCCATTTTATAATGCCCTCTACTTGCCCAACCCCTCTCTTTAACAGCTGACTTATAAAACTAGTGGGCATCCACACTAGGACTAAAACAAGATCTCACAAATGCAAGTAATCGCATCAAAACCACAGCTCAGACAAATCAAGAACTCCCCAGTACTCAGGAATGCCTCAACCAAGATTTCAATTCTCATTTTACTGATAATTTGCTTACTGGGATCTCATCATACTGCTTATCACTTTGCTTGTACCATCATTGTTTACAGCTTTGCTGTAAAGTTCTAATTCTGATGTAATACTGATGTCAGTGGTCACTGCATTCAGTTCTTCCTTTTTTGGTCAACAATCTGGAGGGAAGAGGACAATTCTGATTGGCAAAGCAACCAATTCTGTTTGCCAGAGGCCAATTAAGAAGTGCAGGACCATTCTGATTGGCTTCCAGGGGCCAATGGCCATTGCGGCGTCATTTCCTCCCTTCTTTTGCGGTTGATTTTGCAGCGGCTGCGAGGGGCAAGTGTGTGCATGTCATGCACAAGTCTTATGTCTTTGTGGAACATGGAACTTCTACATAGTATTTCTGTGTTTCTCAAATTCGCACATTTTGCTAATCTTATAATGGGCATGGTCTTTTATCTCTCCCCCCCCCCCTTTTTTATTTTTCCATTGGGCAGCATGCCTAGGAATTGCAGATGGGTGGCATCTGCCATGGATTCAGCTGTCTGATTCACAATTCTTCTCCACAGAGCCATTCTCTCCTATTCCTCTCTAGCTGCTGGCATTTGGGGATTGCACATACCTGGGTGGCATGGCATGGATTGTGCTGTCTGATTCGCAATCCTCAGCCATCCTGGCCTCGGAGCAATGCTACACCCTGACTCCACCCCGCTTTGGGGTTCTCTGCTCCTTTCTCTTGGATCTCTCACTATATTTCTCTCTGGTCAGGCCAGCCTGTGTTTGGGGATGAAAGATGGCTGGGTGAAAAGCATGCTCATTTTCTCAGGGAGGAATGCGATAAACAATGAACAGACAAAACCCTGGAAGTAAAACGGTATCATAGGTAACACGGTAACCAGTAAACACTACGTTAATGGTATTGATAGGTGCTGGGGTGAAATTATGGGTTCAGTTCCATTTTTTATTGGGCATCCACACTAGAACTAAAACAAGGACTAAAATAGCCGCCCCAAGCTGTTCTCAGGAGGGGTGGGATATAAATTTAAATAAATAAATAAATTTTGGATTTCCATTAGTAATTTCTATATTTATATATGGTTTTGGTTTTATTTGTTTATTTTTAAAAACTTATTACCCCACCCCTCCTACCAAAGGCAGCCCGGGGTGGCTTACAATATAAAATATAAAATATATAATATATAAAATAAATAATAAAACAACAACAAAATGGGGCAAAAACAAAAGAGAGAAAACACGGCCTCCCCACGGTGGGGAGAGGGAGGTTAAAAAAACAGTAAAACACATTTAAAACCCCCACCCCAGCCCCCCCCCAAAAAATAACCCCCACTCATCTCCCTCACCAAAAGCCTGACGGAACAGCCAGGTCTTGCATTGACATCTGAAGGAAGGAAGGTCTCCGGGGCCACCCGGATCTCTGCCAGGAGGGAGTTCCACAGTCTCGGGTGGCCACCGAGAATGCACTCCCCATAGTGGCCTCCTGGGATACACGGGGGACCTCAAGAAGGGTGCTCCCGGCTGACCGCAGGGGCCAGTGAAGGGCACGGGAGTGAGGCGATCCCTCAGATAGATCGGGCCCAAGCCGCATAGGGCTTTATAGGTTAAAAACAGCATCTTGAATCGTTTTATGAGTTTTTTTCCCCCATTGAAGTCAGTAGGTAAAAAATAATCCATACTCCCACCCCCGTGAGACAGTGAGTCCAATGACCCCTCACTCCTATCCCCATGGGCTCTGGAGGGATGCCATTCCCGGTAGCCTCAGGACCAGAGTTTCTGAGGCCTCAGGATGGGCTATTTCTGCAAGGCCCTACAACTCTCAACCCCTAGGGCAGCAGTTTCCAGTGGAGCCCCACCCCCACTCACCTCACTGAGCCTACTAGGGATGGGGAGAAGGACCCTGCACAGAGAGATTAAAGTGGTGGGGCTATGGAGGGCAGGGCCATCCCCCCCCCCATTTTATTTTTACCCTTAACTCCACAGATTCCAAGGCCAGCCCTGCCCACTGCAGAGCTTGTCAAAGCATGGAATTAGGACCCTAGTAATCAGCTTGCAACCCTACCACTGGATCATCCTGCCTTTCTACAGCTGAATAAAAAATAGGATCTCTTGTGATTGATTCTATATGATGACCAGTGCAGGAGGTGGGATGGGACAGTCATTGATGAAAGTCAAATAAACCATCTACTTTTTCTGGCTTTTGTTTCCAACTGTGAAATGCCAACATTAGCCTTTTCCTGGTTTTTCACCTTTTGAAGTGCATGTACTTACTGGGAATCTTTTCCAAGGCTCTGTCCCCACCCCACTCCCTTGGGTTACTGGGGCTGAGCCCTGCCAAGCTCTCCACACATATTAAGCCCTCAATTTCCTGATATTGAATTGGAAAAAAATTAAGTACTGCTCAGGGATCCTCAGATAGCCATTGGTGAGATATGTATTCTCTTTTCCAGTTCCTTAAGGGGCTCACTCTTGCACAATCTGCACCATTTTCCAGTTCCTTAAGGGGTCATTCTTGCACAATTTAACTCTGTTGAAGTCAATGAGAAACTTTCCCCATTTTCTTAAATGGAGTTGGAATTGTACTATGAGCCTATGTTATTACTATAATATCCATTCTCTGTTATAAATCATTAGGGGTGGGAATATTTTAATTGGATAAATCTGATACACCCGATAATCAGGTATATCAGATTAATCCGATAATCTGATAATCACCGGTATCGGCATACTGGATTTTTAACATTGGGTATTTTCAGACGTGACGGGGCTCAATTCACCCCTCCATGGAAACACCCTACTGATTCCCCACCGGGGCCAACACATAACGGCCAACAGATGTGTTGGCCACTCCCGGTAGGGAATACGGCGGGGGCGGGGCCACACAGCACAACGTGAGGCCGCACAGCCCCACCCCTCCACACTCCCTAGGCCGCCCGCCCTCTTGGGAGACGGGCGGAAGCCGCAGCCAATGCGGCCACAGCGCCCGCCCGCATTGACCACGGCCCGGAATCCCGCCACTGATTCCAGGCCGTGGTAGGGGGACAGACATTATGGTCCCCTTGATCACGGGGTGGAATTACATTAAACATGCAAATGGAGATGGGCCGGCCAGGACCTCCGTTTGCGTGTTCAATGTGATTCCCCCCCATGATTCACAGGGGTGAACATCTGGTGGGGAACTTCCGTTCCACCCAACAGGCGTTACGGGATCATGATCACCATGTGGGGATTCATCGTGGTTGAGCGTGATCTTGTAACGTCTGAAAATACCCACTTCACTGGGTTTTTTACATCGCGGCCATTGAAGTGAATGGCTGCAAAGTAAAAAAACTGATAAAACTGCCAATGTTAAAAATCCGATATGCCGATACCGGTAAATCTGATACTGGGGAGATCCGATACCGGTAAATCAGGTATCCGGTATTCTCCCCGATGTCCCATCCCTATAAATCATCAACTGTGTTGTTCTATTTGGATATCTTTGAGAATTAATTTGGATTTTTTAAATTAATGACTGTATACAAAGCAAGTTTCTGTTACTGCATCTCCCCCCCTCCCCCCCCAGCCACATGTTAGCAAGAGTTTTCGATAGGAGGTTTTGTATCTCAAAATGGGCTTTAGGATCCATATTTGGAAGGGAAAACAAACAAATAAACAAAAACACAGGCCTGTTCCTGAATATTCTCCTAATCCTGTCTGGTTAAGGCCAATCAGGAGACACTGGGGTCATTGCTGGCTGGGGTGATCAACGCCTCCCTAAGGGAGGGCAGAGTGCTGAGGTTCCTCAAGGAGGTGGTAGTGTTCGCCCATCCCTAATCTTTGGATGTTGATTCCCTGGTCAGCTTTCGGCTTGTCTCTAACCTTCCCTTTTTAGGGGAGGTTATTGAATGGGTGGTGGCTCAGCAGATCTAGGAGCATCTGGACCGTGTCAGCTTTCTAGATCCCTTGCAGTCCGGTTTTCATCCAGGGTTTGGCACTGAGACTACGCTTGTGGCCTTAGTCAACAACCTCTACTGTGAGTTGGACCAGGGTCAATCGACCCTGTTCATCCTACATTTGATACCGTTGATCATAAGATGTTGGTGGCTCACTTGCGGGGCTGATCCAGGGTGAGCAGAACTGTTCTTGAATGGTTCCATTCCTTCCTGGCCAAGAGAACTCAACGTGTGGTACTGGGTGATTGTTCATCTTCTCCCTGGGACCTCATGTGTGGAGTCCCACATGGATCTATTTTGTCCCCTCTCTTATTCAACATGTACATGCAACCTTTGGGTGAGGTCATCAGAGGGTTTGGTCATCAGTAGCTGATGACACCCAACTTTACCTCTCCTTTTCAGCTGACTCAGGTCTGGCAGTCTCGGTGCTTACCCGGTGTTTGACAGCTGTAGGGGACTGGATGAGGGTGAGCCATCTGAAAATGAATCCTGACAAGACGGAGGTAATGCTTGTGGGTACAACTGAAGGGATGGTGGCTCCCATCATTAATGGGGTTGGCCTCCCATTGGCTCCTCATGTTCGGAGCCTAGGGGGTGCTCATTGACCGGCAGCTCTGTCTGGATGCCCAGGTGGCGGCTTGGGCGAATGGTATATTTTGCCAATTACACCTGGTGCAACTGCTTCAGCCATATATCTCAGACTCCAACCTGGCTACCATCATTCATGCTTTCATCACCTCAAGATTGGACTACTGTGACACGCTTTATGTGAGGCTACCCTTGGTAATGGTTCAGAAGCTACAGCTGGTGCAGAACGAGGCAGCCCAGCAGCCCATTTCCCCACAGGGACGGGTCGCCACGAGCACATTACACCAGTGCTCTGGTCTCTGCACTGGCCAAGGTTGTGGAACTCCCTCCCGACAAAGGCCCACCTGGCCCTGAACCTCCCCTCTTTCCATAGATAATGTAAGACCTGGTTGTTCCACCAGACTTTTGGCGAGGAAGACGGATGAAGGGTAGGGGGGTATTTCTCTACCGTGATTTTATTGATTTTGTCTTTTTATGATGTTGTTTATTTATGTGTTTTTAAATATGATTTGAGCCTCAATGAGCTGCAGTAGCAGGAGGAGACAACCTATAAATTTGAATAAATAAATAAATTAATTAAATTAAATAGAAATAAATAATCCTGTGGAATTTCCTGGGCAGGAAAGCCACATAAGGCATTGGGTCTAACACCTATTTCAAATGCCCACATCCTTAGAGTGGAGCATACAAAACCTGTACTTCATTTTATAAAAAGTATAACTGCATATAGTGTCCAAAAAAGTAGTTACATAGTGGATAAAGTGTTGGACTTAGATCTAAAAGACAAGGGTTCAAATCCTGTCTAAATCATGAGCTCACTGGCTGGCATTGGGCAAGTTACTTTGTCTCACCCTCACTTCCCCATTTGTTTAAGAAATGAGAATAATAATGACCTACCTCACAGGGTTGTTGTGAGGGTGAACTAGATAAGGATTGTAAAGCACTTTGAATGTTGAAATTGCTATGTATATGATAACTTAACAGAACTAGGGCTGAACAAGCAGCCATTTTTTTTCTCTCTCATGAGTTTGGACACCAGGATTATTTTCCCAGTAATTGCCTGAGCCCAGGACAAATTCTCAGTGAGAAATTATAAATAAATAAATAAATAAATACATTAATTAAATAATTAAATAAATATCACTGTGCATGCACAATGCCCACTGCCTTTAAACAAAATGGCGACAATAGCATCACCACCATTTTAATTAAGGGAGGTGGCCATTTTGTGATGTGCAGTGATTTTTTAAAAAAATAAAAAAATCTCATCAAGCATTCAGCAAGAAATTGCAAGCATCCCGAGGTTTTCGGTACATCCCAAGACGAATCGAGATTTCATTGATTTTCCTCAATTGGGCAAAATCTTGTATCAGTCCTAATGTACACAGATATTCATGTTGTGAACTTTTACGAATTTAAATCCTTAAAGTTATGTTGGTAAGCATAATTTTTGAAGGTGCAGTACAGTTTGAGTTTTCAATACAAGACCCTTTTACTACTTTTCTAGCGTGTTTCTTCAATAGATAACAGAGTCCATTGTGTGTTTTTAAATCAGTCACCTAAACTTAAAATGGTTCTTTCGAAATTTCAAATTTCATATGCTTCTCTTTCAAGCCTAATGATGTTATAATATAGTTAGGGTACTTGTGCAGTGAAATCTAAACTAGCAACAGTCTTAAAACTACTGCCACATAACAGCTAGATCACTTCTCCTTCATATTTTACAGCGAATGCAAAGGTGGGTGGGGGGGGGGGGGGGGGAAGAATCAATATAAGTAACAGCCATTGTCCAGTGTGACAAATGATATTCTCCACTGATCCAGTGCAGATGCTTTTAACAGGACTCTTTTTTGAGGTAGTTAATAAAAGACAAACCTATCTGCAGAGATCAATTTTTTTTAAAGAGACAGAATGAAAGAGCTAATGCAAGCTTATAATGTGAAAGCTGGCCCTCACTATGTTACTGTTCACATTCCAGAATACCAGCATAGAGGGGCATGTGACCTGCCAGTTTTTTAGCAGACCAGTTAGCTGTGCCACCCCCACTGTCAAAGCACCATTCTGGGGACAAACCCCAGTTTTAATTTATGGGGGGCAAGAGGGGACTAGCTTGCCAGGGTTCAGCCTCATTGATTAAATTCAAGTGGAGTTGACCCCTGGGAACTGTTCCCAGTAGGAGTGTGCACCCCAAAATGTGGAAGGTCCAGGAAAGACTGATATTGACCATTTCAGGGTTGGTAAAGAGAGACAAAAATCTGGATAATTTATTTGACTTTCATTAATGGCTTTCCTGCCCCACTCCTTGTGCTGGCCATCATATAGATTCAGTCACAAGCATTCCTGTTTAGTTTTCAGAATTCTTTGGGGGATATACCCACTGACCTTGACGACTGCTCTATTGATGACCTGGTCGCTTTGTGGAATGGCATCTTGACCATGGCCATTGACACAGTGGCACCCAGGTGTCTGCTCCCTCCACTTCATCAGCACAAGTCCCCTTAGTTACCAAGGACCTAAGGCGACTGAAATGGGAGGGTAGGTGGTTAGAGCACAGGTTGCGACTCATGCTGAAGCCAACCAGTTGCGGCACAGATTGTTTTTGAAGGACTATGCTGTGGCTGTGATGGCAGCATGGGAAGCCTTTTCTCTGCCATCATAGTGAGCATTTTTACACACACGTTAAAGTTCCGGATGTTTCAGTCTTCTGGGTTTACAATCCCACAAGTAGGTTCCAGATGCATTTTTCACACACTACCCTGATGCAGCTCCTGGATGCATTCTTCACACAAACACTGTCCTGAGGCAGCCTAAAGTAGCCACAGCTGTAGATGTGACAGTCTGCCATGGACACCAAGTGACCACAGCTGCCTGGAGCAAAGCAGTTTACCAGGAGAACTTTTTACACACAAACATTCTGGGAGAAGTTCTACACAGAAGTTAAAAGATCCAGATGTTTAAGATCTGGGTGAGTGATTTAGACACACAGAAAATTCAGGATGTAACAGCAAACATCCAGGAGAAATGTGTGTGTAAAAACACCCAGTGTCTGCAAAATCTTGTCTAGGGATGTGCGAACGCGGTTCGAACGTTTGGGGTACGGCCCGAACTCAGCCCCTTCGGATGGCCGAGCTAGATGCCCGAACTGAACACCAAAACCTCTGAGCAGTTCGGCAGCGTTCGGATGAGTTTGGCAGCGTTCGGGTGGGAAAAAACTGGCTGACAGGTCCAGGGATGGGGGGAGGCAGCTGAGGAGCAGACTTCCTGGCCCCAGGGGTGGAGAGAGGCTTGGACTAGCAGCCAGCCTGTCCAATCACCATCCCTCTTTTCCTCAGACCACTGGCTTGGCAGTCTGCAATTGGACATGGGCTCGGCTGCACAGAGCCAATGGGGCTTGTGGTAAGGCAGGCGCAGCAAGTAACAAAAGTAAATGCCCTCCCCCCTTCCATGTCGTTCTGAGCTAGCCACTGATCCTGTCAGCAGGCGTTTTCAGAACTCTCCCTCTCCCAGCAGTTTGTGTTCCTCCCAATCCATTGCCATCCTCCTCCTATTTCACCCATTTCCACACATTTACCTCCATAGTTTCATTTATTTAGATTAAATTAGATAGATTTAGGTGTTATACCCAGCATCAAGAAGCAGCCACTCCAGCCCCAGGTCCCACCATCAGGGTTCTGGGGCCTACGTTATAGGTAGGGAGGGATATCCATCCACGTCATCCAAAAGCTGCCACTCCAGTCCCAAGACCCACCTTCAGGGTTCTGGGGCCATCATCCCGCTCATGGGAAGCTGTCATTCCACTGCATCACAAAACAGCCAGCCACTCCAGTCCCAGTACCCATCCTCAGGGTTCTGGGGCCTATGTTACAGGCAGGGAGGGCTATCATTCCACTTCATCCAGAAGCTGCCACTCTAGTGCCAGGACCCACTGTCAGGGTCCGTCATTCCACTCACAGGGAGCCATCATTCTACCGCATCAAGAAACAGCCAGCCACTCCAGCCCCAGGACCCACCATTAGGGTTCTGGGGCCTACGTTACAGGCAGGGAGAGCTGTCGTTCTACGTCATCCAGAAGCTGCCACTCTAATTCCAGGACCCACCATCAGGGTTCTGGGGCCTACGTTACAGGGACAGGGGGTGGGTGGGGGGCTGTCTCTCTACAATTCTCAGTAGAGAATCTTTTCTCAAGTTACTGGTTACTTGTTTACCGGATTGTCATTTACCGTTGAATTGCCGGTTAATGAATTACCATTTACCGGGTTGTTGGTTACCATTTATCAGGTTGTTGTTTACTGGGTTGCCTGTGAGCTAAATCCAATAACCAATAAATATGGTAACCAACCAATAACCAATAAACCAATAATGAATAAACTAATAACCAATAGACATGGTAACAAACCAATAACCAATAAACACCAATAACCAAGTAACAAATAACTAATAAACCAAAAACCAATAACCCCAAAACCAAATAACCAATAAACCAATAAACATAGTACTAAATAATTAACCAATAACCAACAAACACGGTAAACAATAAACCAATAACCAATAAACACGGTAAATGGCAAATCACAGTAACTGGTAATAAACATGGCACACAGTAAATTGTGATACCGATACAACCGATAAATGACAAAAACCATTACCACGGTAACCAGTAAACATGGTAAATGATAAATGGTAAATTGCGGTAACCAATAAATTGAGTTTCATCCAAGAACTTGATTGGGGTTCAAGAAAGCTGCAAAATCTCAGCAGCAATTCTCAATTCCTACAAAATTATCACAAGAATCAATTTGATTCTCATTTCAGCACTAATGCTGTCAGATTCCTGGACCCATTTCAGTCAGGTTTTTGTCCTGGATATGGCACAGAGACTGCACCTATGGCTTTGGTTGATGACCTGTGCCTGGAAATGGACAAGGGGAATTCAACCTTGTTGATTTTATTAGATTTTTCTGCAGCCTTTGGTACAGTTGATCAGGAGGTGGTGTTGGCACAACTATGGGATGTGACGGGGGTGAGTGGGACTGCTCTTGAGTGGCTCTGCTCTTTCCTGTCAGGGAGGTCCCAGCGGGTGGTAATGGGCAATTGCTCATCATCTCCTCAGGGCCTTCCCTGTGGTGTCCCGCAGGGTTCTATCTTGTCCCCCCTCCTGTTCAATGTGTATCTGAGGCCACTGGATGAGGTCATTCAGTGGTTTGGGGTGAGGTGTCATCAAAAGAAGTCGAGGGGGTGGAGCCTTTGTCATAGTCTGACCATAACCTCATTAAGGCATGCATTCTGGCGCATGTCTGCCCCCAGTGGGGTGCAGGACCTATTAGATCGGTTTGCCCCTGGAGACTTATGGACCCGGATCGGTTCCAGAATGCTCTGGGGGAGTTTCCCCTGGACCTTAACACCCGCTCTGTCAATGATCTCGTAGCCTTCTGGAACACCTTGTTGGTCGAAACCATTGACAGAGTGGCTCCTAGGCGTCCGTTGCCCTCCCAAGTCTCCCGCAGGTCTTCTTGGTTTACTGAGGCCCTGCAGTGTCTGAAGCGGGAGAGCAGGCGGTTGGAGCAACGGTGGCTCCGGACTCACGACAAGCATGATCGATCGCAGCATAAGAGCAGTTTAAAGGCCTATTCTGTGGCGGTGCAGGCAGCAAAGTTCTTTGCTACCCTTATTGCATCTGCAAAGTCACATTCAGCAGAGCTTTTCCGGGTTGTGAAAGGCTTGGTCAGTCCTGCCTGCCTCTACCTGGACCTGGAGCAATCCAGTGACCGCTGTGACAAGTTTATTGAGTACTTTGTAGATAAAATCGCTCGCATCTGCCACGATTTGAGTACCACAGTACTGCAGTATTGCAGAGGATCATCTTGGGGCTATGGATGCCCCGTCCTGTCCTGTTTTGTGGGATCAGTTTCAGATGGTGTCGCCTGCTGATGTGGAGTTCTTGTTGGGATCTGTTTGTGCCACCACTTGCAAACAAGATCTTTGCCCATCCGGGTTGGTAAAAGCCAGCCAGGAGACATTACGGCCATTGCTGGCTGGGGTAGTTAGTGCCTCCCTTTGGGAGGGCAGGGTGCCTGACTGGCTGAAGGAGGCTGTGGTTAGTCCCCTGCTCAAGACACCATCTGTTGACACTGATGCTCCTGCCAGTTATTGGCCGGTCTCTAACCTTCCCTTTTTAGGGAAGGTTATTGAACAGGCTGTGGCACGGCAGCTCCAGGAACATCTGGACCACACCAATTTCCTTGACCCTTTTCAGTCAGGTTTTCAGCCTGGTTATGGTACAGAGACTGCATTGGTAGCCATGGTTGATGATCTCCTTCTGCCATTGGACCAAGGTCATCAGACCTAACTGGTCCTGCTAGACCTTTCAGCTGCATTCGACACAGTCAATCATGAGGTGCTGGTGCCTCGCCTGCGGGACAGTGCCGGGATTGGCGGAACAGTCTTGGACTGGTTTCATTCATTCCTGGCTGGGAGAACTCACTGGGTGGTCTTGGGGGAGTGTATGTCTTCCCCCCGGGGCCTCATGTGTGGAGTCCTGCAGGGTGCCATTCTGTCCCCCCTCTTGTTTAACATCTATATGCAGCCGTTAGGGGAGATTATGAGAGGGTTTCAGGGCATACAGTGTCATCAGTATGTTGATGGCACTCAGCTGTACCTCTCTTTTTCCATCGACCCAGGTCATGCAGTCTCCCTATTTTCCCAGTGCCTGTCAGCTGTGGTGGGGCTTGGATGAGGTCGAGCCATCTGCAATTGAATCCTGACAAGATGGAGGTGATGTTGGTGGGCGAGGGCTTGGGGGACCTAGGGGTGGTTGAATCTCCTCTTGTTGAGGGGGTTCACCCGCCCATGGGGTCTCTTAAGTGTGGAGTCTGGGTGTGCGCCTCGATTCACGGCTCAGCCTGGAATCTCAGGTTGTAGCTGTGGCGGGGAGTGTGTTCTGGCAGTTACATCTTGTTCGGTGGCTTCGGCCATATCTCTCAGACTATGACCTCACCACTGTCATCCATGCCTTCATCACCTCGAGGCTGGATTACTGCAACACGCTCTATGTGGGACTGCCCGAGAAGCTGGTCCAGAGGCTGCAGCTGGTGCAGAATGCCGCAGCCCGTCTCCTGACGCGGGCGGGTCGCAAGGAGCACATGACACCAGTGCTCCGGGCTCTGCACTGGCTGCCTATAAAGCACCGGGCCAGGTTCAAGGTGCTGGTTCTAAATTTTAAAGCCCTTCAGGGCCTGGGCCCTACTTATCTGCAGGACCGCCTCACTCCTCATTTGCCCATGTGACCCTTGAGATCGCCCATGGGAGCCTTTTTGGAGGTTCCCTGGGCGAGGTGGGTGGCCACCAATATTAGATCTTTTTCGGTGGCCACCCCTGTGCTGTGGAACTCGCTCCCGGAGGAGGCTCAGTTGTCCCTCACTCTCCTGCTATTTCTGTGTTTATGTAAGACCTGGCTGTTCCGCCAGATCTTTGGCAAGGGGGAGGGTGGGTGGGGTAGGGTGGGTTTCTTTTCTCTGCATTTGTGAATTTTTAATTGTTTTAAATTGTTTTATTGTTTATATTATTGTTCGCCATTCTGGGCTGCCCTGTGGACAGGAGGGGCAGGATAAAACTTTTACATAAATAACAATTTAAAAAAATATGCTGTTAACACTCAACTCTACCTCTCTTTTTCATCCAACCCAGTTCCCGCAGTCTCAGTGACTGAGTGGCTGACTGGTTCAGCAGTCTCAGATGCCTGGCTGCTGTCAGGGACTGGATGAGGGTGAGCCAACTGAAGCCGAATCCTGCCGAGACTTAAATGTAATTATGGTTGGCCAGTCCTATGACTTGGAGGGGATTGGGACACCTGTTATTGATGGGGTCCAGCCCCCTCAGGTTACTCAGGTTCTCAGCCTCAAAGTGCTTTTCACTAACTCCATCTGGTGCGGAGGCTGCAGCCTTTTCTTTCTGATTCAGATCTGGCCACTGTCGTCAATGCTTTCATCACCGTAGGGCTAGATTACTGCAATGCGCTCTACATGGAGCTGCTCTTGATGACTGTTCAGAAGCTTCCGCTAGTGTAGAATGTGGCGGCTCAGCTCCTTTTGGGTACAAGTCGCCAGGAGCACATTACACCCATACTCCAAAGACTGCACTGGCTGCCTATAGCTTTGCAGGCACAATTCAAGGTACTGATTTTGACCTTTAAAGCCCTAAATGGTTTGGGTCCCATTGAAAGATGCCCCTCATACCATGTCCCTCTATGGTCAGCCAGGGACACCCTCCTGCGCATTCCATCTGTTACCCTTGTCCATGGGGTGGGGGTGTGCAGGAGAGCATTCGCAGCTTCTATCCCCATGTTGTGAAACTCCCTCCTCCAGGAGGTTTGCTTGAATCCAAACCTGGTTATCTTCCGTAGGCATTGCAAAACTTGTTTTACTTGGAAAGGCATTTGGCAGGCAGGGATAGGTGGGGTTTGGTTGGGTTTTGGGGTGGGGTTGTGGTGGAGGATGAGAGTGGGTGGAGAGGGTTGGAGGGTAGAGGTGTCTAGGGGAGTTAAATGGTTTTTTATGTTTATTTTTATGTGTTTATATATGTGTTGTACTTTTTATATTTTTGTAAGCCACCCTGAGCTCTTGTGGGAAGGGTGGGGTGAAAATCTAATCTAATTAATTAATCAATTAATTAATTAATAGTCAGCCATAGAGAAGCAGGTTAGTTCAGAGGTTGGGTTGTTAAGTTGCAGAATAGGGTTCAGTTCCCTAATCATACAAGCTGTGGGGTGGGGAACATGGCTTCTGTGCCAGGTTTGAGTCCCAGTGTGGTGAAGCACTGGGCAAGGAGTTGCCAGAGCAGGCCCATAGTGACAGAGCACTTCACCAGAAGTATGTGGGTCATGTGACCTGGGCTGGGGCTATAGAGAGAGGGTTAGCCCAACCTAGGCCGCAGTCACATCTGTGGCAGAGAGATCCGTGAGGGAAGACTTGGCAGTGGGGAGGAGCCAGGGAGCAGAAGAAGAGCCAGTACGAATGGGGATGTGCCATGGTTTCCCACCAGTGCGAATGGAGATGTACCGCGGCTTCCCTCACACATGTCAGGGCACAAAATCCTGCCCTGACATGCGCGAGAGAAGCCGCACCAGTTCCCCGTTCGCACTGGTTCTTCTTCTGCTCCCAGGCTCCTCCCCACTGCTGCGTCTTCCCTTGGGGGTCTCTGCTGCAGTTGTGAATGCGGCCCTAGAGGAGAGTTAGTTTGGTGACAGCAGGATGAGGTGCTCCAAGGTCAGCTGGAAGTATCCTGGCTGGGGAAGTAGGAGGGAACCCTGAGGGAGAGGGCAAGGGGGTTCAGGAAGGCCCTGATGGGGAGGGCCTTAGGTCAGTAAGGGTCTGGGAAGACCACAAGAGTGCAGGGGGGTGACTGAGACAGCAATCACACCCTAATCCCAGGAGATGCTAGGTGGGAGTAATCTGTGTGGGGCATCCCTACCTAATATGGGGGCAACCCCTTTGTGCCTGGTGGGAGCAGACCATGGGAGGAACCATTAGTAGCCTGCTGACAGGTATGAGGCATCCCAGACAAGGAGAGCTTGGGCAGTAGACCAACAAGGGTTCAGGTGGGGCCTGAGGAAAGCCTGATGTTGAAGCTGGCAAATTCCACATGCGTGCTCTGGGGGCTTGACCTAAGGTGTGGACCTAGAATGAGAGTGACCATGAGCCAAGTGATCCTGGAGGGGAGCAGGGGACGGTAGTCATCTTAATCCAAGGTGGCATAGGTCCTGAAGGGACTTACGGTTGGGTATGGTCTGTGACCCCATGACACCCAGGCCAGCAATTCCATTTTTTACAGATTATGCACTGGATAGACCACTAGCTGTCTCAGGGAGCGCAGTCAGAGCAGAGCTCACTTTCAAGTTCTCCTCATTCAAATGTCCCTCGCTGTTGCTGCTGCCACTTGGCTCCAATCTGTCCCACCTGTGGGGGGAAGAAAAAGACCCTTTGAGTACCGGGGGGTGGGGGGAACGCAGAATCTTGTTGTGAGGGCCAGCTTGTCCCCTCCCCCACCTGGAAGTAGCCGGGGCTGGAAAGCCCAGTGGCCAACGGCTCACTGCCAGGACTCTACCATCCACTTACCTGCCTGCCTGCGCTGTTTCCATCTGGTGCCGGCAAGGAGGGGGCTTGCTGTTGCTGCTGCTGCTTGGCTCCGCTGTTCCACTCCATCCCACCTGTGGGGGGAAGAAAAAGACTCTGTGAGTATCGGGGGCCAGGGGGGAACACAGAAGCCAGTCGTGAGGGCCAGCTTGTCCCCTCCCCCACCTGTAAGTAGCCAGGGCTACAAAGCCCAGAGGCCAGAAGCTCCCACCGCAGGCTGTGAGCCAAAGGGCCGTGGCCAAAGGTCACGGAACTTTCGGACACTTCGTGGCCACAGGGGCAGCAGAGGATGTTTTGGTGGGGTTCTTTTTGTTCAGGGCTAGTGAGGAAGGGTAGGGGTGTAGGAGGGGTGGTTAGAGGAAGGGGTGGGGAGGGTATCCCAGTGACTGACCCTAGTGGCAGCAGGGGTAGTTCTTGGGCGAGGACGGTATGGTCCAAGGGGTTGGATGGCCCACGCCCCGAGGGGACCGAGGTGCCTGAAGGAGGTGCAGGTTGCCATCCCCCCACTGNGCGCTCTACATGGAGCTGCTCTTGATGACTGTTCAGAAGCTTCCGCTAGTGTAGAATGTGGCGGCTCAGCTCCTTTTGGGTACAAGTCGCCAGGAGCACATTACACCCATACTCCAAAGACTGCACTGGCTGCCTATAGCTTTGCAGGCACAATTCAAGGTACTGATTTTGACCTTTAAAGCCCTAAATGGTTTGGGTCCCATTGAAAGATGCCCCTCATACCATGTCCCTCTATGGTCAGCCAGGGACACCCTCCTGCGCATTCCATCTGTTACCCTTGTCCATGGGGTGGGGGTGTGCAGGAGAGCATTCGCAGCTTCTATCCCCATGTTGTGAAACTCCCTCCTCCAGGAGGTTTGCTTGAATCCAAACCTGGTTATCTTCCGTAGGCATTGCAAAACTTGTTTTACTTGGAAAGGCATTTGGCAGGCAGGGATAGGTGGGGTTTGGTTGGGTTTTGGGGTGGGGTTGTGGTGGAGGATGAGAGTGGGTGGAGAGGGTTGGAGGGTAGAGGTGTCTAGGGGAGTTAAATGGTTTTTTATGTTTATTTTTATGTGTTTATATATGTGTTGTACTTTTTATATTTTTGTAAGCCACCCTGAGCTCTTGTGGGAAGGGTGGGGTGAAAATCTAATCTAATTAATTAATCAATTAATTAATTAATAGTCAGCCATAGAGAAGCAGGTTAGTTCAGAGGTTGGGTTGTTAAGTTGCAGAATAGGGTTCAGTTCCCTAATCATACAAGCTGTGGGGTGGGGAACATGGCTTCTGTGCCAGGTTTGAGTCCCAGTGTGGTGAAGCACTGGGCAAGGAGTTGCCAGAGCAGGCCCATAGTGACAGAGCACTTCACCAGAAGTATGTGGGTCATGTGACCTGGGCTGGGGCTATAGAGAGAGGGTTAGCCCAACCTAGGCCGCAGTCACATCTGTGGCAGAGAGATCCGTGAGGGAAGACTTGGCAGTGGGGAGGAGCCAGGGAGCAGAAGAAGAGCCAGTACGAATGGGGATGTGCCATGGTTTCCCACCAGTGCGAATGGAGATGTACCGCGGCTTCCCTCACACATGTCAGGGCACAAAATCCTGCCCTGACATGCGCGAGAGAAGCCGCACCAGTTCCCCGTTCGCACTGGTTCTTCTTCTGCTCCCAGGCTCCTCCCCACTGCTGCGTCTTCCCTTGGGGGTCTCTGCTGCAGTTGTGAATGCGGCCCTAGAGGAGAGTTAGTTTGGTGACAGCAGGATGAGGTGCTCCAAGGTCAGCTGGAAGTATCCTGGCTGGGGAAGTAGGAGGGAACCCTGAGGGAGAGGGCAAGGGGGTTCAGGAAGGCCCTGATGGGGAGGGCCTTAGGTCAGTAAGGGTCTGGGAAGACCACAAGAGTGCAGGGGGGTGACTGAGACAGCAATCACACCCTAATCCCAGGAGATGCTAGGTGGGAGTAATCTGTGTGGGGCATCCCTACCTAATATGGGGGCAACCCCTTTGTGCCTGGTGGGAGCAGACCATGGGAGGAACCATTAGTAGCCTGCTGACAGGTATGAGGCATCCCAGACAAGGAGAGCTTGGGCAGTAGACCAACAAGGGTTCAGGTGGGGCCTGAGGAAAGCCTGATGTTGAAGCTGGCAAATTCCACATGCGTGCTCTGGGGGCTTGACCTAAGGTGTGGACCTAGAATGAGAGTGACCATGAGCCAAGTGATCCTGGAGGGGAGCAGGGGACGGTAGTCATCTTAATCCAAGGTGGCATAGGTCCTGAAGGGACTTACGGTTGGGTATGGTCTGTGACCCCATGACACCCAGGCCAGCAATTCCATTTTTTACAGATTATGCACTGGATAGACCACTAGCTGTCTCAGGGAGCGCAGTCAGAGCAGAGCTCACTTTCCAGTTCTCCTCATTCAAATGTCCCTCGCTGTTGCTGCTGCCACTTGGCTCCAATCTGTCCCACCTGTGGGGGGAAGAAAAAGACCCTTTGAGTACCGGGGGGTGGGGGGAACGCAGAATCTTGTTGTGAGGGCCAGCTTGTCCCCTCCCCCACCTGGAAGTAGCCGGGGCTGGAAAGCCCAGTGGCCAACGGCTCACTGCCAGGACTCTACCATCCACTTACCTGCCTGCCTGCGCTGTTTCCATCTGGTGCCGGCAAGGAGGGGGCTTGCTGTTGCTGCTGCTGCTTGGCTCCGCTGTTCCACTCCATCCCACCTGTGGGGGGAAGAAAAAGACTCTGTGAGTATCGGGGGCCAGGGGGGAACACAGAAGCCAGTCGTGAGGGCCAGCTTGTCCCCTCCCCCACCTGTAAGTAGCCAGGGCTACAAAGCCCAGAGGCCAGAAGCTCCCACCGCAGGCTGTGAGCCAAAGGGCCGTGGCCAAAGGTCACGGAACTTTCGGACACTTCGTGGCCACAGGGGCAGCAGAGGATGTTTTGGTGGGGTTCTTTTTGTTCAGGGCTAGTGAGGAAGGGTAGGGGTGTAGGAGGGGTGGTTAGAGGAAGGGGTGGGGAGGGTATCCCAGTGACTGACCCTAGTGGCAGCAGGGGGAGTACTGGGGGGGTTATTGGTGGGGAGGGGGAGAAGTCCGACCCCGGTGAGAGAGGGAAGTTGGGCGGGGAGGGGATGGTCCCTTCCAGCCCCTGGTGGCAGCAGGATGGCCGGGGGGGATGGGGGGGAGGTTTTGGGGGTGGGGGTGGGAGGGGGAAGGCCCCAGGGCGAGCAGCCAGGTTTAGGGGTCCAGGATTTGGTGGACGGGGGGAGGGTGCAGCTATAGGGGTGTTTCTTGGTCGAGGATGGTATGGTCCATGAGGTCAGATGGCTCACGCCCCTAGGGGACTGAGGTGTCTATGGGAGGTGCAGGTTGAATTCCCTCCGCTGGGGATGAGGGAGGAGCCGGGTCCAAGATCCACACGTGGGGGGCTGCTGTTGCTAAATGCGAGGTCCATTGTGAACAAGGCCCCAATTGTTCGGGATATAATCTTGGAGGGGGCCATGGACCTCGCATGTATTATGGAGACCTGGCTGGACGAGTTGACCGGTCCAACTTTGGCCGATCTTGTTCCGGCCGGGTATGCCGTGCAGCATCAGCCCCGCATGGATGGCCAGGGAGGTGGTGTAGCAATTATTTTTAGAGAGGACTGGCCTGTTAGGAGATATCCAGTTCAGGAGATTGTGGGTATTGAGGCCCTTCACGTGGTGTTCGATTTGGCTGGGGGCAAGCTAGGGGTGCTGCAG
The DNA here is from genome assembly GCA_003113815.1 of Sphenodon punctatus. Taxonomy (NCBI): domain Eukaryota; kingdom Metazoa; phylum Chordata; class Lepidosauria; order Sphenodontia; family Sphenodontidae; genus Sphenodon; species Sphenodon punctatus. Next base: position 6,521,139 of record QEPC01007559.1, on the reverse strand, counting down.
GTTTACCGGGCCCCTTCCTGTCCAGCAGCATCCCTTACCGCTCTAGCAGAGCTGGCCTCGGAGGTGGTGCTGGGCTCCTTAGGACCTTGGTTCTGGGGGACTTCAACATTCACGCCGATGCCAGTCTTGTCAGGGTGGAGCGAGAATTCATGGCCGCCATGGCAACCATGGATTTGTCCCAGAAGGTTATCTGCCCGACCCACGTGGGGGGGCCACCCTTGACCTGATCTTTGGTTCTGGCCTTGAGGCAGGGGGTCTGGTTGTGGAGGAGGTTAGGGCAGTGCCCTTGTCATGGATGGACCATTATCTCCTGCAGGCCAGTCTATCAGCGCACCCCCTCCAGAAGGGGAAGGGACCAGTTAGGATGGTCCGCCCTCGGAGGCTGATGGAACTCACAGACAAGATCGCTCGGATTCAGAACAACTTTGACGCTGGATTAGGGGCAGTAGGGGGAGAGCACGAGGTGATGGAGACCGTCCGGTTCAGCTCTGTGGGGAGAGTTTCAGGAAGTGACACCAGCCGATGCGGCAGATGTCTTGGGGTCTGTGAGGGCCACTTGTTGTGAACTTGATCCATTCCCATCCTGGTTGGTGAAAGCCTCCAGGGAGACGTTGGGGACGGTGCTGGCGAGGGTGGTGAGCACGTCCTTGCAGCAGGGGAGGTTGTCGCCCAGCCTCAAGGAGACTGTGGTGAGCCCCCTGCTGATGAAACCACCCTTGGACGTGGATGCACTCGCCAGTTACCGACCTGTCTCTAACCTTCCCTTTTTAGGGAAGGTTATTGAGCGGGCAGTGGCACTCCAGCTCCAGGTGCATCTGGATGGCATTGGCTTCCTAGACCCTTTTCAATCTGGGTTCCGCCCCGACTATGGCACTGGGACGGCGTTGGTGGCCTTGGTCGACGACCTCCGCCGGGAGATGGATGCAGGATGTTCTGTTCAACATTTCTCATCCTGCTAGATCTTTTGGCCGCTTTTGACACCATGTACCATGGGCTGCTGCTGAGGCAGCTGCGTGACCTGGGGGGTCTGGACGGACTGTTCTTGAGTGGTTCCATTCATTCCTCTCGGGGAGAAGCCAGAGGGTGGTGCTGGGGGATGAGACATCATGCCCCCGCGCCTTATCATGCGGTGTTCCGCAGGGTTCTATTCTGTCTCCATTATTATTTAATGTTTATATGCAACCCTTGGGGAAGGTCATGAGAGGGTTCGGGGTGCGGTGTCACCAATATGCTGATGATACTCAGCTGTACCTCTCTTTTTCAACTGACCCAGACGTTCCATTGCTATCCCAGTGTTTGGAGGCCATGGCGGAATGGATGCGGCAGATCAGACTGAAGCTCAACCCCGATAAGACGGAGATGATGTTGGTGGGGAGAGCGAGGGAGGTAGTGGCCCCCCTGATTGGGGGTGTTTGCCCTCCTATAGCTCAGCAGGTCCGGAGTCTGGGGGTGATATTGGACGCNTATTTAATGTATATATGCAGTCCTTGGGGGAGGTCGTGAGAGGGTTCGGGGTGCGATGCCACCAATATGCTGATGATACTCAGCTGTACCTCTCTTTTTCAACTGACCCAGACCCTGCTGTCTCGGTGCTATCCCAGTGTTTGGAGGCCATGGCAGAATGGATGTGGCAGAGCAGACTGAAGCTCAACCCTGATAAGATGGAGGTGATGTTGGTGGGGAGAGCGAGGGAGGTAGTGGCCCCCCTGATTGGGGGGGTTCGCCCTCCTATAGCTCAGCAGGTCCGGAGTCTGGGGGTGATACTGGACGCAGATCTCCGCCTGGAGCCGCAGGTGGAGGCAGTCATGAAGGCGGCCTTCTGCCAGTTGCACCTGGTGAGGAGGCTGCGTCCGTTCGTCTCCAGCCCAGACCTGGCCTCCCTCATTCATGCCTTCATCACCTCGAGGCTTGACTACTGCAACGCGCTCTACGTGGGACTCCCCTTGTGCCTGGTTCGGAGGCTGAAGCTAGTGCAGAATGCGGCGGCCCATCTCCTTACTGGAACGGGTTGCCGGGAGCACATTACACCTGTGCTCCGGACTCTGCACTGGTTGCGAATAGCGTGCTGAGCTAGGTTCGAGGTTTTGGTGTTGATCTATAACATCCTTCATGGTCTGGGCCCCTTGTACCTCAGGAACCACCTCGCCCTCTGCGCCTCAGAGCGGCTCCTTCGGTCTGCCGGGGGTGCCTTCCTGGAGGTCCCCCGCATTAAGTGGGGGGCCACAATGGAGAGGGAATTCTCAGTGGTCGCACCGCGCCTTTGGAACTCCCTTCCGGAAGAAGCCCGCCTGGCCCCAAGCCTCTTGACATTTCGGCAAAGTTGTAACACCTGGCTGTTCGCCCAGGCCTTTGGGGAGGGGGGTAGAGGGTCTCATCTCCCCTACTCTATGTATTGTTTTTAGTGAGTTCCCGGGCCTGTTTTAATATTTGGAATTGTGTGGTATGTTTTAAATGGTTTTATATATATTTTATATGTATTTTATTGTTGGAAGCCGCCCCAAGCTGTTTTTAGGAGGGGCGGGGTAAAAATCTATTAAATAAATAAATAAATAATTTTGCCCGTGACTCAACACATTCACAGTATAATGGGAATAGTAAGGGGCTGAGGAAGGAGCACTGTGACGTGGCTGGGTGGGATGCCCGTATGCCTGTCACAGGTGGTAAGCTGTTGCAGGGATTAGCTCCCTGGGACAGCTGCCTGGGACTCATACTGGCTTGATTTTACAGCTGGAAGGTAAATGAGGTAAAGAAATAGTAAGCATGGGTGATGGAAGGGAAAAGGATAGTGCAAGAGGGAGAGCACCCTGTAGAGCAGGAGTTGCTTCAGGGAGGGTCTACGGTAGGAGCTGTTGTGAAAAGGGTTTTGCAGTCAGCTCAGATCTGTGAGAGGTGTCCCTCTAGTCCCCCTCACCCATGTACTAGGGAAGAGGGCTAATGAGGGAGCAGAGAGGAGCCTGGGGGGAATAAGGAAGCCCTTTAGCAGTATGTGTAAAGAGCATGTTTATACATATGAGTAGGAATCCTTGTTCACTGTCTTTTTCCCTATTGCTGCCAGTGAGGAAAATGTAGTGAACAACGATCCATGCATATGAGACTGTCACTGGATATGGGAATGTGAATAGAGGATCAATAAAGGGTGAGGGTGAGTCATCTGAAACTGAATCCCGACAAGATGGAGATGATGTTGGTGGGAGGGGCTGAGGGGTTGGTGCCCCCCATCACTGTTGGGGTTCACCCCTCCTTGGTCCCTCAGGTTCATGGTCTGGGGGCGCTCCTTGACTCACAGCTATGCCTGGATTCCCAGGTGGCAGCTGTGGTGAGGAGCGCATTTGACCAGTTACATCTGGAACGACGGCTCCGGCTGTAAGTCTCAGACTCCGACCTGGCCACTCTCATCCATGCCTTTATCACCTCAAGATTAGACTACTGTCCTTTCCTCTACATGGGGCTACCCTTGGTGACGGTCCAGAGACTTCAGCTGGTGCAGAACACGGTGGCCTGTCTCCTTATCAGGACGGGTCATTGGGAGCATATAACACCTGTGCTCCGTTCATTGCACTGGCTGCCTATACTCTTCTGGGCCCAATTCAAGGTGTTACCTATAAAGCCCTACACAGTCTGGGCCCCACTTACCTATGGGACCACCTCACTCCCCGGATCCTGGATCGGCCCCTGCGGTCAACCGGAGGTTCTCTCCTTAAGGTCCCCTGGGTTTCTTGGGTGGTGACCATGGGGAGGGCGTTCTTGGTGGCTGGTCCACGACTGTGGAACTCCCTCCCGGTGACGGTTCATCTGGCCCTGAATCTCCCCTCCTTCTGACAACAATGTAAGACCTGGCTATTCTGCCAGACTTTTGGTGTAAGACCTGGCTATTCTGCCAGGCTTTATTTAATAAATAAAGTACTGTAGTAATAAGAGAAGTGGGTCTCCTCATCAGTTCCCCATGTTTGTTTTGGGAAGCAAGCCCCCACAACCTTGTGTTCTCTCAGTGACTACCTCCTGGGTTTCCTTGTATAATGCTTGCCCCCATGTTAGGTGGCTGGAACAGTGGCAAACATTAAATGCTTTATGTAATGTTTGTTATACTAAATAAAGTTGTTATATTTTTCAAAATCCATGGTTTCCGTGCTTATTCTGGGAAAGGTGGGAGCTTTGTGGGGATAGGGGCATCTGGGCAGTGGAGAATGGCAGTATGGCATAGTAATAGGCCGCTTTGGGGGCCGGTGGTCAGAATCACTTGCCCTTGAGGGTGGGGTGGGGGGTGCAGAGTAGCTGTCAGCATGCCTGCACCTCTGCACTTCCTACTTGCCATTCTCAGACCTGGCTAGTCTACGAATGCCAATAGGGAACACACGGTGGGAGGAAAAGGTGGGAAATAGCATCAGAGGAATTAGAACAGTTTACAGAGCTGGGCAGCTGGCTAGCTAGGATTGGCTGTGCACCACATGTGGCCACTATTGGCCATCTGTCATCATAGAACTGCCTGCACATCTAGCTATTGACTGCTATTATCTGAAAATCTTGCTATTAATTACACTAAAACAAAGGTCATGATAAAAGGCAGAGGACATCTAGGAAACAGCATCGTTTGTTTATTGGAGGGAATTCCATTGACTAGGGTAAGTTTTTAAAATATCTTGGGGTTATACTAACATCCTCCTTGATCTGGTCCTCCCACTTTAAGGCCATTATTAACAGCTCTAGGCAATCTTCTGCTGCTATAGTAGTGAAATTCTATTATAGAGATAGGGGGAAATTAGTCTCCCCAGCAGTATGTCTGTATACTGCAAAGGTGACTAGTCAGATCCTCTATGCCTACCCAGCATGGGGTTTGGGATTTGGGGGGAAACTCGAGACTATGCAGAATGGGTTCCTACGTTCAATATTGGGTTTACCCTCGGGAACACCGCAGGTATTAATGCGTTATGGACTTGGGTGTTCTCTACTCAGATCGCGTGCACTGCTGAGTTTGATTAAATTTTGTTTTAAAAATATGGTTTTTCCACCACATGAGAACTCTCTGTTTATGATGGCCCTCTCTAGTGGTTTATTTTCAGATTGGGAATTCCAAGCAACCAGTGAGGTTCAGAAGCTGGGGCTTCCTCTGGAATCTCTGAAATACTGCGGGCTGAAGGGTGTAATTGTCCTGATCAAACGAAGAATTGCTGACCAGGATTTGCAATGTGAATCCTCTCTATTGGAGTCCCAAAGGGTAGCCCCTTATATTCCAAATTGAGTAAGCCCTGTCGGGGCCAGAGCTACCTTGATTCCTGATTATCTTATGGTTGCCGAATAGCTTTTACAAAATTTCGTTGTAATGTTTTTCCATCAGCGGTCTTGGAGGGTTGGTACAGAAGTATTCCATGGGAGGAAAGGATTTGTCCCCTATGTAACCTTGTGACTGTGGAGACCTGTATCCATGTGTTCTTGGAATGCTCTGCATACATTTCCCCTAGGAATAGATATCTACCCCCACTCCTGGGGAGCGCTGTTCCTATCCTCCCTCCTATGCTACTTCTGAAATAGCTTGAGCCTGTTGATTCCATAGGGTCTAGGAAAGTGACAGCCTTTTGTGAGGCTGCGATACATATCCGGAAGAACCTTATTGATAATAACCAAACCTGAGAGATATGTATATGGCTACATGTTTATCATGGAATCTTGATCTTTTTTGTTCTGTAACATTGAAACATTCATTCCTGTATGGGAATGTTTTAAATTTTATGTTTTAAATGCTTAAGTTTAAATTTTATGTTGTAACAAATTGTAATAGCCTTCAGCTGCACAATACATTTATTACCTACCTACCCACCTACCTACCTATTGACTGCTATAGGTTGAAAAGGTGTTTGCAAAGCGGAGTGTTTGTGTGTTGCACCGACACTTCTAATCCATGTAACAGGCACGTCAAGTCATGTAATAAATGTTACAGCAGTTAGCACTACAAAAGCATGGATTTTTTTAAACTTGGGTGGGTGGGAGAGAGAAGAACTGAATGTAAAGAAATGACCAGGCCAGGTATTGGGATCTGCAAGGCAGTGAAGCTCACTGTGAAGAGAATGTTTGTGGGAGCTGAGCTGCCCGTTGGCTCAAAGTAAGTTAGATTTTATTTATTTTTTTATCTCTTGGAACTGAATCTCTTGGGGGGAAAGAAGTGACTCAGGGTACAGGGAATGTGAACCCACTGTTGGAGAACCTCTTGCCCTATATGAGGTTTGGGCACTCCCAGAAGTAAAGGGTGCCCTGCCAAGTGGGTCTGCTTTTTACCCCCACTGTATGGTAATGCAGAAGATACTGGAATGGGTGTACAAGAGATGCATGTATGATTGGAGGTTTATGAGAACTCGGAGGGATTTCCAATCCCACAGCGGGTGAGACCACAATAAAACTGCTTGCTGTCACCTGCCTGTGAGCTGTGGACTGGACTGTGAACTGAGGATGGGAGAAACTGGGCTGAGAATATGTAAACACTGATGGCTTGGGCTTTTAATTTTTACATTCACTTTCAATGTTCATCATAGGCACGCAGTAAAGTATAGAATTTGCTCAATAAACTCAGCATTCTGTGCAAAGTAAGAGATTACTTCCAGTTGCCAAGTACTGGCAGGTGGAAACCCAGGAATGCACCTCCATGGTGGGCGGGGATAGCAGGTGCTGGACTGTCTCCCAGAGTCATAATTAGGGCTGAAATGAGAATCAATTTGTTTCTCATAAAAATCTCGTGAGAATCAAGAATCATTACTGAGATCTCAGGACAATCTTGGTAACAGTTAGAGATCTTGGCGAGACACTTTACCATGTGCTGTGATTCACCATGTACCATATACCAATTTACTGTGTACTGCTTGCCATAAACCAAATTCATCCCAGTAACGCACATTCACAAAATAGGTGCCACAGCTGTTCTGCGCATACGCAGCCCTTTTTCAAGATGGTGCCGGCAACACTGCTGCCTCTTGGAAAAGGACAGTCATTTTGCGCATGCACATTATCAGGATGAACGCGGTAAGTGGTGGTACACAGTACCACAGTAAATTGGTATACATTACACAGTAAATAACGACAAACAGTAAATCACAGCAAATCAAGAAAAACTCTCAACTGAGAAAGTGTCCAGAACCAGGGGTTATCTTGATTATGGATTCTGCTAAAAACAAGTCAAGAACCATGCTTCTTGGCAAGAATCAAGAGAAAATTGAGATCGAGTTTCAGCCCTATTCATAATAGCCCAGAAGAAAGAAACGGGGTGGGATACTAGGAAGAGGCGATGGGTGGAGCGTGGCAGAGAAGAATGCCTGCCTGTGTATTATGTTTGTCCTGCTAAACCTGTGAGTGGAGAGTGAGTGGGGGCTGCCCAAACCCACAAAAACTACATGCAGCGGCTGCCCATTTATTAGGCTCCACACACTATAACATGTAAATGGAGGCTGCACAGACTGAACACGGACTCCAGTCGACTATCAACTCGTTTGTTAACATTCTATGATCATCTGTGTTTGGAAAAGGGTGTTAAGAGTGAGGTGATCAAATTTGCAGATGACACCAAGTTATTCAAAGTAGTTAAAACACAAGCAGACTCTGAGGAACTGCAACGGGATCTAACGACATTGGGTGCCTGGGCATCTAAATGGAAAATGAGATTTAATGTGGACAAGTGCAAAGTGATTCACTTAGGGAAAAATAATCCAAACTATGCATACAGAATGCCGGGTACTAAGCTAGGAGTTACCACTCAGGAAAAGGATCTGGGGGTGGTTGTGGACAATACAATGTAATCCACAGTGCAGTGCGTAGCAGCAGTCAAAAAAGTAAACAGAACGTTAGGAATTATTCGGAAGGGGATAGAGAATAAAACTGAGGATGTCATAATGCCTCTATACAAATCAATGGTGCAACCACACCTAAAATATTGTGTGCAGTTCTGGCCACCCCATTTCAAAAAAGACATAGCTGAACTAGAAAAGGTACAGAGAAGGGCAACAAAAATGATTAAGGGCATGGAAGGGCTCCCATATGAGGAGAGGCTTGGTAGGTTGGGGCTCTTCAGTTTGGAGAAGAGACAACAACTGAGAGGAGATATGATAGAGGTCTATAAAATCATGAGTGGTGTGGTACTAATAAACAAGGAGAAGTTATTTACCCTCGCAGCTAGTACTAGAACTAGGGGACACTCCATGAAACTCATGGGTGGTGAGTTTAAAACAAATTAAAGAAATTCTTTTTTCACTCAGTGTATAATTGGGTTGTGGAATCTAGTGCCAGAGGCTGTAGTAAGGTCCAGTACTATCGCTGAGTAGAGGTTTGGATAAGTTTCTGGAAGATAGGTCCATTTGCAGCTATTATTAGCCAGACAGGATCAGAGAACATGATGGGAGCTGGGGGGAAACAACAGGGATCCCCCATTGTGACCTGTTGGGTGCTTCTCCCAAGCCACCGTGTTTGGCCACTGTTGGAGACAGGATGCTGGGCTAGAGGGAACATGACGGGAGCTGGGGGACAACAACAAGGAGTGGATCCCCTATTGTGACCTGTTGGGTGCTTCTCCCAAGCCACCGTGTTTGGCCACTGTTGGAGACAGGATGCTGGGCTAGATGGACCATTGGTCTGACCCAGTATGGCACGTCTTATGTTCTTATGTTGTCTCCAGATCAGTGGACATAGCAGATCTCAGATTGACACAGAGGGTGAGGTCACATCGTTGGTGGATGCTGTATCCCTGTGCAGCCTCATGGCAAGCAATCACCACCACCACGCTGCTGGACCAGCATGGTCAGATGGTTGTGGGGAAGCGGAGCAGGATGGCCCCTGTTGGACTCGCCACTACTGCAATGTGCTCTACACAGTGATGACCCCACCCCCAGGGTGTTGGGGTAGATGCCCCCCAAGCCCCTCAGGGGTCCCCCCATGCTTGCTGGGTAGCCAGAAGCTGCTCCTCAGATGATCCAGTGGCAGCACTGTCAGTTTCCCTGCTTGTCTCAAGGCTTTGTTTACATTTTAACTCTCCTCCTAGAGGGTGATGAGTCATATGTAAACAAAGCCTGAAGGGAAAGAACTCTGCAAGGGGAGGAGGGGGCGGGGACAAACTTCCTCCTCCTGCTGCTGCTCCCCCCTTTCTCTAGCTTTCCACTTACTGGCCAGAGAGCTAAAGGGAGGTGGGGACTTAGGGGATCTCCTCCAAGCCCTCAGGAAATATGCGCTGGGAGTCGGCCCAGAAAAGCACTGCTTTCTGGGGGATTGGGGAGGGAGTGGGGGAGGTGCCATGTGCTCCTTGGCTGGTTTCTTATGGAGAAACCCAGCCAATAAGCAAGGTCTAGGGGGGGTGTCAGGGTGCATTTTCAAAATGCTCTGGCCACCCCATAGTTCCTTTTTCTCCCCCTGGCCCCTCCTCTACCAGAGTGGGAGGAGAGAGGGAAAGCGATCACAGTTCCTTGCTCCTTCCTAGGTTCACTAGAGGAGAGAGAGAGAGAGAGAGAGATATCTGTCTTTTTACAAGAGAGGAGATGCCGGGAACTTGTTTGGAGTCCCTGGCCTCCTTGTTTGGAGGGAAGAGCAACAGAAGGTGGTTATCAGTTAGACTAGAGTGATCAGGTGGTCTCATCCTTTCAGAAACCTGGTAAGTTTTTTAAAAAACAAATTTCCTGCCCTGATCTCCTGTACATTGTTTTTTGCTTTTGATTTCTTTTGTCCTCTTCAATCCCTCCCCACCCCCATGCATTACAGACAGGGGTAATTACTAATTTTGTGAGCCCAGTTGGAAGGGCTGTGTTGCCTCGCCTCCTATGCTTTAAAATATCTTCTTGGCTCTTGCTGTCTTAGTTTTTCACCCTGTGTGAGACCCTGTCACCCTTTTGGGGGGTTTGGAGGAGGGGAATGGATGGAAGGGTTTCTAATCTTTGCTGGAATGTTCACTGCATTTAACATGGCCCCCTTTTCAGTACCAGTTTCAAGACTTTTCTGCTCCAAGAAGGCCACCATGCCGCATATTGGTTCACTAATGACTAGTCTTTGCATGAATCAATGTTTGTTCCCTTTCTGATAAGTTTAGTTTGCAACAGACCTGCGTAGCATGTTCTGGAGGACAAGTGGAACTTCATGCTGCTGCTTTTGTGGTATGCTAAAGACTTAACATAATATTATTGGCTTGAGATGGTTTGCTTTGCTTGCTCTGTGTTTGCATGTACACTGCTGGGGTTCCCCCTCCTCTCCCTCTGTCTGCAGTAGGATCTGATCAGACTGGGAGATAAAGCTGTTTGTAAACAAACAACTCTTCCACATGTGAGTGATCAGAAGGTTGTTGCTTTGTAAAGAAGGTTCTTCGAGATGACTCTAAAACATTCTCACAACTGGGTTGTGCATGGCATGCTCACCATATTCAAATAATAGACCATGTGATGGTCTCGAGGTCCTCTAGTATAAAAATCACTCTCCCCCTCAGAATGACAGTTCCTTCCAACCCTTTCTAGGAATATTCCATGCGGGACTGGAAGAGTGGGTGTTGTGAAAATGTTCTGAGCCATCTCGAAGAACTTTGTTTACAAGACACCAAACTTCTGTTCTTCTTCAAATGGCTCATCACAGGCCATTTTTATATGGCTCCGCAGGGTGGGGAATCCATGGGCACGCCAGTGTGTGTGTGGGGTGTGCACATGGCTGCACACACACACACACACACACACCACTCATCTGCACCCACGGAGCAACCGCCATTTTCCTCAGTTGCTCCGTGCAAGGGGAAGAGATGGGGGGTGAGTGGGGATGCGTGTTAGGCGGGCATATGCAGGCACCCCCAGTCACTGTGGGTGGGTGCGCTGGTCATTCAAACGGGGCTCCCCCACTCATGAACACTCAGAAATCTGCATGTTCATGGGTGGGAGAGGCCTGTGTAAAAAGGGCCACATTCTTACAACTGTTACTTATACTATCTTAGGTAGGAATTTCGGATGTAAAGCAATATCTATTCTATCTTGGAAAAGCTGCAAATATGGTTCTGAGATTATTATGGCTGCTATTTCACTAACTCTTCTTAATGAAGTAATTGCTAAAAGGAATACTGTCTTTAAACAGTATCCCCACCCCATTAATCAGTTCATTTGTGCCCTTTTTATGGCATAATGTGCTTAATAGGCTGGCTGCATTTTGGGTGTGTTGTGTGTTTGATAGCAATGCCCCTAGGACCGCTGGAGAGGAGGGCCCATCTTGACCAGGGGCCCATTGCACCCTAGCTACGCCCCTGCTAATGGCTAGTCTTTGGATGAATGTTCCCTCTCTGGTTGCAGAAGATGCCTTTTACATCATAAGTTTAGTTTGTAACAGAACTGCGTAGCATGTTCTGGGAGACAAGTGGAACATAATGTTGTTGGTGGCTTGAGATGATTTGCTTTGCTTGCTCTGTGTCTGCATGTCCAGAAGGGCTGTGCTGGCTCCTCCTATTCTTTAAAATATTTTCTTGGCCGTTGCTGCTTTTCACCCTGTGTGAGACCCTGTCACCCTAATTGTCTGCTTTCTGTTTGTTGGGGGGGGGGAATTGGAGGGGGGGGATGGAAGGGTTTCTAATCTTTGATGGAATGTTCACTGCACTTAAAATGACCTCTTTGCAGTATCGGTTTCAAGGCTATTCTGCTGCAAGTAGGCCACCATGCCACATGTTGGTTCACTAATGGCTAGTCTTTGCATGAATGTTCCCTCTCTTGTTGCAGCAGATGCCTTTTACATTGCAACGAAACTTTGGAGCATGTTTTGGGGACAAGTGGAACTCCATGCTGATGTTTTTGTGGTGTGCTAAAGACTTCACATAATATTGTTTGCTTAAGATGATTTGCTTTGCTCGCTCTGTGTTTGCATGTGCACTGCTGGCCCCACCTACCGATGGCCAGGCCCCACCTACCATTGGCCAGGCCCACTTCTGGCCCTGCCCTGCGCCCCACCAGCCTTGAAACACACCAGCTGCCACTGATGGCCATGCGTGATGAATGCCAGCACCCATTGCTCACAGTCTGCCGCATGGCAGGCAGAAGAGGTCCAGCCACATGAGTTTCCCTGCCCTGTGCAGCCTTGCCTCATGTGCGGAAAGGTTGCTCCAAGGTGCATCCTCAGAGGGTTTTTTGAGGACACATTGTGTAGCAGGCAGCTGTTTGCCTTGCCCCGGGGTTGAGGGAACATCTGGTGGCCACACGATGCACTGCATGGACCATCTGCCCAGTCAGGGGTAAGGCTATCCAAGGTGTGGTAGCCTCACCTACCTGTCTTGTGTGGCTGCACCCAGAGTAGATTTATTGTAACTGCATGCAGAAACATGGCTCCAGCCTCCTGACTTTCACAATAGTTCCCCAGGAGGTGTTGCTTTCAGATAGTTTCCCCCATGAAACAGGATCCTTCCCAAAAGTGTATGCTTGTGCTTTCACATTGTTACAAGTGTAGAGATGCTCACTGAGGGCTCCTCCTGTTCCCGTGACTTTGCTCAAGTCCAAGCTCAGTGTTGTCCTCCTCTATTGAAGTTGCCTTGCCCTAAGCTTAGCCCTCTGGGTTGCAAACTTGCCTGTTTTTAGCCCAGGCTGTGAAACTAGGCAGAGGAGTGCGTACCTGTGTGATAGGTTGCCATTGCAGTCTCCAGCAGAAACCTCAGCGTTCCCAAGTGGTAGCATGGAAGCACCAGTCCTTCAAGCAGGGGTGGTACCGCTGCACCTGGGTCCTCAAGCCAAGCAGACCCACACAGATATTGAATGTGTATGTGTTCTGCATGGAGGGGGGGGGAGACACATTCCATCCTCTGCATCATTGGTGGGTGGTGGCAGTGGGGGAAACGCAATGAATACAGATCTCTGATCATGGCTCACTCCAACTTAGTTTCATCTCTGCCTCCAAGGAAACCCAGTAGCACTTTGTACAGTAGAACTGGAATGGTTGTTTGTGCAAATGTCAGTAACTTTCAGATTCATGCTAACCAAACCGATCGGTAACAGGTTCTTTAACCTCCTTACCAATTACTAATATACTGATATTACTATTTTCCGTATTGCCATTTTCCCTCTGTTCTACAGTTATCGGCTCATTCCATTTGCCTATAATTCCTTTCCTATTCATCCCTCCCACCCCACAGCCAGTTTCAAGTTTTAATTCATTTCCCTTTGGATACCTGGTTATTGGAAACATTTGGTATCATGGAAAATTGGTTAAGCGATATTTTGGAAAATTGGTTACAGATGACAGTATTAACTGATATCTTGGAAAGTCAGTTAACCATCCTGATATTTGGTTTACCATTTGACTATCCAGAATATCAGTTATTAACCACTGTTACCTAACTATTCCAGCTTTATGGCTCAGTTCGCATGGCTGGCAGAATTCAGGGAGGTTGCCCTGTGTTGCATTCTCCTCAGTGTGTCTCTACACCCAACTAGGCCTGAAATGACATGTCGTAGTTTCAGACAATTTGGGGGGAAACTGTCCATCCGTTGCTGTTTTCCCAGCATGGCATCCTCATTCAAATCCAATACTTAACTGTTGCAACTGTTGCAAAGTTTCAGAAAATGTTGCCGTTTCAGAAAATTCCACAAAGTTCTACAAATTACCACAAAGCAGGGGCATAAACTCTGTGAAGCTGAGGTGCTCCTGCCTCCCTTGGGATACCCTGGGTGGAGGGATCAACATCCCTCGCTTTCAGTACCCCCTAGGATTTCCCCACACATGCCCTGCCCACACATGTGACCATGGAGTGTGCGGCTTCTGACTACTCACCTCTGACCCTGACACTGAGAACTCTGGATGGAGTCTGATTCCATGCTGCTGCTGCTGCCTCCTGTCACTAGTTAGTAACTGTAGGAGTGGAGAATGGGCTGGGGGGTGCTGTGGCCAGTTGGGGAGCAGGCACAGGAGGTGGTGAAGCAGGCAACAAAAATCCTGCTGTGGGGCACCAGCATGGGCTTGAAGCGGGCTGCTGGGAAGCAAAGGGGAAACTGTTGCAAAAGCCGGAAACTATTGTAAAATGTTAGAAATGTCACAAAACCACAAGTTATCAGAAATGTTGTGAAATGTCGGAAACTGCCGCGAAATGTCAGAAACTGTCCTAAACTAACAGAAAATGCCATTGGATCAGAGGCAAGAATACCAAAACATCGACAGTAGTGGTGGGACCCCGGGCCCATTACCGGCTACCGGATTTACCGGTTACCGGTTCTGCGAAAACCGGATTCCCGGGTTAAATCCGGTATGCTGGTACCGGATTTATTTCATTGGTTTCAATGGGGTGCTGTGTCCCCATTGAAACCAATGAAATAAATTAATTCCCTCCCCCTCCCCTCCCAGGCTGCGCGGGTGGAAGGGGGGACACCCCCCACCCACCCTGCCCAGCCTGGATTTTTGTTTTAAAAAAGACCCAGAGGCGAGCCCACCCCCCAGCACCAGCGGCCGCGGCATCCCTGCAGCCGCCGGTAAGTATGACCTGATCCCTGGGGGGGGGTGTTTAACACCCCCCCCCGGGATCACCCCTACTAACGTTCAGTGCGCTTACCTTTGGGAGCTCCGGCGGCGGCGGGCGGTCCGGAGGCCTCAGCGCCGG
>QEPC01007559.1:6494297-6506339 GCA_003113815.1 Sphenodon punctatus | reverse complement strand
ACCGGCAGCTGCGGGGACGCCGCGGCCGCTGGTGCTGGGGGGTGGGCTCGCCTCTGGGTCTTTTTTAAAACAAAAATCCAGGCTGGGCAGGGTGGGTGGGGGGTGTCCCCCCTTCCACCCGCGCAGCCTGGACTCGGGGAGGTTTTTTTTTAAAAAAACTTTTTTGCTAGGGCTTTAAGTTTTTTTACATTGCAGCCATTTTTAAATGGCTGCAATGTAAAAAAAACCGCAGTCCGGATTACCGGGTCGAATCCGATAATGCCGGTACGCCCGGTACCGGCATTATCGGATACCGGATTTTACCGGTTTCCCGCCCCTAATCGACAGTAAGCAGCAAAACAGTAAGCAGCAAAACAATAAGCAGCAAAACAACAATGCTGCCATTTCAGCCCTACACCCAACAACGCTGCATCTAGTGTTGTGTGCATGATGAGGTCTGAGCAGCACTCTTTGCAGCAATGCTATCATAGCTCTCCATTTGTATTCCAGCCCTTATGCTCGAGGTATCTCATTTCCCTGTTCGCCTGTTTTACAGCGGCAATATATGGATCTGATGGCTTCAAGGATTTTTTGTTATGGCAACCCTTAAATCCCTCATGTGGCCGGTGCACTGCGAGGTTTTTCTTTTTAGTATGTATTCCCCATTCTGCCTCATGAGCTCCAGCCTTATTATTTTATACTTGTCAACTTTACGCCAAATTTCTCATTTACAGAACAGGCCCGTATCCAAAGGCTTCTGAATCATCTTGCATCTCTCCTTCCTGTGTGCTGTGCTCTGCAACACTTGTGCCACCAGCAAACTTTTTCCATCTTAGATATGATATCTTGGCCCAACTCAGGTGCATAAAATATAGTTTAAGGCTCTGGATCCAGACAGCGGTAAGCATGTTCTTAGCATGAATTATCTTCAGTCCCACACCTATTCCTTACATATTTGAATGGTATATTGGATAATGAATAGGGGCCCAGCAGCCCGCTTCAAGCCCATGCTGAATACTAACAGTTAAGCATGTGTTTTTGCTGAATTGGGAAGGAATGGTGAGTGGCATGGAACAAGCAAATAGGGAGCTGTTATTTATTATTATTATTATTATTATTAGCATTAGCATTAGCATTAGCATTAGCATTAGCATTAGCATTAGCATTAGCATTAGCATTTATATAGTGCCAGCGATGTACCTGGCACTTACAAAGAACAAGATAGATGTGGTCCCTGCTCGAGAGCTAACAATCTAAAGACAGGGGGAGGGGAGACAGGGACAGGGGACAACAGAGGGAGAGACAAGAGATGCAACATTCATGAGGATGCAAGAGCTCAGGTACATGTTCTTGGCTTGGTTACAGTAAATTGGGAGTTTGCAGATAACAGGTGGATAATCCTGGGTGGGGATGCTTAGCAGGAGTTACCCTCTCAAATAGTACTAGAACTAAGGGACAATCCATGAAACTAACTGGCTAGAGATGGGTGAATGCAGTTCGGAGGTTCGGAGTTCGGCCTGAACTCGGCCTGTTCGGACAACCGAACTCGAACCCGAACCTGAACCCACCGAACCGAACCTGATTCCGGACTCCAAAATGAGCGAACAGTTCAGTCAGTTCAGATCGCGTTTGGGTCATTCGGGTGGGAGAAACGTGACCACAGCCAGCTGGTGACCCACTGCCTGACACAGGCAGGCACAGGGAGGGGGGAGGTCAGCTGAGGAGCAGACTTCCAGGCACCAGGGGTGAAGAGGCTTGTAGTAGCAGCCAGCCTGCCCAATCACGATCCCTCTTCTCCTCAGACCACTGGCTTTGCAGTCTGTGATTGGCCACGGGCTAGGCTGCATGGACCCAATGGGGCTTGCGGTGAGGTGGGTGCAGCAAGTAACAAAACTCATTGCCCTCCCCGCTGCCAACACCTTCTGAGCTAGTCGCTGTTCCTGAACAGCAGGCGATTCAGAAGGTTCCCTCTTCCAGCAGTTTTGTTCTCCTCAGTCCATTGCAATCCTCCTCCTATTTCACCCATCCAACCCATCTACCTCCATATTATCATTTATTTAGATTAGATTAGATAGATTTAGGTGTTGTTTTTTGTTTTTACCCCTCCCTGTGTTCACTCTTCCTTCCTCCATCCCCCCTCCATTGAATCCTTTCCCTCTCCCTCTATATATATTCCATTCCTGATTCCCTTCCCCTGTTTTTTATTCATTTTTAATAGCATTAGATTGATTTAGGTTTCATTTCAGTTTTGTACCCCTCTCTGTGTTCTTTGTGTCCCCCCCATCCCATAGATAGATAGTACATAGTAGATAGTTGTAGGAGTTAGCTGAGATATAGTGTTTAGAGATCTAGTAGTGTTTGTAGGAGTATGCCTTTCTACTTATTAGATAATCCAATTATTTATTTATTTATGTATTTATTTATTATAAACATTTCTGAGTCACCCCCTATTCCTACGGCATCTCAGGGCAACATACCATATAAAACATTCATTAAAAACATTTTAAAACAATATAATAAATTTAAACCTAAAACAGGATTGGGGAAACAGAAATTTATAAAAACAAACCAACAAGGTAGGGGAGAGCCAATACCCTACCCTAACCCAACCTCCCCCCATCCCCAAAGGCCTGGGCGAACAGCCAGGTTTTACAAGTCCGCCGGAATGTCAAAGGGCTTGGGGCCAGGTGAGATTCCTCCAGGAGGGAATTCCAAAGATGCAGCCCGGCCACCGAGAACGCCCTCTTGATTGTAGCCCCCCATTTAACGTGGGGGACCTCCAAGAAGGCACCCTCGGCAGACCAAAGGAGCTGCTCTGGTGCGCGGAGGGGGAGGCAATCCCTGAGGTATGAGGGGTCCAGACTGTGAAGGGCCTTATAGATTAATACCAGTACCTTGAACCTGGCTCGCCACGCTATTGGCAACCAGTGCAGAGTCCAGAGCACAGGTGCTATGTGCTCCCGATGACCTGTACCCATCAGGAGCCAGGCCACCACATTCTACACTAGCTGCAGCCTCCGGACCAGGAACAAAGGCAGCCCCACATAGAGTGCATGTCAGTAGTCCAGCCTCGAGCTAACGAAGGCATGGATGAGGGAGGCCAGGTCCAGCCCGCAGATGTATGGACGCAGCCTCCACACCAGATACAACTGGCGGAAGGCGGTCTTCGCCACCACCTCCACCTGTCAATCCAGGTGGTGATCCGAATCCAACACCACCCCCAGACTCCAAACCTTCTGAGCTATAGGAGGGCGAACTCCCACAATCAGGGGGGCTGACACCTCCCTCACCCTCCCCACCAACATCACCTCCATCTTATCGGGGTTGAGTTTCAGTCTGCTCTGCTGCATCCACTCCGCCATGGCCTCCAACCACGGGGATAGTAACGAGACAGCAGGGCCTGGATCAGCTGAAAAAGAGAGGAACAGCTGAGTATCATCAACATATTGGTGACATTGCACTCCAAACCCTCTCACGACCTCCCCCAAGGGCTGCATATATACATTAAATAATAAAGAAGACAGGATTGAGCCCTGAGGAATGCCAAAGGTCAAGGTGCAGGGGCAAGATGTTTTAGTTCCCAACACCACCCACTGGCTTCTCCCCAAGAGGAATGAGCAGAACCATTCAAGAACAGTCCCGTCCAGACCCCCCCAGGTCTCGCAGCCGTCTCAACAGCAGCCCATGGTCCATGGTATCAAAAGCGGCCAAGAGATCTAGCAGGATAAGAAATGTAAAACATCCTGCATCCATCTTCCAGCAGAGGTCATCGACCAAGGCCACCAATGCTGTCTCAGTGCCATAACCAGGACAGAACCCAGATTGAAAAGGTTCCAGGAAACCGATGCTATCCAGATGTGCCTGGAGCTGGATTGCCACCACCCGCTCAATAACCTTTCCTAAAAAGGAAAGGTTAGAGATAGGCCGGTAGCTGGCAAGTGCATCCACATCTAATGATGTTTTTTTCAGCAGGGGGAGCACCACAGCCTCCTTGAGGCAAAGTGACAATCTCTCCTGCTGCAAGGATGCATTGACCACTCTCACCAGCACCGTCCCCAATGTCTCCCTGGAGGCTTTCACCAACCAGGACGGNGATGGGGCCTCTGTGACCTTGCGCTCTCCATCTCCTGCCCCCAACCCGGTGTCAAAGTCCCTCTGAATTTGAGCGATCTTGTTTGAAAAGTAGGTGACAAACTCCTCACAGCGGGCCTGGGACAAGTCCCCGTCCAGGCGGAGGGAGGCCGAACTGACTAGTCCCCGTACCACCCAAAACAGTTCCACCAGATGTGACTTTGCAGACGCTATGAGGGCAGCAAAAAATTCCTTCTTTGCTGTCCTCACAGCCTCAACATAGGACCACAAATGGGCCCTATGGAGAAGTCGGTCGAAGTCAGAGCGAGTCCAATGCCAGCGTCGCTCTAGCCTCCTGCCTACTTGTTTCATACACCTCAGCCCCTCAATAAACCAAGGGGCCCTGCGGTGATGAGACAGAAGCAGGGGACGTCTTGGAGCCACCCTGTCAATGGCCTCCCCCAACCAACTATTCCAATGTTGAACTAGCTCATCAACAGAGTGACCGTCCAGGTTAATTCCCTCAGGACTTCTTGGAACCACTGAGGTTCCATCAGCCTCTGAGGGCAGACCAATCTATCTGGTCCCATCCCCTTCTTGAGCTGACGCGCTGAGAGACTGGCCTGGAGGAGATAATGGTCCATCCATGACAAGGGCATAGCCCTAACCTCCCCCACTACCGGACCACCCACCTCTAGGCCAGAACTAAAGATCAGGTCTGGGTATGCCCCCCCCCAATAGGTTGGGCAGATGACCACTTGGGACAAATCCATGGTTGCCATGGCGGCCATGAATTCTTGCTCCACTCCTACAAGGTCGGCATCGGCATGGACGTTGAAGTCCCCTAGGACCAAAGTCCTGGAGGAGCCCAGCGCCACCTCCGAGGTCAACTCTGCTAGAGCGGTAAGGGATGCTGCCAGACAGGAAGGGGCCCAGTATACCAGCAGCACCCCTAGCTTGCCCCCAGCCAAATCAAACACCACATGGAGGGCCTCAATACCTGCAATCTCTTGAACTGGATATCTCCTAACAGGCCAGTCTTCTCTAAAAACAATCACCATGCCACCTCCCCGGCCGCCTGTGCGGGGCTGGTGCTGCACGGCATATGCAGCCGGAACAAGATCCGCTAAAGTTGGTCCAGCCATCTTGTCCAGCCAGTTCTCCGTAATACACGCAAAGTCCACAGCCCCATCCAAGATTAAATCCCGGACAATTGGGGCCTTGTTGACAATGACAATTTAGTTCATAGCATTTAGAATAGTTATAGCAGTTAGATTTAGTGTATATATATATATATATATATATATATATATATATATATATATATATATATATATAATATTAGGGGGGAAAACTTAAATAAAAATAAATAAAAATGAAATAAAATATAAAAACATTATTTTGGAGGGAGAAATGGAGAAGGGAAGGAGAGGGCGGTTTGCTGCCCATAGGGAAGGCAATGGGGCACATGCCAGAGGCAGCAGGGGCTGTGCCAGGGGAGTGGCAGCAGCAGTATCCCGAGTACATCACCACACCCCAAACTCAGCAGGCCTGCTTTAGGGCAACAGGCTTCAGCGGCTCAGCATCGTCTCCTGGCAGTGCCCTCCTCCACTGCCACGCAGGGCACTGGAAGGCCTGCAGGACTTGAGGCTGCATCTGTTTCTGCTGCTGGTGGTTCTGGAGCAGGAGCTGCTGATTCCAATGTTCCTCCAGGGCCACCAATGTCCCCCACTGTGGAGGCTATCCCCAGCAGTCCAGAGCTGGTGGATCCCACCCCGGCTGCTAGAGGCAGGGCCCGATCCCCGGGCAATGACAGTAGGGAGAGGAGTAATAGCAGCAGCAGCAGTACTAGCAGCTATCAAGGAGGGCACAGGGAGAGTGCCAGAAGCATGGCGGGCATGGACAGTCTAGCCTCAGGGTCCCACTACTCCTCTTCACAGGACATCACCGTGATCACAGACAGTGAGGAAGAACTTGACACTAGTGCCACAGAGGTGATGTCTGTAGCTGAGGTGATGGCTGAGCCTCCTCCCAGAGCTGTGTCGCCAGTTCCACCAAGTTCTGCCCCTCCCAGCAGCGCTGGCAGCAGTGCATCACCCGGGGCGGACCAGAAGGCAGGAGGGTGTGTGTGTGGGAAATCCTCAGTCTGGGAACATCTTAAGCTGGTGCAGGCAGATGATCCCAGAGAGGTGCAGTACACTTTGTGCAATAAGCTGGTGAAGCGTGGGCAGATGCTCGCCAACCTTGGGACAACTGCAATGGTGAGGCACCTGAAGTCATGTCACAGTGTTCTGCTGCTAAGTGGGAAGGCAGGGGAAGTGGATGACAGCAGGTTCCCAACTGCAGCTGCCACTCGCCCGGCTCCTTCAGCGGGCAAGCATCGTGCACCAACTGCTGCTGCCTCTAGCAGTATGGGGGCAGAACAGCATCAGGAGCCTCACCAGCAGCATCAGTCCACTATGGAGGACTGCGGTGGGGGCAGATGCCAAGGTCATCGGGTGCTGGAGGGCGGCGTGGCTTCTTTCAAGAGAAAGCCAAGTGCCTGTTGGTCGAGATGATTGTGCTGGATGGGCAGCCCTTCTCAATTGTAGAGGACAAGGACTTCCAGTGGCTGACTGGATTCCTGACCCCCAGCTTAAGCTGCCTTCCCACTCCACCCTGAGTTGAACTGTGGTGCCACAGCTCAACAGGGCTTTGAAGGAGCAAGTGAGGGAGCAGCTGGCAGGGGCTGGGGGGGCCACTGTCCACTTCACCACCGACCTGTGGTCCTCCAGGAACGCCCAGCATGCCTACCTGGCAGTCACTGCACACTGGTGGCAGGAGCCAGAGGCAGCACTTGGCAGTGGCAGGAGGGGTCCTGAAGCAGAGTTTAGGTGGGCCCTGCTTCAGGAACAAGTAATGGACAACTCCCACACCTCAAGGAACCTCAAGGCAGCCCTGGCTGCCATGGTGAGGGAGTGGGTCACGTCAGACGCGGCCTTCAACAAGGGGTGTGTGGTCACGACAACGTGGCCAATATACTGATGGCAGTCCATGACGGGGACTTCACAAGCATCCCTTGCACCGCACACACCCTCCATCTTGTGGTCAGGGATGCTCTGGACTTGGGGGATAAGGGGATTGGGGGTGACCCAGGAGACGTTTACACAGACAGCGCTGCGGGGGGTTGTGGGATGGAAGGGAGGGGGTGGCACACACCAAGCAGGCAAACACCCACCCCAGGAAACACTGAGCAAACACCCATGACATTTACACAGACAGCCAAGACACCGACCGGAGGGGAAACCCCGCCCAGCACAGCAACGAGACAACATGGCCAACTGAGGGTAAAAGGAGCCGCGGCATGCAGCAATGCCCCTAAACTGCCAGTACCCATGCAGGCAGGGTTGGAGGGAGCAGAGTTGACAGGAGATACAATGTACCGGCCACTGGCCAGCCCCGAGACAGAGGCCAGACAGCCGGGTGCCACGGACCGCCCCCCCAAACCAGAACCCGCCCACACACAACCATGAACACAACCACAAAGGGAATAGCAGCATGCCCAAGGAGGCAGAGGGAACCCCAATGGGGGGCATGGGGGAAGCATGAAAGGCCACCAGGAGGAAAGGCAGAGCCCCAAAGCAGCAGGGACCGCAACACAAACCCCCATGCCCCCGGCAAAGCCCCCACACACACAATCCCAAGGCCCCAGATACTACGAGTCAGGAATGGGACATATGAAGTCACAGCGGTAGGCATGGAAGCGCACACCACAGTCGGGTTGGGAGGGCACAGTGGGGGGCAGGGAACCCCAGAACACACCAACTGGCAGCGAAGCAGCAGCTGCCCACCAAACACCAACTACGGATGCGCGTGGCTGAGGGGGAGACCGACACCAAGGCAGGGAGAGGGGAAAGGACAAGGACAGCAGACAAGGGGACGGCCCCCCCAGGCCCAAGGAACCACAGGGAAGAGGGGGCAGCGCGACAGGGCTGGAGGGGGCCAAGAGGAAGCCAAGGCATGCATCCAAGAGGCCACAGCTCTCAGGAAAGGGAAGTGAGGGTCTACCCCAAGGGATCCACCAAAGCCACAGCACAAGAGAGAGGGGTGGGGGGAGTTCGAGTCACCCAGTTCCTGCAAGGCAACCATGGCACATCCACCATAAGGTGCCCACAAAATAGACCAGCACACAGGGAAGGAGAACACACACACAACTGACGAAGGGAGCAACCCAACTTTAATACATAGGGAAGAAAGGGAGGAACAGAAAACAGGGACAGTCGAGCTGGGGAACTGATACCGAGAGGTTCGGTGGGGCGGATCCACCCCCTCAATAGGGATGCCGACCCCTTACCCGGCTCCAGCGGTCCACCTGGGTGCAGTTGAGCTGGTGGAGGAGTGGTGTGTGTATGCAGTGATTTGGAAAGGGAGCGAAGCAAGTAGGGAATTGGTGCTGTCCATTAGAGGGTGCCCATGCAGAGTTAAGGAGACGACAGCGGACATGGCAACTTGCCCATGCCAGCAGACCCCATTATGTGGGGTGAGCCGTTGAGGTACAGGGTACAGGTGAAGGACGGTGTGGGTGTGTTAGGCGCACACTCAGGGCTTGGGAGTTGGAGTCACAGGCTCTAAATGGGTGGTTGGAGTGAGCGGGCCATGAGCACAGCATTGCAGGAATTGGGGCAAGCAACCAGTTCACTAGGTGACTTGTTGGGCTGCTGTGTGGTGATCTGTGACTGGTTGTGGTGGTGGGAGCTCACAGTGTGTTTGTTGTGTTGGTGGTACCATGCTGCCAGTTGATGAGGCCCCAGAGGAGAGAGCCATCCTGATAGGGATCCTGGACACCTGCTTCATGATCCTGGCCCAGGTGTTCCAGCAATGGACCAAGCTACTCCTCCCAGGCCCCCGATTCTACAACCATGGAACACAGCGCAAGAGAGCAGCCAACATGCGTTGAGCTGCATCGTTGTGATGGGCAAGGAGGATCGCGGCTCAGCAACATGCCATGTTCAAACAGCAGTGTCCCATCACATGCGGCTAATCCTTTCCATGTGGCCCCTCAACCTTTAGGGCCGTCATGTGACAGTTCCAACGCGGCAGCTGAATTGGATGCATTCACGCCCCAATGAATGGTGGGAGAACACACTGGCTACCTGGACCGATGAGAAATGGATGGACCACTTCCGCATGAACCGCTCCCTGTTGACCTGGCTCGATGAGATCATCAACCCACATCTCCAGAGGAATGCTACCAATATGCAGTATCTGCTGCCCCAGGGATGCGATTGGCCATGGCGGTGTGGAGGCCGGACACCCCCGATTCATGCCGGAGCGTTGGGGAGCAGTTCAGAGTGGAGACTACCATTAACAGGGCACTCAGTGACGTGTGTGACCTGATAGTGGAGTTGCTACTGGAGCAGGTCATCCAGCTCTGGGATCCCGAGTTTGTGATCCACGGCTTTGAAGACATGGGCTTCCCCATTGTATTGGTGCGATAGATAGCACCCACATCTCTATCATACACACACACACACACACACACACTCCCATGCAAAGACAGATTATCTAAACTGGAAGCAGGTGTTCTCCATAAACCTGCAGGCCGTTGTGGATCACAGGTGCCTATTCACTGACTGTCAGGCTCCGGGGTATGGAGCCGGGGGGGGGGGGAACAAGGAGGGAGAAGGAAGGCCAGAACTATCAGGCTCCAGGGGATGGAGCCGGGGAGAGGGAAACAAGGTGGAAGGAATCAAGGCCTGGGCACAGGGGGGGAAAGGGTGTCCTCAAGGCAAGCCTCTGAAACCTCTCAGTCGCTCTCTTGGACCCAAGAGATTATGCACTCAGCATCTCTACCAGACACGCTGGTCTAAGAAGGCATGCAACTCATCATTGAGGCCAGGGTCCGGGGCCAAAGGGGGGACCCACCACCAGGGCGGGAGGATTCCACGAATGGGAAACCTTGCAGGGGTAACTAGGGGAAGGGGAGTCCAGAAGAACCCAGCCACAAGGCTACAGGCCGCGAGGCTCAAGTCAGGGAAGCTGGCAGGTTAACCAGGTCCCTGGAAGCAAAGGGGGAACTGAGCAGGGGCTCGCCTAAAGCAGGGGAGGAACTAAGACCTAAGCTCACACAGAGCAAGGGGAAGGAACTAGAGCATAAGCTCACACAGAGCGGGGGAGGAACAGAGCATAAGCTCACACAGAGCGGGGGAGGAACAGAGCATAAGCTAACACAGAGCAAGGGGAACAAGCAAGCATGGGGCACACACAAGACAAGGGGGACAAGCAAGCCTGGGGCACGCACAAGACAGCGGGAACAAGACACAATCTCACCACGTGTAGAAGAGACACACGCAGGAATCACTCACACAACATAGAACACAAGTACTCCTCAATCACAACAGACAGGAATGGGATGGGGGTAAGAGACATTGCTCCACCAGCTTCCTGTGGCCACACCAAGGCTTAAATACTTCCTGTGGCCAATCAGGAAGCTGGGAGGCAGGACTAAGGTAACTGGCTATAGCTGGGAAGGGGCATGACACACAGGGAGCAAGCACACAAAGGAGACAGAAGGGGGACAACCCAACACCCTCACAAGCCCACCAGGTGGCGCAGGGCGCTGGACAGGCTCTCCAGCACCCCAAGGACCATGGGTTCAAGGCCCAGCCCTGACACTGACGTGGACACTGGCCAGTCAGGGAGGAGCCATGATGCACGTATACTGTGCACGTCACCCTTCTATGTCCGGATGTTCAACAGTGAGATAGCCCCCAACCTGTTCCGGGTGAAAGAGGGTGTTTCCATGGCTCCGGTGGTGATTGGGGACCCCGCCTACCCACTGAGCCCATGACTTATGAGGGCCTATCCCGTGGCTTGCACTGCTGAGCGCAGGCTCTTCAACGAGCGTCTCTCATCCACTCGGAGTGTGGTGGAGCAGACATTCCACCAGCTGAAGATGCATTGGAGCCTTCTGATGAACAGGAGCCAGTTCGATCTGGAGCACACCCCATCCTTGTCCTGGCAGCCTGCATTCTGCACAACATATGCGAGACTGGCGGAGCTGCCCTTGTTAACCCCACACCAGTGTAGAGAACGAACCCTGTACCAACATGTCCAGGGTGGGGCATTTATGCATTTCGGAGAACAGGGACGCACTATATGGGCACATTGTTGCCCAGATGGCTGGCAACTAACCCGTGACTGTGTACACACACACACACGTTCCTTCCACAGCCTGTGTGTCCATTACCAATAAAAACAGATATGCTCTGACGTGATAGACCAGGTGTCTATGAGATTATGTGCTAGGGGGTGCCCCGTCATTAGTGAGCAGTTTCCCATGTAGCGAGGGCCTGTACGAGTGGAATGCCATGACATGGGTAACTCGTATCACTGAATGCTATCAATTTGTCTTGGGTAGCCATTGCAGTGGTACAGTGGTATCTATGTGCAGGCCTGAGCCCTGTCACCTTTGGTGGAGCTTGTCCTCATCGCCTCCTGGCAGGCACAACACACACAAAAATTTAACAATAAAACATTTAAAAATAAATCAACAAATTTTAAAACAAATCATAAAAACTCACCCTCCCTCCCAAACCCTACACACACACCCCAACCTACCCCTTCCCCCCGCCAAAAGCCTGGCGGAACAGCCAGGTCTTACACAAGGAGGAGCCTGCTGGGGATCAAGAACTCACCTGCTCGCCTTGCTGCTGCGGGGGGCTCTCGGAGCTCTGCCGCCGGTGGGGGTGTGTGCCCTGCGCTCCTTTGGCATTGCCACTGCTGCTGCTCTGTTGTTGGGACTTGTGGGGAAAACATCAAGAACAGTGAGTTGTGGGGGAGAGGGGGGGAACGCAGAGGGCAGCCACGTGGGCTGACCTGTCCCCTCCCCCCCCCACCCGGAAGAAGCTTATAGCCCCAGGGACAGCGGCTGAGCCGCAGGAGCCTGCTGGGGATCAAGAACTCACCTGCTCGCCTTGCTGCTGCGGGGGGCTCTCAGAGCTCTGCCGCCGG
>QEPC01007559.1:6458948-6491319 GCA_003113815.1 Sphenodon punctatus | reverse complement strand
GCCTGGCCCCTAGCCTTTTAACATTTCGGCAAAACTGTAAGACCTGGCTGTTTGCCCAGGCCTTTGGGAGGGAGGGTGGGTAGGGAGGTTTTAGTCCCCTGCCCATTTGTTTTGTGGTTTTGTCTAGCCCTGTTAATATTTAATATTTAAAGTATTTATGATTGTTTTAGATTGATTTTATTGTATTTTATTGTTTTAATGATGGAAGCCGCCCCGAGCTGCGTTGCAGGAGGGGCGGGGTAAAAATTTATAAAATAAATAAATAAATATAAATAAAAACGTCGAAACGACAGGAGGGTGGGGGCCAACTGAGCCTCCTCCAGGAGTGAATTCCGCAGCACAGGGGTAGCCACCGAAAAAGATCTCACATCAGTGGCCACCCGTCTCACCTGGGGAACCTCTAAAAAGGCCCCCATGAACGATCTCAGGGGTCGCACAGGCACATGGGGAGTGAAGTGATTCCGCAGATAGGCAGGGCCCAGGCCGTGAAGGGCTTTGAAGGTCAAAAACAGTACCTTGAACCTAGCCCGGTGCTTTATAGGCAGCCAGTTCAGAGCCCGGAGCACAGGTGTCATGTGCTCCCTGCGCCCGTCCCAGTAAGGAGATGGGCCGCGGCATTCTTCACCAGCTGCAGCCTCTGGACCAGCTTCTCGGGCAGCCCCACGTAGAGCGCCTTGCAGTAATCCAGCCTCGAGGTGATGAAGGCATGGATGACAGTGGCGAGATCCGACACTGAGAGATATGGCCGAAGCCGCCGGACAAGATGTAACTGCCAAAACGCACTCCCCACCACGGACACAACCTGAGATTCCAGGCTGAACCGTGAATTGAGGAGCACACCCGTACCTGTGAGACCATGGGAGGGCGACCCACCCCCCCATAAGAGGAGATTCAACCACTCCCAGACCCCCCAGGCCCTCACCCACCAACATAAACTCCGTCTTGTCAGGATTCATCTGCAGATGGCTCAACCTCATCCAAGCCCCCACAACCGACAGGCACTGGGAAAATAAAGAGACTGCATGGCCTGGGCTGATGGAAAAAGTCATCAGTATGCTGAGTGTCATCAGCATACTGATGACACTGCATGTCGTGAAACCCTCTCATGATCTCCCCTAATGGTTGCATATAGATGTTAAACAAGAGGGGGGACAGAATGGCACCCTGCGGGACTCCACATGTGAAGTCCCAGGGGGAAGACGTACACTCCCCCAAGACCACCAGGTGAGTTTTCCCAGCCAGGAATGAACGAAACCAGTCCAAGACCATCTCTCCAATCCCGTCACGGTCCCACAGCCGAGTCACCACCAACACCTCATGATCGACTGTGTCGAACGCAGCCGAAAGGTCTAGCAGGACCAGTAAGGTCTGATGACCCTGGTGCAACGCCAGATGGAGATCGTCAACCAAGGGCACCAATGCAGTCTCCGTACCATACCCAGGCCAAAACCCGGACTGAGAGGGGTCAAGGAAACCGGTGCGGTCCAGGTGTCCTTGGAGCTGCTGTGCCACAGCCTATTCAATAACCTTCCCTAAAAATGGAAGGTTAGAGACCGGCCGATAACTGGCAGGAACATCAACATCAAGAGATGGTTTCTTGAGCAGGGGTCTAACCACAGCCTTCTTCAGGCATTAAGGCACCCTGCCCTTCCGAAGGGAGGCACTAACCACCCCAGCCAGCAACGGCTGCCTGTAACGTCTCCTGGCTGGCTTTCACCAGCCAGGACGGGCAAGGATCTTGTTCACAAGTAGTGGCACGAACAGATCCCAACAAGGGCTCCACAGTGGCAGGCAATACCATCTGAAACCGATCACACAAAACAGGACAGGATGGGGCATCCATAGCCTCAAGATGATCCTCTGTAATAACTGGGGAACCGAAATCGTGGCAGATGTGAGCGATCTTATCTACAAAATATTCGATAAACCGGTCACAGGATTGCTCCAGGTCCAGGCGGAGACAGGCAGGACTGACCTAACCTCTCACCATCCAGAAAAGCTCCGCTGGACATGACTTTGCAGATGCAATATGGGCAGCAAAGAACTGCTACTTTGCTGCCTGCACCGCCACGGCATAAGCCTTTAAACTGCTCTTATGCAGCGATCGATCATACTCATTGCAAGTCCGGCGCCACCATTGCTCCAATCGCCTGCTCTCCCATTTCAAGCACTGCAGGCCCTCAGTAAACCAAGGAGACCTGCGGGAGACTCAGGAGGGCAGCAGACGCCTGGGAGCCACTCTGTCAATGGTCTTGGTCAACAAGGTGTTCCAGAAGGCTATGAGATCATCGACCGAGTGGGTGTCAAGGTCCAGGGGAAACTCCCCCAGAGCATTCCNGGGTGTCAAGGTCCAGGGGAAACTCCCCCAGAGCATTCCGGAACCGATTCAGTTCCATTAGTCTCTGGGAGCGGGCCGATCCAATAAGTCCTGCACCCTGTTGGGGGCTAACATGCGCCAGGATGCACGCCTTAAAGAGTTAATGGTCAGACCATGACAAGGGCTCCATCCCCCTGACTTCTACTAACTGACCCCACGCCTCAAGGCCGGTGCAGAAAAGCAAATCAAGTGTATGTCCCTCCTCATGTGTTGGGCCACAGATGATTTGGGACAGGCCCATGGTTGTCATGGAGGCCATGAACTCATGCCTCTCTCCTCCAAGATTGGTGTCAGTGTTGATGTTAAAATCCCCCAGGACCACTAGTTTTGGGGTCCAGAGGATCACATCAGACACCAAATCAGCAAGATCATGTAGGGATGCCACCGTGCAATTGTGTGCATGGAACCCCAGCAGCACCCCTAATCTGTCCCCGGCCAAATCCAACACAAGATGGAGGCACTCAACACCTGGTGGAGCCTGCACCGGATACCTCCTTAAAGACAGTGCATCCTTGATAACAATAACTACACCGCCCACGCCCACCCCCTCCGTCCCTCCAGCCAAGGCTGATGCTGCACAGAGAACCCAGCCAGAACAAGATCGGCCAGAATAGGGCCCAATTCATTGTCCAGCCAGATCTCTGTAATACATGCGAGGTCGACGTCCCACTCCGGGAGTAACTCCTGGATGGTAGATGACTTATTAACCACCGACCTCACATTTAGCAGCACCAGACCAAGGCCTGGGATCTCCTGGGCCTCGACCCACAACCTTCTCATGTGGGGGGTTGAGGGGGGAATGGGCACAAGGCACCGTTCCCTCCTCACTGATGAAACACCCCTCTACTTTGGACCATATCTCCCCCGACCCGTAACAACCCCGATAGCTGTGGAAGTCCTCCCATCCTCAGAGGACCCCGTTTGACACCCACCCTCTATGGGCTGCCCCAACAGGCCGACAAGAAGGACTCCACCCCCCTCCCCGGGACTCCCTCTCTCACACTGAGTCCCCCTTCCCCATCATATAGGAGGTGCCCCCCCATCTCACCGGGGGGCCCCACCCACCCTCCCCAAGGACCATCTCCCCTCCTCTCACCAGAGGGATTGGTCCTATCCTCCCTAACCCGTTCCTCATACCCCTCACCCTCAGACCCCACCTGCCTCATCCCTCACAAAACCCCTTAAAACCACAAGATAAAAACAACAACAGCGGGTCCAGCAGCAGGGATGAGCTGTAAATGAGCAGTTTTAGCCCTCTTTCTGCCCCTGGCGAAGGCAGTGCCATGTATGCAGGAGACAACTATGTCCCCATCCATGCAGAGGAACCAGTCCAGCTGGTCATGGAACTCCATTGTGTACATAGCACGGCCGGACTTGAGATTGTTGTCCTTGATATACTTATATCCGGACCTCAGGTCCTTTGCCTGCTGCATGCACTGGGTTACATCCCTATTGTACCCCTGTCACTACATCTCCTGGGCGATGGCTTCATAGACCTGTCTGGTCTTGTAGCTGCTCACCAGGTCGTACTGGACCTTTTCGGCCCCCCACACACATATGAAGTTGCTGGTCTCCTACCTTGACCAGGGCTCCCCCTTTTGGGTACCGCATGGGGGGGGCGTCCAGCTTTGCGGCTTGGGGTCTGCCTGGTGGCTGACGTGACAGTGGAGCAGCTCGTCTCCTGTTGGGGATAGTGCATGGGGATTAGCATCTGTCCCGCAGTCCCCCTTTTGCTCCCATTGGGTGATCCCTCCCCCCAGGGGGAACTGATGGGTTACCTGACTGTCATGGAGGTCCTCCTTGACTGTCTCCCTGTGTTGCTCCTGTGTCTGGGTGCTCTCCTGGGGGGAGGGAATGGTTAGATGTCAGCTGCCCGCTCTGTGTTCCCTCAGGATGGTATCTGGCATTGCCATGCTGGTCCCCCCTTAATTGGTTATTTGGGTACCCTCTCTCTTACCTCGCTCTTCGTTGAGCTCTCCTCTCTGTTCCCCATGGCTGTGGTGAGCTCGGGGGATGCAGGCAGTGCCGGCGCAGTGCTATGCCCTTGACCCTGTGATGGGAGGAGTGTGCTGTGATTAGCCATTCCTCCCACCCCCTCGGTGCTATTGGCCCAAGCCCCCCTCCACTGGACATCCCAGGGTCCTTTGCTTAACCTGCCCCATCCTGTGCATGTCGTGACACTGGCTCCCTTCGTTTTATTGGTGGCTTTCCTTCCAGACATTTTGGGAGCCAGCGCACCCATGTCATGTTTCGCGTCTCCTTTAAGGGCTCTTGGCTGGGTGTCGGGCGTCTCCCCCATAGGTGTGTCTGATTGGGGGCACCTGCGGAGCCTCTCTAGCTATCTCTCAGTGGTTTTGGCAGACCCATTCCCGTGGGTGTGGGTGTTTTGGTTTTTACATGGACAGGTGGGTGTTGAACACCTATCCCCACCCACCTCCACCCATGGAGCATGCCAGCTCCTTCCCAGATGCTCCGTGGGTGTTGGTGGGTGGGTCGGGAGCGTGCACCCACCCACTCATGGACTTTTACATGGATGTTCTCCCACCCATCCAATGGGTGTTTATGGGTGTTCATGGGTGGGTGGTGTCCATGTAAAAAAGGCCACAGATAGTGGCAATTCTAGGTTTTTCAGAGATATAGGCAAAAAAATTAAATGGTTCATTATGTTTATCAGTGGATACTCTAGTAGTGTGGACATGGATACTTTCATATTTGACTTGCGTCATCATGGCATAGCTCTGCGTGTGCGTGTGCGTGTGTGTGTAAAAGGGTAGGATTATCATGGCTAGGGGGGTTCAATTACTAGTCTCATTTTTATAAGTTGCTAAAACAAATGGAGCATGCACAATATTTTTTTTTAAAAATTGTTTTTTAATGTTTTTAAAAAGAAAAGTAAACAAAAACAATTTTTTTTTTACAAAAACTCAAAGATGGATGGATTATTTTTTTTTACCAGAAAACATGAGCTAAAACAGAAATGAAAGATGTACGTTCTGCACACCCGTGATCATGGCATAGCTCAGTGTGTGTTTGTGTGTGTGTGTGTGTGTGTGTGTACAAGAGTGGGACAGGTCACATAGCAACAGGGTGTGGGTGTGTGATAATGTGGGGGGTCACTATGGAATAACTCTATGTGAGTGTTTTGTGTGGTTCCCCCCTGTCAGGGCGGAGGGGACGAAATGCATGGGGAACAGTAGGAAGAGAAAGTGGGGACAGGGTGTACCCTAAACTTGGGGTGAAAACAGACATGACGCTAACCACCCTTTAACCACCCTTGGTGGTCATTTATGCATATTTCAGGGCTGCATAGGGCACCAATACAGCCCTGCAACATGCATAAATAACCACCAAGGGTGGTTAAAGGGTGGTTAGTATCATGTCTGTTTTCACCCTCAGTGGCGTGAGACACAGGCAACTCTGACCAATGCTCCAGACACAGAGTGTGGGGTTAACGTGCCCATCAGGATAGAATTGTGGCCTTCAGATCTCCTCAGAGATCAGGCCTCTATCATCATAGGGCGCCGAGCAGATGGTACTGGAGTGCTCTGTCTCACCATTCAACTACCCTGCAACACGATCCACACCACGGGGGAAGGGAAGTCTAGTGCCGACAGTGAGGGCTGGAGGGAGCAAGGACCCAGGATCACGGAGGGAAGGGAAAAGGGTCAAGCCCGCCGGGAAGGACAGGGCGGAACCCTGGAAGGGGAGGGGTACAAACACTCACCCAAGCACTCTCACTTGCACCCACACTCACACCTCAAGGGAAACACAAAGTTTCAACACACTCACCAGTCACACGTAGGAGACAAGACTCCGCTCAGTCGTCACTCTAGCACCGGGGGGTGGGGGGAGAGGCTCAAGGAGAAGACAAGGGAAAGGAAGGAATATCCAGGCAGCAACGCTCTCAATCACAGGGGCCAGTTTCTCTGTTTTGCTGGGTGGGGTGGGGTGGCAGGCTTTTGTACTGCTTGCCACACACCCCCCAACGTGCCTGCAGGTGCTGAGAGCGGTGCAATGGCACTGGCCCCGCCCCTGTGTCTTGTGGGGCTGGGGCAGGAGTCGTAGGCTTCTGAGCATGATGTGACGTTGCGGGGGAACCCCCAGCCGCATCACGCATTTCTGGCGCTGTTGCTGGTTCGGCGGGTTCTGGGGGGGTGCCGGGGAGGTGGCCCCCTGCCAGCCTGGTGCTTGCTGCCGCCGGGCTGGCACTAACACACACACACCCCAATATTTTCTTTAAGAACAGCCACAATGTTCTTTAGCCACAGGGCACTAAGCTATTGGCAACGCCTAAAGCCCTCTGTTAGTAGATCTGGGTTTATAAGAGTCTGTCATTACATGTAAAAGCTATTATAAGCCACTGTCTTATCTCATTTCCCTCATGAGGTGTTGGTGACTCACCTGCGGGACCATGCCAGAATTGGCGGAACGGTCTTGGACTGGTTTCATTCATTCCTGGCCGGGACAACCTACTGGGTGGTGTTGGGGGAGTGTACGTCTTCCCCCCAGGACCTAACGTATGGAGTCCCGCAGGGTGCCATTCTGTCCCCCTTCTTGTTTAACATCTATATGCAGCCATTAGGGGAGATCGTGAGAGGGTTTCAGGGCATGCAGTGATGACACTCAGCTCTACCTCTCCTTTTCCATCGACCCAGGCCATGCAGTCTCTTTATTTTCCCAGTGCCTGTCATTTGTGGGGGCTTGGATGAGGTTGAGCCATCTGCAATTGAATCCTGACAAGACGTAGATGATGTTGGTGGGCGAGGGCTTGGGGAACCTGGGGGTGGTTGAATCTCCTCTTGTTGCGGGGGGGTGTGTCGCCCTCCCATGGTCTCTCAAGTGCGGAGTCCGGGTGTGCTCCTCGATTCATGACTCAGCCTGGAATCTCAGGTTGTGGCCGTGGTGTGGAGTGCGTTCTGGCAGTTACATCTTGTCCAGCGGCTTCGGTCATATCT
The DNA here is from genome assembly GCA_003113815.1 of Sphenodon punctatus. NCBI lineage: Eukaryota > Metazoa > Chordata > Lepidosauria > Sphenodontia > Sphenodontidae > Sphenodon > Sphenodon punctatus. The sequence continues at coordinate 6,483,987 of QEPC01007559.1, read as the reverse complement.
TTCAGACTCCGACCTCGCCACTGTCATCCATGCCTTCATCACCTCGAGGCTGGATTACTGCAACACGCTCTACATGGGGCTGCCCGAGAAGCTGGTCTGGAGGCTGCAGCTGGTGCAGAATACTGCGGCCCATCTCCTTATGGGGGCGGGTCGCAGGGAGCACATGACACCAGTGCTCCGGGCTCTGCACTGGCTGCCTATAAAGCACCGGGCCAGATTCAAGGTGCTGGTTTTAACCTTTAAAGCCCTTCACGGCCTGGGCCCTGCTTATCTGCGGGATCGCCTCACTCCCCATGTGCCCGTGCGACCCTTGAGATCATCCGTGGGAGCCTTTTTGGAGGTTCCCAGGGCGAGGCGGGTGGCCAACAATGTTAGATCTTTTTTGGTGGCCGCCCCTGTGCTGTGGAATTCGCTCTCACAGTTGGCTCCCACTCTCCTGCTGTTTCGGCATGTATGTAAGACCTGGCTGTTCCCTCAGACTTTTGGCAAGGGGTAGGGGTGGGGGGTTTCCCCAAATACTATTGTATTTTAAATTGTTTTTTAAAATGTTAATTGTTTTTTAAATAATTTATTGAATGCTGTTTGCCGCCCCGGGCTGCCCTGTGGGTAGGAAGGGCAGGATATACATTTTAAATAAATAAATACATTTTCCTCATTTGTGTTGTGCTCTTCAGTGCTCTGCATTAATACAGGATAGAAGTTGAATGAGGGAGAAGAGTTTTGTTTGGCTGAAATTCATGTTATTTTGTTCAGAATCTGTTCCTTTGTCTTTCACTACCCCAGAATTCTGATATAGATACGCCCAAAGTGGTTCCTACACTTCTAAACTATGGCCCTCTTTTGCAACTTTAATATAGCCCCATGACCCCAGACAGCAACAAAGACATGCACAGTAAATCTGATATCTGTATGGATTGCAATCCAGCAGCAGATTACATGACTCCACTTGGGGTGAAGACAGGACCCATAGCTTGGGAACCTCTGCTAGGAAGACTCTGATATCACATTGTTACCATGCTCCATGGTGGTGGAGCTGATAATGGGTGTCTCCAGACGAGACAGGCAGGGGAGGCTACCATGCCTTGGGTAGTCTTACCCCTGCCTGGGCAACTGGCCCATGTGATGCAGAGCATTGTGTGGCCGGTGGCCACCAGATGTTTCCCGCTGTGGGGTGGGACGAACAAGTGGCTCCTTTGTGACATGTCCTTGGAAAAATTCCAAGGACGCATCACAGAGCAGCCTTCCCCCACATGGGGTAAAGCTGCCCAGGGCAGGACAATTCATGTGGGTGGGCCCCTTCTACCACGCAATGCAGCAAGCTCCATGGCAGGGCTGCGAGCAACAGGTGCTGTCGTCTGTTGCGCGTGGCCATGTCACAGCTGGGGTCAGGATTTTGGTCCAGCCAGAGGAGGGAAGCGGGGCAGGGCACATGCTCATGTGGCTGGCGCTGCAGTCCGTCCTACTTGTGGCTGCAACTCCAACAGCAGCTGGCCCACCTGGCTTCCCCATGACCGTGTGCCTAGCTCCCTGCGCTTGCCCACCACAAGGATCGGACCCTTGCTGCTCACGTGGTCTCATCCAATATCTCCCACAGTGGTGGAAACTTTTAAAGCAGGGAGGATCTTTTCCCCAATGGGTAGAAAAAAACACTGAAACAAGAAGAAACTTTTGTCTGATCGCTTTGTGCTGGAATCTCCATTGACTTCAGAGGAATAAGTAGCATCTGAATTACAGCTGAAATGAATATCCATACTGAATGTCATATCTGTCAGGGACCTATTAGAGCTGAAACAGTTATCTGCTGCTATAGGGCAACTGGCCAGATGCATGGTATCCAGCCTCCTCTAGCAAGGACTGGTTACTGTAGTATCAATTTATTGCTCAGAGGTTAACCAGTTAAACATTTTATCAGTTTATTGTGTCACTGCATAATATTTATTTATTTATTTTATTTATTTATTTAATATATTTATACCCCACCCCTCCTGCAAACAGCTCGGGGTGGCTAACAAATCTCAATAAAACAATATTTAAAATATTTTTAAAATCATAAAAATCTCAACAATTAAAACAGGGAAAGACAAGATTATAACAAAAAATAAGGAAGGGTAGGGGAATAAAAACCCACTAACCCACCCTCCTCAAAGGCCTGGGCGAACAACCAGGTTTTACAAGCTCGCCAGAATGTTAAGAGGCTTGGGGCCAGGTGAGCTTCCTCCGGGAGGGAATTCCAAAGACGCGGCCTGGCCACCAAGAATGCCCTCTCCATTGTGGCCCCCCCGCTTAACACGGGGGACCTCCAAGAAGGCACCCCCAGCAGACCGAAGAAGCCGCTCTGGGGCACAAAGGGCAAGGCGATTCCTGAGGTATGAGGGGCCGAGATCGTGAAGGGCCTTATAGATCAACGCGAATACCTTGAACCTGGCTCGGCACACTATTGGCAACCAGTGCAGAGCCCGGAGTACAGGTGTTATGTGGTCCCGGCGACCTGTCCCCGAAAGGAGGCGAGCCACCACATTCTGCACTAGCTGCAGCCTCTGAACCAGGAACAAGGGCATCCCCACATAGAGCGCGTTGCAGTAGTCCAGCCTCGAGGTGACAAAGGCATGGACGAGGGAGGCCAGGTCAATACTGCAATAATGCACCATTGACTGTACTGCTGTTTACTGCTTTGTCTATAATTCCTTTCCTTCTCACCACCACCACCCCTTCTGGACTTGGTTTCAGACTAGTAACAGTAATGTTTGGTTACGTGGTAGTACCCCAGAGGTAGGGAACCTTTTCCCTCCCAGGACCACTTTAAAAATTAATACAACCTGCAAGGGCTGTAGAGAAGTTGGGGATAGAGATATGTAAGGAGTGCACACAAGAAAAGGAAAGTCTTGATCATGAATCTATGCCCTGGATCTGTTCCCTGTCGTTGAGCACATGCTCTGCTTGCTTACCCGGAGCTCAGTTTATCAGTGCTTGGAGGGTAGGAACTGGTTTCAGGGGCCAGATCCAGAAACTGGATAGGAGCCACATAAAAACCTGATGCAAGCCACATTTTGTCCCTAGGCCTGAGGTTCCCCTCTCCTGTAATACAGTCACAGTAGCATGGTAGACTGGTTAGCCATTATGATATTATCTGGTTGTTCAGTTTCTCATTAACCACTGCAGTAATCGATTAACAGTCGGATAACTACCAAACTATCCAGAATGATGGATATTAATAACAGATAATAAATTTACTATTCATTTCAGCTCTAGTCCTAATGTCTGCAAGTACTTACAGGATTGGGCCCAGGCCAGAGAAACAGGTTAGGGTAGGTCAGGGCTGGTGGCAGGTCAAGTGCCCACATGAAGAGGTCCCTGCAGGCCTGTTGTAAAGCCATTACCTGATTCAGGTCTACTCTTTTGGTAGGAGAGACCATCAATCCAAGGAAGAATGGTGAAAGAAGCCTTTTGAGGTAAGTGGACATTCCAGCAAGAAGTGTGCTACTTGATAGGAACTGCATATTTTTAAATAGAAACATGTTAAGAGTCTACGAATCCCATGTGTCCTGACCATTCCCTTCAGTCCTAAAGGAAGAAGCCGCTTCTCAGCTCAAACAATGCCATAACAGCATTCTGTAGGGAATATCTTCTCCCTCCCTTCGCAGCATGGCTCTGTCTAATGTGCACTGGTGCACACATAGATAGAACAGAAATGAGCATTGCTGCAGCTTGACCCTTGAAATAGGAATATTGGTCTCTTTGCCCCCTGCAGTTCTTTGTGTAATGTGCAAGCCGTTACGTTACCAGCATCTCATGTGTCTTCTTCCTGACAATCGCAATGTTCAGCCTCTACTGAGTGATCATATGCAGCATAATCACTTTAAGCAACTGAAGCCTCTAATTGATCATCTTTGAAAACTGTTTGTAAAGGCGTTTCTGGTGGCTCAGAGACATTTCATGTAGACAAGACAATCGTGCCTTACTCAAAAAAGAACTGAACCTGAGCAACTGTAACGCTGGAAAGGGAGCAGTGTTTAAGCTTAGCCATTGTAGTGGCAGGTGTCTTATAAAGAAACATTTTTAATATTGGAGTCAGTTCAGTCCTGGTGAGAAAATGATCAGGAATCAAATTACTTGGAGCAAGACAATTTATTTTACTCCATGCCTCGTTGGTCTAGGAGCATGTGTTAAGCCAGTTTATTAAAATCTGACCTGATATTGTGTGGGTGTGCTTATTTATTTCAAAACAACACCGTATGTTGTTTTAAAATAAATAAATAAATAAATAAATAAATAAATAAAAGAATGCAGGCAGTCGCACTGGTGCAAGTACAGGCAGAATTAGCCCCACTGTATACTATTTAATATTTTTATTCCTGGCCCAGAACTCAGGCAGTAATTCAGTGTGGGATACCTACAGCTCAAGAGTGTTTTGGTTTGTGCTGTTTCCAGTTCCTGGACCTGACCTATGAATCCAGCCCCTACCCACAAGCCCTGGAAGAAATAGCTCAGAGGAAGGGAGTGGAGATTTATTTTATTTATTTATTTTATTTATAATAAAATGTATATGCCGCCCCCTCCTGCCGCAGGCATCTCGGGGCGGCTCACAACATTTAAAAATAAATAAATAAAACATTAAAAACAAACAACAATAATTACAATTAAAAACAATATAAAACCCCATCCTCCCCCCCACCTTACCCTAACCCAACCTACCCACCCCATCTCCCTCGGGAAAGGCCTGGCAGAACAGCCGGGTCTTACATTGTCTGTGAAAAGAGGGGAGGTCGGAAGCCAAGCAGAATTCCAACAGGAGGGAGTTCCACAGCCGCGGCACAGCCACGGAGAACGTCCTCCTCATAGTAGATACCCGGGAAACCTGGGGAACCCCAAGGAGGGTGCCCCCAACTGACTGCAGGGGTCAACCCAGGACCCAGAGGGTGAGGCAGTCCTGCAGATAGGCGTTGCCCAAGCCATTTAGGACTTTAAAGGTCAACACCAACACCTTGAATTGGGCCTGGAAACCTATCAGCAGCCAGTGCAGAGAGCAAAGCACAAGTGTAATATGCTCGTGTCGGCCCATCCCAGTCAAGAGATGGGCCGCCGCATTCTGCACCAGCTGCAGCTTCCAAATCACCACCAAGGGTAGTCCCACATAGAACACATTGCAGTAATCCAGTCTCGAGGTAATAAAAGCATGGATGACTGTGGCCAGGTCCAAGTCCAAGACATATGGCCTAAGCTGATGCACCAGATGTAATTGGTGAAATGCTTCCTTTGCCACAGCCCCCACCTAGGCATCCAGGCGGAGCTGTGGGTCCAGGACCACCCCCAGACTCCGGACCTGAGAAATCAGGGGAGGATGGACCCCATCAATGATGGGGGCCACCATTCCCTCAGCCTTCCCCACAACCATCACCTCCATCTTGTCAGGATTTAGTCTCCGGTGGCTTGTCCTAATCCAATCCCCCACAGCGGACAAACACCAGATAAGCACCAAGACTGCCAGGCCTGAGTTGGAGGAAAATGAGAGATATAGCTGGGTGGCATCATCATATTGATGACATCTCACTCCATACTCCCTAACAATCTGTCCCAAAGGCTGCATGTACACATTGAACAAGAGAGGGGATAAGATGGAACCATGCGGTACTCCACACGTGAGGCCCCGGGGGGAAGATGAAAACTTCCCCAGCACCACACGCTGGGTTCTTCCAGCCAGGAAATAGCGGAACCATTCAAGAACAGTTCTGCCAATCCCTGCCCGGTCCCACAGTCGAGTCATTAAAAGCTCATGATCAATGGTATCAAATGCAGCCTAGAGATCTAACAGGATCAATAGGGTCGAACGACCCCGGTCCAACTCACAGGAGAGGTCGTCAGCCAAGGCCACAAGTCTCCATGCCATAGTCTCCAACTTGGATGAAAGCCCGACTGCAAGGGATCGAGAAAGTTAATCCGGTCCAAATGCCCCTGAAGCTGCCGAGCAACCACCCGTTCAATAACCTTTCCTAAAAAGGGAAGATTAGAGACTGGCCAATAACTGGCAAGGGCATCAGCGTCCAAAGATGGTTTCTTGAGCAGGGGCCGCACCACTGCTTCCTTGAGACAGTCCGGCACCCTGCCCTCCCCAAGGGAGGTGTTGATTATCTCCACAAGCAGCGGCCCCAATGTCTCCCAGCTAGCCTTAACCAGCCAGGATGGGCTAATTCACAATAGGTGGCTCAAACAGTCCCAAGAGCATCCCCTGCATCTGAGGGCGATACCGCCTGAAAATCATCCCATAAAAAAGGACAAGAAGGGGCTTCTACTGCTTCTGACCCATTCTCTGCAAAAAAAGTCGCATCAAACTGCTGTGAATTTGAGAGATTTTATCGGCAAAAAAGTCCACAAACAAATCACAGTGAGTATTTGATGGTTCTCTGTCCAGGCAGAGGGAGGCCAGACTGACCAGCCCTCTCACCACCTGGAACAGCTCAGCCGGGTGGTACGTAGCAGACACAATGTGGGCAGCAAAGAAAACATTCTTTGCTGTCCGCACCGCAACGGCATAGGTACGTAACCAGACTCTATGCTGCAACCAGTCAACTTCAGTACATGAATGACACCACTGTCGCTCTAACCGCCTTCCTTCCCACTTCATCCACCACAGCTCCCCGGTATACCATGGGGAGCTGCGTTATCGGTGATTCAGGAGCAGACGCCTGGGAGCCAGATAGTCTATGGCCTCCATCAGCCTGATATTCCACCTAGACACGAGGTCATCGAGTGAGTGGTCATCGAGGTCAGAGGAAACATCCCCTAGAGCTATCTGGAACCTTTCAGGTTCCATAAGCTTTCAGGGGCAAACCAACCTAACTGGTTTCACACCCTCCTGGCTGCCAACATGTGCCAGGATATCCACCCAGAGGAGCTAATAATCCGCCCGGAGGAGATGAAAGCAGGCACTCAAGGACAGGGGATGGATCCCATCATAGATTCATGATCTGGGCCCTCCCCTTCTTTCCTACATCCTACTTCCTCCAGCTCCTATCTGGTGCATGGAGCTTGTAGTAATTTTTAAAGTGGCCCATGGGGGTGGAAAATGGTTTCCCCCAACTGCAATAATCTGTACTTTTAAAACTATGGGTGTCTTTAAAGTTTATATGCAATGTTAAAGCATGCCTCAAACTGCGTTAGGATATTGCCATGACACTGGTTGCACCCTGTGTTCAAATGTGCCCCATGTCTAAACATGGCTGCTGGCTTCAGTGCTACTAGGCCTTCTGGTGAACTTCCAAGTTTCCCTGGAAGGCCTAGTAACGCTGAAGCCAGCAGCCATGCACCCAATTACAGAGGCAGAGAATGTTTCCCTCCCTGCCTTTCCTCAGAACCCAGTTGCAGTCTCCAACAGATGGGATTTCTAAGCAGCTGCGAAAGCACTTTCTTCTGTGCTTTGTCTTGTGGAGTAGGTGCTAATTAGGGGTGGGACATCGCATCAAATACCAGCTACTGGATTTACCGAATTGCCGGATTTGTGTACCGGTTTACCGGTAGCAAATTTGTTCCATTGATTTCAATGGGGAACTGTCCCCATTGAAATCAATGGAAAAAAACACAAAAAGCCTCCCCCCTCCCCCTCCCAGACTGTGCGGGTGGAAAGGGGGGCACCCGCCATGCACCCTGCCCAGCCTGGCTTTAAAAAAAAAAAATTTCCCCCAAAGTCCCTGCTAGTGCGGGCTCCGGGCCGCCGCCGGCAACCCAGAGCCTGCACCAGTAGGTACTAGGTTGATCCCTGGGGTGGGGGTGATTTAACACACATCCAACCCAGGGATCACCCTACCTCCCCACCCAGGGATCGCCTACCTTGCGCTCCGGGCGGCGGCGGTCCGACTCCGGCGGCTTCAGCGCTGGCTGTGGCTGCTGGCTTCAGTGCTATTAAGCCTTCTGGTGAACTTCCAAGTTTCCCTGGAAGGCCTAGTAACGCTGAAGCCAGCAGCCACAGCCAGCGCTGAAGCCGCCGGAGTCGGACCACCGCCGCCCGGAGCGCAAGGTAGGCGATCCCTGGGTGGGGAGGTAGGGTGATCCCTGGGTTGGATGTGTGTTAAATCACCCCCACCCCAGGGATCAACCTAGTACCTACTGGTGCAGGCTCTGGGTTGCCGGCGGCGGCCCGGAGCCCGCNTTAAAATTTTTTTTAAAGCCAGGGTGGGCAGGGTGGGTGGGGGGGTGTCCCCCCTTCCACCCACGCAGCCTGGACTGGGGAGGGAAAGTAAAGTGGGGGGGTTGATGGGTTTTTTTACATTGCAGCCATTCATTTGAATGGCCGCAATGTAAAAAATCCGGTACGGGTGAATCCGGTAAACGGGCCGGATTACCGGGTTTGATCCGATACTGCCGGTACACCAAATACTGGCAGTATCAGATACTGGATGATCCAGTAGTCCCACCCCTAGAATGTCCCTTGCAGAGGTTGTCCCTGCCAAGGAAATGCAAATAGCATTGCAGTGGAACTTAATTTCAGGAATGCTTTCATAATAAACAAATGAAACACCAAGCTTACAAGTACAACTCCTTTTCAACTGGCACCTTTATTTATGTTGTTCCCTTTGAGGGAAATAATGCTCAGAGGGATAGAGATGAGGATACAGATGGACAGGAAGGAGACGGCAGAGTAGACTCAAGTCTCCTCCAGAAAATACAGTACTCTATTGATCCGATAACCAGAAGTTGATGTAAACACACTTTTCTATATCTTTTAAACATAATGCTCCTGATGTTCGTGGGGAACAGGTGAATTGACATAGCATACAACTGTATTCACATCCCGAGTTTACCAGAAGACCAACACATAGACAAAATGATGTTCAAACCATTATGCTGCTTACACACAATGCTCAGAGTGAACACGTGCTGAGGCCATTTGCATTCAAAGACACCTTGTGTGTCCTGTTTTACATTTTCTGGGCTATACTCCCCTCTTCTTCTTCAAACCTCTGATCTGGTTTAAACTAGCACTGAAATTAATATTCAAAGCAGTCTTTGATTTTGTTGAATTTGCATTATTTGAATTTATGAATTCAAATTACCTTCTACTTCTGCCTCTTTTATTCGGATGGAGACTGGAGCAGCGGCCACACTGGCAGGGTGCTTTTAAACGAGCAAGGCGATGGGGGTGGGGGTGGTTTGTGACTGCTGGGTGGCAGTGTTGTGAAACACCAACTCAGGTGGGGTGTGAGGGGAGGGGGTCAAACAAACAAATTTGGCAAAATTTGAAAATGTGACAAATTTGCATAGTCCCTGATACTCATGAATATCTGAATTGAATCTATGAATTTCAAATAACAAATTTGTTGCAGCTGTATTTTAAATATAGGTGGGTAATTTTGTGGTATGGTCCCATCAGCTTTTTTTACAAGCTAAGTCATGTGGGTTATGAGTGGGAGACATCTGAAGGAAGAGAGCTGGTGTAGTCCGTTGGACATAGTATCGGGAGTGGGTAACGATCTTCGCCCTTTCTCCGATGCAGCTCCCTATGCATGGAACTCCATCCCTGAATGCATTTATTCTATTCCCTCCTGACCTTCAAATCTCTCCTAAAACCCCATCTTTTCCTTCCTGCTTTCCCCTGGTTCCTCACCCCACAGACTGTTCACTAAACCTAAGGCTCCTTTTACTGCCTTTCATTCAGGGTTCCTTTATCCCGTATAACTGAGCAAAGCACGTGCACCCAAGACTTCTCAACTTCATGAACGTTTCCCTGTCTTTCCCAATGTTCTCTTCATTGAACGCAGCCACGCTAGCTGAAGGGGCATGATCCCCATGCATCCCTGTGGTGGGCAATCCCTTCTGCCACACTGTGGGGCAAGCATGAGGAACTGGTCACACAGTACTAGGGAAGCTGGCCCCTCTTGGAGCTGCCACCACAGCTGGCGCCACCCACATGACTAGCTGCTCAACCCTGCTTCACCTCCCACTCCTGGCTGGACTGAGACCCAACCCCGGCTGTGATGTGGCCCATGTGAAAGAGGTGCTAGCACCCATTGCTCACAGCCCCATAGCATTGCACCGAGCGTGGCGGAGCAAGGACACCCCATCACATGAGTTTCCCCGCTTGAGCAGCCTTACCTTATTTGAGGTAAGGTGGGTACGCTTCGTGTCCTCAGACTTTTTCTGAGGATGTGAAGCATAGTAACCAAGTGTTTACCCCAGGACAGGGGTGGGGGGACATCTGGCAGTCACCGGGCACACAATGCACTGCATCATGTGTCCGGCGCCTAGAGTGGGGTATGGTTACCTAAAGTGTGGTAGCCGCCCCACCCTCTCTCATGTGTCTACACCCATTATCTCGCCTCCCTTGTCCATCCTAGATTGTAAGCTCCTCAGGGCAGGTGCCTATCTCTAATTAATTATTTTTCAGTGCCAGGCATATTGCTGGCAGAATATAATTAATTATTATTATTAATTATTTTATTAATTAATTGGGAAGCCAGGTTTCAAATCCCATCTTAGTCCTGAACTCCTGGATGGCCTTTGGCAAATCACTATCTCTCAACTTCAGTAAAATGGGGAAGAATAATGACCTACCTCAGAGGGTTGTTATGAGGATGAACCAGATGAGGATTGTAAAGCACTTTGGATATTGAAAGTGTTATAGGAATGGCAATAATAATAGGAAGCAGGCTTCCTGGTAGCACCAGGAAGTTGTGTGGAACAACACACACTCACACCCCCTGTTCCTGGTCTCTGTGTGTCTACACAGATCTTTTCCTCTCTCGCTCCCTCCAGCTCCTTGCCCTTACTGAAACTTGGATCACTCCCTCGGACTCTGTCACGCCTGCTACCCTCTCCTGTGGGGGTCTCTCCTTCTCTCACCAACCCCGCCCTGAAGGACGGGGTGGTGGGGTGGGCCTCCTTCTTGCTAAATCCTGTCAGTTCCAACCAATTTCTCCTCCCCCCTCTCTCTCCTTCCATACCTTTGAGGCTCACTCCGTGCGCCTCTACTCCCCCCTCCATCTACGTGTTGCTGTCATCTACCGTCCCCCTGGTCCTCTCTCTTCCTTTCTTTCTGACTTTGAGTCCTGGCTCACTTTCTTCCTCTCTGTTGATATCCCCACTCTCATCCTTGGTGACTTCAACATTCATGTTGATGACCCATCTCAGCCCTCAGTCTCTCGCTTCCTCTCCCTAGCCTCCTCCTTCAACCTCCACCTTTGGACCAACTCCCCCACCCATACTAATGGCCATTCTCTTGATCTTGTCCTCTCTAGAAACTGCTCTGTCGCTGATCTCTCCTTCGATCCTCATCCTATATCAGACCACTTCCTTGCCTCTTTCAACATTTCCCACTGTCCCCCCTCCTCTTCCCCTTCTCTACGCCCCTTCCGTGACCTTCAAGCTATTGATCCCCTGGACTTTGCCTCCTCTCTCTCTCCCCTTCTTCCTACAGTCTTCTCTTCCTCCTCCCCTGACTCCGCTGTCTCTGCTCTCAACGCCTCTCTCTCCTCCACACTTGACTCCCATGCCCCTCTCTCTTCCCGCCCTGCCTTCTCCCACAACCCCCGTCCTTGGCTCACCCCTAGTATCCGCCACCTCCGTTCTTGCACTCGTGCTGCTGAACGACTCTGGCGCAAATCCCATTCTCACGCTGACTTCCTTCACTTCAAATTCTGTCTCTCCACCCTTACTTCTGCTATCTCCCTTGCTAGACAACACTACTATGCCTCCCGCATTGAGTCCTGTTCTCGGGACCCTCGCCGCCTGTTCTCTACCTTTGACTCCCTCCTCAAGCCTCCCTGTCCTCCCCCTCCTTCTTCCCTTTCTGCTCAGGATCTTGCCTCCTTCTTCACCTCCAAGATAGACAAGATCCGCCTCGACATCGCTTCCCACTCCTCTCTTCCCACTCCCACCCCTCTCCCTCCTCCCCCTCCTTCTCTCATGTCCTCCTTCTCCCCTGCCTCCCTTAAGGAAATCTCCTCTCTGCTCTCCTCCTCCAACCCTTCCACTTGCCCCCTTGATCCCATTCCTTCCCGCCTCCTCACCTCCATTACTCCCACTGTCGCCCCTTCCTTCCTGCACATCATCAACCTCTCCCTCTCTACTGGCTCTTTCCCTTCTGCCTTCAAACATGCCACAGTCTCTCCTATTCTCAAAAAGTCCACTCTTGACCCCTCTGACCCTTCTAGCTATCGTCCTGTCTCACTCCTTCCTTTTGCTTCCAAGCTGCTTGAACGTGTTGTCTACTCCCGCTGCCTTGACTTCCTATCCTCCAACTCCTCCCTTGACCCCCTCCAATCTGGCTTCCGCCCCCTTCATTCTACTGAAACTGCTCTCGCTAAGATCACCAACGATCTTCTGGTGGCTAAATCTAAACGTCTCTATTCCATTCTTGTCCTCCTTGATCTCTCTGCTGCCTTCGATACTGTTGACCACTCACTCTTGCTGGATTCCCTTCACTCCCTTGGCTTTTGTGGCTCTGTCCATAACTGGTTCTCCTCCTACCTCTCTGACCGCTCCTTTAATGTGTCTCTCTCCAACTCCGCCTCCTCCTCCTTCCCCCTCTCAGTTGGTGTTCCTCAAGGCTCTGTTCTTGGCCCTCTCCTCTTCTCGATCTATACCTCATCCTTAGGCAAACTCATTGCCTCCCATGGCTTCCAATACCACCTCTATGCTGATGACACTCAACTCTATCTCTCTACTCCCTCTCTCTCTCCCTCTGTTCAAGCTCGTCTCATCAACTGTCTCTCTGACATCTCTACCTGGATGTCTCAACGTCAACTCAAACTCAACATGGCTAAAACTGAACTCCTTATCTTCCCCCCTCATCCTTCCTCTCCTTCCTCACTGTCAATAACTATTGATGGAGTCACCATCCTGCCTGTCCCCCAAGCCCGTAGCCTAGGCTTCATCTTTGACTCAGCCCTTTCTTTTAAACCCTACATTGACTCTGTTGCTAAATCCTGTCGCTTCTCCCTCCATAACATTGCTAAGATTCGCCCTTTTCTCTCTGTCTCGTCTGCCAAAACTCTTGTTCATGCTCTGGTCATCTCTCGCCTCGATTACTGTAACCTCCTTCTCACTGGCCTTCCCCGGTCTCACCTTTCTCCCCTCATCTCTGTCCAAAACTCTGCTGCCAGGGTCATCTACCTCGCCAGTCGCTTCGACCATGTGCAGCCCCTCCTCTCTTCGCTTCACTGGCTTCCCCTTCCTGAACGAATCCTGCACAAGCTCCTAGTCTTCACCTATAAAGCTCTTCACAACCTTGCTCCCCCCTACCTCTCTGCACTTATCGCCCTCCATACTCCAGCCCGTGCACTTCGCTCCTCCTCTGTCCCTTCTCTCACCCTTCCACGCCTTCCCTGCTCCCCTAAGCGCCTTCGTCCCTTCTCACTTGCTGCCCCCCATGCCTGGAACTCCCTCCCTGTCCACATCCGCCTTGCCCCCTCCCTTCATACCTTCAAATCTCTCCTTAAAACTCACCTCTTTCGCTCTGCTCTGTCTGACTCTTTATCCTGCTGAGCCACTATTCCTATACCTACGATCGGTTTACCCTTATCCTTGCAACATGGACCTGCCTGCTGTCATTCTCATCGTAACCAAGCCAAGTACGTGCACTTGAGACCTCGCATCTTCATGAATGTTAGACCCCTTGTCTCTCCCTCTGTTCCCCTTCCTAAGTCTCTCCCCCAGCTCCTGTCTCTCAGATTGTAAGCCCTAGGGGCAGGGACCGTGTCTATTTTATTACTTTGTAAAGTGCCATGTACACTGCTGGCACTATATAAATGTTTGTTAATAATAATAATAATAATAATCTGTGTGTGTAGTCTTGCTCTTGTCTCCCCTGCCTTGAACCCAGTGCTGTCCCCCACCACACACACACATACACACACACACTTCCTGCATTTCTCCGTGCCTTGTTTCCCAGCCGTAACCCCGTGTTCCCCCACTTCCACTTCCCATCCCCCTGCTTTTGGTCTTGTCTTGTTCTAGCTCCTTGTCTCCCGCAGTCCCATCAGCCTTGCTACTTTGTTTTTTGGTTCCCTTCCTCCTCCATGTTCTTGGGGCCTTGTTCCCTGTTCCCCATTCCACCCCAGTCCTCATGTCCTCTCACACCCCAGACACCCCTCCTTGCTCCTGACCCATGCAGAGAGCCTGATATCTTGTGAATCTTGAGGGGACGGGGGGGAAGAGGGTTTGGCAGGTTTCTTTAAAAGGAGCTAAGATGTACTGCACTGTATTTTTATTTCCTCCTTTAGAAAGACATGGAATACACTCCCCATGCAAAATTGACAGAAGGCTGAGGAAAACTACAGAGCAATAATCAGATCCTTGCTTGCCTCCATTTCTTGTGTCTAATGGAAATACAAATGAAGATTATGAACCATTAACCTTGAGTTCAGTTTTGCAAGGTATTGAACAGCCTTTGAAAACAATTAATTACATTGCTTCACTAGCAACAGTTTGTAGACTGCAGCAATTTAGCAGATATGGAAGTACAGTATCTATTAGCAGAATTCATACACAAATGGCCTTGCTTTTTGTCAAAGGTCCTGGCAAAATAATACATGAAATTTATTTCACAGACTTTTGTCTGAGGAACTCAACATGTTTTACGAACATTAATTAAAAGAATAATGTTAACAGATATTTTTAAATGCACATTAATTTAAAAGTACATCTTTTTACTTAAAAAAACAACAACCCAGAAAAAAACCCTATAAGCAGGTTGCTGTGTAGTCTACAAAATAAGACCCAAATTCTGTGTGAGCAAAATAAATTATGCAATGTTTTCAGTTTATGCACGTGAGTTTCCAAACATGCTAATCCAAACAATGTTGGACAATGCATTTCTTAAAACCAAATAACACATGGGCTTACAGTTAAAACATACATTCTATCAGTTGGCCTTAAAACAGAAAGACTGCTCTGTAGGGATGTGTGAACAGAATGGTGTTCAGATGTTTGGCTGTTCAGACCGAAAACTTAGTTCAGGTTCATGGGTTCAGTCCCATGGAGTTCAGACCCCCCCCCCCCGAACATTTAGAAAATTCGGCTGCCTGGAGGCTTGGGGCACTCAAGGGGTGCCTGTGGGGGCATGGCAGCCCATTGGAGATGTAGAAGCAGCAGAGACTGGGAAAGTTTTGGTCTTGGCACCCCGGGAAGGCGTTCTTGGCCCTTGGTCCCTGGAGGTTCCCGTGGGGGCATGGCTGGCCGTCTGAGACCCAGTGGCAGCAACAGCAGCAGAGGTCGGGAAGGCTTGGTGCTTGGTGGCCGGCATCCCTACTTGGCTGAGTGTTGCAGGCTGCCAGGCATTGGTGGAGCAGCAGCAGAGGCCCAGCCAGAACTTTGTGGCTGGCACCCCTACTTGACTGGGCATTGCAGACTTGCATCCTACTCACCGGATCTCAACAAGCTCTTCCTCAAATTGGTCGAGCCTTGCCCGGTGGTGAATCACGTGGCCACCCAGTATCAGACAGTGGATTGCTGGCTTACAGTACCCGCAGCACAGTAGAGGCAGCAGCAGCAGACATTGGATTTCCCGGGCACAGTACCCCTGGCACAGCAGCAGCAGCAGCAGGAGGAGGCATTGGATTTGCCAGTAGCAGAACCCATGGCACAGCAGAGGCAGCCCTGGCAGCAGCAACAAACATTGGATTGCCCGGTAGCAGAACCTGTGGCACAGCAGAAGTGGCAGTGGCAGAAGCAGAAGACATTGGATTGCCTGGTAGCAGAACCCATGGTACAGCAGAGATAGCAGCAGCAGCAGCAGAAGCAGCAGACATTGGATTGCCTGGTAGCAGAACCCATGGCACAGCAGAGGCAGCAGCAGCAGAAGACATTGGATTGCCCGGTATCAGAACCCGTGGCACAGCAGAGGCAGCAGCAGCAGCAGCAGCAGCAGCAGCAGACATTGGATTGCCCAGGCACAGTACCCGTGGCACAGCAGAGGCAGCAGTGACAGCCGCAGCAGACATTGTATTACCCAGTAGCAGAACCCATGATACAGCAGAGGCTGCATTGGCAGCAGCAACAGACATTGGATTGCCCGGTAGCAGAACCCATGACACAGCAGAGGCAGCATTGGCAGAAGCAGCAGCAGACATTGGATTGCCTAGGCACAGGCACAGCAGAGGCAGCAGCAGCAGCAGACATTGGATTGCTCCGTAACAGAGCCCATGGCACAGCAGAGGTGGCATCAGCAGCAGCAGCAGGCATTGGATTGCCAGGGCACAGAACCTGTGGAACATCAAAGACAGCAGCAGCAGGATTTGCCTGTGCGCAGCACCCATGGAGCCAGGATTGTAGGATTTGAAAGGGAAGAGCTCCCATACAGGAGCAGATGGCAGCAGCATGATTGTGTGGGCACATTTGGATTTGCCAGGGCAGAACACCCATGGACCAGCAGACAGCAGCAGTGGGATTACCAGGCCAGTGGGGCACATCACCCAGGGTTGCCAGGGGAGGCAGACAGGCACTTTGGCATGAGATACAGGCAGGGTGGCACAGGGCTTAAGCTTTGCCCACAGAGCAGGCAGACAGGCACTTTGGCATGAGCAGAAGGCAGACTGAGGCAGGGTTCGAGGTTGGCAACCTGGGAGAGCAGACAGGCAGCGTGGCATGAGCATCGGAAGGCAGGCTGAGGCAAGGTTCAATGTTGGCAACCAGGGCGGGCAGAGCATCAGAAGGCAGACTGAGGCAGGGTTTGAGGTTGCCACCACAACGGACAGACAGGCAGCGTGGAATACCGGATATTTACCACAGATACATTTTTTCCAACCCATTTCATCTCTAGTTGTAATCCATCATCTCTGGCCTCTGGGTAAAGCCTCTGTTATACTGCGGGGTATACTGTGGGTTATACGGGGGCACCTGCATACTCCAGAGAAATCAGGGCATCAGAGGGAGTCAGGGAGACCATCAGTCAGAAGTGGAGCAAAGAAGAAGCTTTCCCACACACATGTAACATGACTCTCTGCAGTAGCCACATCAGGAAAGGAGTGTTTTCAACACACACACACACACACACACACACACACACACACACACACACACACACCTTTCTGATGTGGCTCCAACCTCTTTGGGTCAAATCTGCAGGAAAGATGGCAGAACCGTAGCCATCATTAGTTTTTAAAATGTTTAATATTGAATTTTATTTGTGTTTTTTATATTGTAAGCTGCCCCGGGCTACCTGATGGCAGGAAGGGTGGGGTATTAAATTGAAAAATAAATAAATAGATAAAAATTAGCACTCTGGATACGCTGAAAGTCCCATGACTCCTTGGTTCTTCCTCAGAAGGCCACTTCATTGGACAGGCTGTCCCTGAATATACATTCCAAAGTTTCCTGAGGATCCATTACAGCATGTGACACTTATGGTTTTGGCCAACTGAGCAGAGTCAAGAGCGAGCAGAGCATTTTACCTTGGTAGTAACCAAGATAATATTTTCGCCTCTGAGCCTCAGCTGCCTCAGTTCACCTTCATTGCCCCCTCACCACATAGATGTAAAAATGAGCAAAGAATATCTAAAAAATAGGACCTGACTAATTTATTCATGCAATAAAGTGGCAATAGCCTAAAGTTAACTGAGCAAAAACAGCCTTGCACTAAATTGCTCAATGAATCCCTCCCTACTGCACCAAAGCCGGTCGCCTCAATGCACTTCACAAAAGTTTAAACAGAAAACATTAAGCGTGAATGTGCTTTTAAAGATGATTAGAAAGTGCCCATCTTAGAGGTAATTCTAGTTTTTTCCATTATTTTTTAACATTAAATTCTGAATACTGGGATAAATTGTACTGCGGGCTATGACACCACACTCTGCTACCACAGCTGATGATGCACATTAAAGACCTACACAGCCCTTATGCCTCTTTCTGTGGCTAGCCAACCGTTGAAAATTCTTCTCGATCGCGTATTTATTACAACCTTCTTCCTACTGTATTGTTCACAGTATTTATCCCTACCCCACAGCAACTTTCTGTGACACTGCTGCAGTAATTCCTGCTGAGACTATCACAGCTGCAGGTCTTAAAATCTATGCTGTTTCATGTCCCTTTGGTGAAGCTGGACTCCGCAGTGCCAGAATCTGTCGTCTTCTAATGCAATATTTCCTCTGCCTACCAGAAACGATATCTCCTCCACTGCTACAGTACAAGTTGCCCAGAGGAAATGAGTTTACTTCTGTCCCTTTTTATTTTCATAAAAATACTTTTGAAAGCTCTTCAGATGCTAGCACTGTATCTTGTGATTCAAGGGGTTTCCAAGTCTTATGACTAGGTTCTGTCTAGGGATGGACGAACAGAACCGAGTTCGGAAATTCGGTTCGGTTCAGTTCGGAAATTCGGTTCGGTTTGGATGTCGGTTCGGTCGACCGAACTATTCAAGTTCGGTCCGAACTCTGAACTTCCGAACAAAGTTCGGAAATTCAAACCGCATTGAACTAAATGGATGTGCGAACAGAGCCGAGTTCGGAAATTTGGTTCAGTTGGAAAATTGAGTTCGGTTTGGAAGTTCGGTTCGGTCAACCGAACTGGTCGAGTTCGGTCCGAACTTCCGAACCGCGTTCGCCCATCCCTAGTTCTGTCATTCTTATTCAGTAGCTCCATGTGTCACAATAGTTCCTTTGACATAAATGCAGAATCAGGTGCTCCTTGTGCCTTGCTCACGTGTTATGGTAAGAAATATGCTACTCCTTTGTGAAGAAATCACAAGGTATTTACTGGAGCAGAAATAGATGATGGGTTTATTATTTGTTGGGTTTATTTGCATTTCTGGGTAGCCTTTCAGTCCCTCTCTGGCCTCTGTGGTGCCAACTTGCCAACAAGTAGTGCAAGCAGCAGCAGCAGCACCCACTTTAAACTTTAAGTATATTAGGCACTGGTGGTAAGGCGACCCCCAGCATTGCCCCTAGTATATGGACAGCCCATGGCCAGGGGAAGTGGAACTAGGCAGATCACTCTGGCCACCATGGTGCCAAGCAGTGCGAGCAGCAGGCAGCAGTGGTACCCACTTATTTTTTTAAAAGACCATGGCATGTAATCTGTCAGTAAATGTAGGGGAAACATGGTCTGTGGGACCATTAGTGATACAAACATGGGAATGGTGTCAATGTATTCATTAGATCATGCAGATTATGAATGATGATGTTGGACGACTCACATCCTTGGCAGAGTGGAGTCACTTAAAAAACAAAATGATGCTTGTTCGTTCAGTTAAATGACATGTTTTATTTCACTAAAGTCACACCAAATATGGGTTGTATGGTATCAAATGAAAGGCTCTTACTTCAAAGTGCAATCTTGTGTAAGCAATTGTTTTTTGGTCCAATAAATGTGAAAAATCAATATTAATGAGTACAAAACATTTTATTTCCACTAAGACAATTATGCATAAGCAACATTTATTTTATTTTACATAATGTGTACTCCAGTCCACCCTTCCTGCTAAAGCAGCTCGAGGCAGCTAACCAATCATAACATTAAATATGAAAAAATACAATATAAAATACAATAATAAATACAATAAAAACAAATCATCCACATGGGGGATATCACTGAAAAATATATAACCCCCCCTAACCTTCAACCCTCCCCCCTCCCACTCTTCACCCATCTCCCTCCCCAAAAACCTGACAGGACAGCCAGGTCTTCACTTGTCGATGAAAGGAGAGGTCCAGGGCCACCCAGGCCTCTGCTGGAAAGGAGTTCCACAGCCTGTGTGTGGCCACTGAGAACACCCTCTCTCCATAGTCACCCAGAGGGATACCTGGGGAACTTCAAGAAAGGTGCTCCCAGCAGACCACAGGGGCCAAACCAGGGCCTGGGGAGTGAGGCAGTCCCACAGATAGGTAAGGCCTAGACCATATAGGACTGTATAAGTAAGCCCCAACACCTTGAATTGGGCCAGGAAGACTATAGGCAGTCAGTGCAGAGTACGGAGCACTAGTGTAATGTGCTCACGGTGCCCCGTCCCTGTCAGAAAACAGGCTGATGCATTCTGTACCAGCTGCAGCCTCCAAACCATCACCATGGGTAGCCCCACATAGAGCGTGTTACAATAGTCCAGTCTTGAGGTGATGAAACCATGGATGATAGTGGCCAGGAGCGGAGTGAGGCAGTGGCAGATTTTGCCTCCCCTGAGAAAATGCCGCCCAAGGCCCAGGCCTAGGGGGCCTGCCCTTAAGTCCAGGCCTGGACACATTCACTGGCCAATTACTGCCTGCTTCCAGCTTTACAGGACCAATTGGTAGTGACTTCGAGGCAGGCATAGGGGGCGGTCCTCATACGGGTATAGAAGGGACATGACTGGGACTTTGGGGTAGCATTCCAGCAATCAGGAGACATAGTTTACACAACCAGTTTAGAAAGGAAGATAGTAAAGTACAACAACAGATGCTCCAAATTTAGCTCATGTTGCATATGAAGTTGAAATTATAAATGTGTTAACCGAAGCTCTGTCCAAAGCAAATGTCTTCAGCATGACTGCCTTAGAAGATATGTATAAGTCTATAGGTATCGCAAAGGGCATGAATGAGTCAGCCCTTATGTCACAGGAGCAGCTGAAAATATTAATTGAAACAGAACTAGCAGATAGAAGCATTGAATTTTCCCATTCAAAATGCCTTAATGAACCACAAAGTATGTCAATGAAGTCCACAAGACATGCTCTCTTGGCTAATGCAGTCTGACAATCAACACATGATGAGGGAGCTCCACAACCTTATACCAAGCTGCAAACATCCTTGGAGGAATAATACTGAAGTCTAAGCATTGGGTGTTTGAAGGCTCACTCCTCGAAGATTAAAATGAAGTGTTACCAAGTGCCCTTCGAATGTCCTTCAAATGGTGCATTCAAGGGAAGACCCAAATATCAGCAGGAAGAGGTCAAAGGAAGGTAAATCTAGATATGAGACCAAAAGTACTGTCGTAAACATTGATGTCAGCAGTGCATGTCTGACGCAGAGACAAGTAAAGAATAAAGTATCCTATCATCATCACAAGCATGAATTACCTCTTCAGGTCGCAGTCAGATTAAGTATTCAGTGCTCTATACGCAGACTTGTATAACTATTCCATGGTTTGGGTTGTTCTGTTGAGTACGATCGATCGTGACTTGAGACTGGAAACAGAGATTGCTGCTAGCATTTTGTGCAGAGAATAATGGCATCTACATCCCTCCTGACATCATTCCAAACAGGTTCATATACTGTGTGGCTGATAATTTAGATTTTTTTCAGAAGACACAGTCGATGAGAAAAAACTCTACATGGCACTGTTATGGCAGTATACCAAGTTTGCAAATAAGATGTTATCCTCATGCCACCGTCTGTGACTGCCTCATATGATCAATCAATCATTGTAAACCTTACGTGACTGTCTAACTACAATATTGCCATGTCCCATTCCCACTAATTGGAGGACATGTTGTCCAGCTCCCCAGACCAATCCTGTTTCTGTACATAGAAGTACATTATTGAATGATCCAAAGATTGCAGATTTGGCTTGGATGGTTACAAGAGAGGCTTACATGTCACGTACTGGACAACCGGATGACAGTATTTACCCTGAAGCCACTGGGTCAGAAGCCCCAACACAGTTAGCTTCTCCTACATAGTCTGGTTATAATTCACTTGTAAGTAAAGAGAAACCTGTCACAAGAGTTTCATTGTTGCCCCTGATTCCAGCATTGCCTACTAATATGTCAACACAACTGACTTTAATGCAACAGCTTGAAAAGCTGAACACTGCAGTAGTTGGAGCAGGTAAAAAAGTTGCTGTAACACTCGATATGGCTCTCTACAAACTGTTAAAACAGCTAGAGATGGCTCAAACAGACTGTCAGCAAATGGCTTTTAAGACCAGGTAAACTGCACATCATCATTGCTCAGTTATGAACTATTGGTTCATACATACAGGGCAGCGATATTCCAGAACTGTGAGTGGATTCCATGTGATCTGTATGGACCAGCAACTACCAGACAGATCCTGCAAGGGAACCACATACGAAGGGCCAAAGAAGTCCACATCACAACAGTGTCAGCACTTTACAGTATGCTTTACCATGAATACAACTGAGAAAACCCTGGAACACTACCAAATGTTTCGCCATTCATACGAAAATTGCAAGTTGCTCTGGCTGTGGGTAATGATGGTGACATCAAGGAAGCACATTCCTTATTGGTATCCTCACTGAAGGAACATAATATTTTGGAAGATATGAAGCATTTTGCTATTCAACGGGAAGAAAATGAAAGTCATACATACCTATATGGACATGGTGGAAACAATGCTTCTGTTTCAGGACATCAGATTTTAATCTTAACCTGGCAGCTCTTCAAGCCTTTAACAAGTACATTTTTGCCCTAGATCAACAGAACTGTGTTTGTAAGTACATATCAGAGATGCATAATCTAGAATCTTTATATCTAAGTACATGGCAGCAGTTCATGCAAGGGAAATGGGTAGTAAACAAGAGCAAGGTTCCATTTTGTGCTGTTGGTGCTGATGAAGCTCCTGAGCACAAAAATAGGCTAAGGGTACAAGGTAGACTTGTAGGGATAACTTTAAAAGAGAAAGTGAGAGCTTGGTTCTTCCTCGCAGACCCAAAACTAACAAGGATAGCTGTTGCAATAGAGAACATGGTTGGAATAGACACTTCAACCAAAGAAACACACCATGACAATTCTTTGCCAGTGTGTAAGCGACAGGATAGGAATGTAAAGAAGTTGAAGGAAGCATTCACATCAACAGTCAACCCATTTCTATGCAAGAGCAATGAACGGATGCACAGTGTCACCTAGTGTGTTTTCCCTCAGGATGTAGAAAGGGATATGTGTCGACTGAAGGAAGTTGGCAAAGAACAAAT
The DNA here is from genome assembly GCA_003113815.1 of Sphenodon punctatus. Taxonomy (NCBI): domain Eukaryota; kingdom Metazoa; phylum Chordata; class Lepidosauria; order Sphenodontia; family Sphenodontidae; genus Sphenodon; species Sphenodon punctatus. Next base: position 6,461,165 of record QEPC01007559.1, on the reverse strand, counting down.
TCACCAAAGAGAATGGAAAATTGCTGTACAACCACTTTTATTTTGGCCCTGCCAGACAATCAAAACCTGTCCTGTAGCTTGTCCATCACTCAACTGTCCCCTCCCATATCCTACTCCCAAATATGGCACTAAGTTTAGGTTCCTAGCTCAGAGAAGCTAGGGTCACCATCTGGGTCATTCCAGCCACAAGTTCAATGACGCCAGTATTCCATTGAGGTTTCTGAAATTTTCCATGGACCAGCCTTGGTACTTGGAACTTTGGAATTCATAAATTTGGAACCAAGGAATGGAATCTCCAGTGAATTCTGAAGTTTTCCGAGGACCAAGTTTCAGTATCAGTTATTATAATCATTTGAGTTAGGTCATTTTGGCAATATTTGCACTACCACAATTGCTGAAAATGACACAACTGAAATAATGTGTGATAGGGATGTGCATCCATAATGTTTTCTGTTAGTTAAGAAAACTAACGAAACCCTATTTGTGTTTGTATCTAATGTTACACAATGGCCATGGGAGCCATTCTGTGCATGCACGCCCTTTTCCAAAATACCACTGACACCATTTTGGATAACAGATGTGCATGCACAGAATGGCCAGGTTGCCATTTTGTGCATATGCAGTGATGTTTAAACCCTGAAAACAGTAGGGTCATTTACAAAACTCTCCGAAAATGGAGTCTTTGTAAACAAAAAATGAAATCCAAAATGAAAATAGTAGGAGTGCCCTCTTCACACCCCAAAATAACCAAAACCCCAAAATAATTCAACCAGCAACCTAAAGATGAATCCCCCCAAAACGGGATATGCGAGCATCTATTCCAGTTGGGAATATCGCTTGGGTATTGGAAGGGCTACCCAAAAATGCAAAAAATATCCACGAATAATAAACCCACTACCCATTTCAGTTCTAAAAATATTATCATGTTCAGTGAATTGCACACTAAGGAAGAATAGAGCCAATCCTGTCACCTGCTGTAGTACAATTCAGACTCATATATGTATCGAGTAAAATTCCCACCAACTGTTATGAGTTTTCACTCGGATGCCCTTTCCCAGATGGAACAATTCTTTGTAGCGTTTAATATTTTTATTCCTTTCAACATTTGTTTTATCCACAGCAACGGAGCATCCATTTAAGAGTAAAACCTTGACACGTAGTGAGTAAAAGTACAATCCATAAGGCAGTTTAGCAGAAAGAGTTTTATACTTTGTTTTCTGGCTTCCGTCTCTAACTAATGCATTTTCATGATGGATGAGGTGGCAAAGAAATCCAACCCAATACATAACAGAGATGGGCGAACGCAGTTCGGGCGTTCGGTGTTCGGCCCAAACTTGGACAGTTCAGACGGCTGAACCGAACGGCCGAAGCCCCAGACAGTTCGGCTCCATTCGGCCACGTTCAGATGAGTTCGGGCGGGAAAAACAGGGCTGGAAGGCCCAGAGAAGGGGCTGCAGCTGAGAAACAGACTTCCTGGCGCCAGGGGTGGAGAGGCTTGGACTAGCAGCCAGTCTGCCCAATCACCATCCCACTTTTCCTCAGACCACTGGCTTCGCAGTCTATGATTGGCCATCGGCTAGGTTGCACAGAGTCAATCGGGCTTGTGGTAAGGCGGGCACAGCAAGTAACAAAAGTAATTGCCCTCCCCTCTTCCATATCGTTCTGAGCTAGCCACTGATTCTGTCAGCAGATGTTTTCAGAAGTTTCCCTCTCCCAGCAGTTTGTCTTCCTAATCCATTGCCATCCTCCTCCTATTTCACCCATTTCCACACATTTACCTCCATAGTTTCATTTATTTAGAGTAGATTAGATAGATATAGGTGTTTGTTATTTTTATTTTGTACCCCTCCCTGTGTTTTTTCTCCCTCCCCTCCACTGAATCCTTCCCTCCTCCCATTATATTCCATCCCTAATTCCCTTCTCCTGTTTTTGGATTTATTTAGAGCGACATTAGATTGGTTTAGCTTTCATTTCAGTTTTGTACCCCCTTTATATATATATATATATATATATAAAGAGAGAGAGAGAGAAACAAGTATACAGTGAGGAAAAAGTCCTAGGACTCTCCAAACAATCCATTACAATATAAATCCTAAGACCATATCCAGTATTTCCCAGTATTGTAACCAAAATCGTGACTCAGTCTCCACTCAACAGTTTGTATTCCAAAAAGCGTTTCTGCAGCATAAAAGCTTCAACCAAAAAGTGGGCCAAGTC
>QEPC01007559.1:6395710-6458476 GCA_003113815.1 Sphenodon punctatus | reverse complement strand
CCAAAAGCCTGATGGAACAGCCAGGTCTTACATACATGCTGAAACAGCAGGAGAGTAGAAGCCAACCGAGCCTCCTCCGGGAGCAAATTCCACAGCACAGGGGCAGCCACTGAAAAAGATCTAACATCGGTGAGTACCCGCCTCGCCCTGGGAACCTCCAAAAAGGCTCCCACGGATGATCTCAAGGGTCGAGTGAGACGGTCCCACAGATAAGCAGGGCCCAGGCCGTGAAGGGCTTTAAAGGTTAAAACCAGCACCTTGAACCTGGCCCAGTACTTTATAGGCAGCCAGTGCAGAGCCCGGAGCACTGGTGTCATGTGCTCCCTGCGACCCGCCCCCATAAGGAGACAGGTTGCAGCACCATCTGCAGCCTCCGGACCAGCTTCTTGGGCAGCCCCACGTAGCGCGTGTTGCAGTAATCCAGCCTCAAGGTGATGAAGGCATGGATGACAATGGCGAGGTCAGAGTCTGAGAGATACGGCCAAAGCTGCCAAACAAGATGTAACCACTGCCACAACCTGAGATTCCAGGCTGAGCCGCGAATTGAGGAGCACACCCAGACTGGCTCTCTCGTGCCACGTTGCACAGTCTTCACCAGCCTCTCTGAGTGTCCTGTCAAGGTTCCAGCCTGCCTTCCCTACTGCCTCTCATGCCACGCTGCCTGTCTGCCCAACTACCCGCCCAGGTTGCCAAGATCAAAGCCTGCCACAGTTTTCCTTGCGATGCTCATGCCACACTGCCTGTCTGGCTGCCCGCCCAGGTGGCCAAGCTCAAAGCCTGCCTCAGTTTGCCTTCCCATGCTTATGCCAAAGGCTTGGCACCCCGGGTTGCCCAGGCAGGTAGGCTCAGCACTTGGCCCCTGGGGGTACCCGTGGCGCCAGGGCTGGCCATCTGAGACCCGGCAGCCCAGCAGCAGCAACAGTAGCAACAGCAGCAGCAGCAGCAGAGGCCAGGACAGCTTGGGGCTTGGTGGCCAGCACCCCTACTTGGCCAGGGATTGCAGGCTGGCTTTAGTGGAGCAGCGGCAGAGGCTCGGCCAGGGAATAGTGGCTGACACCCCTACTTGGCTGGGCATTGCAGGCTGGCAATACTGAGTGGCAATGCTGAGTGGTACTGCTGCAGAGCACCCACTCAGATGGAGTGTCAGGGGAGGGGTTCAATAGGGCGGCTCCCAGCATGGCTACCCCAGCAGCAAGCCACCATGCACACCCTCTGCAATGGACCATGAGGGAGGGGGAAGCACACTGGACTGGCCTTTGCAACTGATATGTGCCCACCTGGTGTGAGCCCTGGGGAACCCAGGATCCCCAGGGCTCCTGGCTAGTTCTGCTGAGGCCATGTCCCCTGTCCACTGAGTGCCAGGAGCAGTGGCAGAGGCCCGACCATATCTCAGTGGCTGGCACCCCTATATGGCCAGGCGTTGCAGGCTGTCAGACATCGGCGGAGCAGCAGTAGAGGTCCGGCCAGGGCTTGGTGGCTGGCACCCCTACTCGGCCAGGCATTGCAGGCTGCCAATCATTGGTGGGGCAGTTGCAGACAACGAAGAGGAATGACAGTCCTCCCTGCCTGTAACGTAGGGACAGATGCCCCATAGAGGTGCGACCCTGCTGCAGGGAAAGTAAAAAACAAAACATCAAAACACCAAAACAACAACAAAAAACAACAACTCAAGAGTCAACTGTCAATCTGCCCAAAGGGAAAATTCCGTCCTTACCCCAATTATGGTGATCAGTTAGACCCTGAGCATGCATGCTTGCCCCACCAGCCAGGCACCTGATATACAATATAGTACCCAGGCTTCAGAATGCCCCACCTCCAGTTGTAGAAAACTTCGATGCTTCAGGGAAAAAAGAAAAAACCAATAATATGTATTCTGGGGAGGTGCGGGGGAGGATTTTTTCCTCCTGCAGCATCAAATCAAAAAAATACCTCACAAGTTATGTGTCATAAATTTATCCAACTCAGTTTTAAAACTGATTTCCAGACTAATTTTTTTATAACCAGCGTGTATCCATTAAAGCGGTTCAGATTCGTTGGTTCTACAACTGTCCCTGGAAGCTTATTCCAGTAGTTCAGTGCTCTGGTTGTTAAAAACCTTCTTCTAATTTCCACCCTAAATTTATTTGTAACCAGCTTGTATGCATTAGTTCTTATACCCACGCTCACCTTTAGATTGAACAAGTCTTCCCCTTCTAGGGATGGGCGAATGCAGTTCAGATGTTCGGCGTTCGGACCGAACGACAACGTCCGAACCGAACTCAAACACGGATGAACAGTTTGAACATGTTCGGGTGAGTTTGGATGAGTTCGAGGGTGGGGAAAACGTGACTTCAGGAGGGAAAAACATGACTGGAAGGGGGAGGCAGCTCCAGACTTCCTGGCACCAGGGGTGGAGATCAGGGGTCATTTCAGGGTCAAATGATAATGATACTGAAAAAAATATTTCAAATTCGGTAGCGGTATCGATAGCACTGTTTTTGAATGTTCGGCCAAGTTCAGCCGAACCAAACTCCGCCAAACTGAACAACCGAACCCGAACTCAGGTTTCGAACCGAACGTCCGAACCGCGTTCTGTTCACCCATCCCTATCCCCTTCTATTGTTTTAACTTCCCTGACATATTTGTACACTGTAATCATATCTTGCCTCAGCCTTCTTTTTGATAGGATGAATAAGCCACACTCTTTGAACCTCATCCCATAAGGTAAGTCCTCCATTCCTCCCATCTTCATTGCACTTGTTCCAGTTTAAGTTAATCCTTCTTGAACATTGGTGACGAGAACTGAACACAGTATTCCAGTGGTGGTCTTACATGAGCCTTATACAGAGGAACAATACCTCCCTATCCCTATTGGAAATACCATGCTTAATACACACCAGGATAGCTGTGTCTATTTTACAGCTGCATCAAATTGATGGCTTATAGTCATTTTATGGTCAATTAAAACCCCCACGTCCCCCTCCACCTTTGTTTTTTTCAACGGATGAGTTCCTAAAACTGTTACAAAGTATTCATGTAGAATTTGGGCCATGTCTACATTGAGCCCGATCCAGCTGCACCCTACCATCAGCGCAAGGGGTGTTGTGCTGGCGGTAGGGCTGAGGAGCAGCAGGTTGCCAGGAGCGGGGGGGTGCGGGTGCCGTCAGAAGCAGGTTCCACCAGCCAGATAGCCACACACCTTTCAACTGACTGGTGGTCATGCCCCATGCCCCAGTGGTAGGAAGGGGGCACAACCCATGGAATGGGTTCCCTACCCCTTGGGTGTGCCCCGCTGGAGCTAGGAAAGCCCCCCCCACACACACACACATGTGCAGCATAATGACCTCCCGCATGAGCGTGGGCTTGGAGCAGTAGTAAGCCCCACGCAGCCATGCAGCACAAGGCATCAGGCACCTGGAACACAGGAACCGCTGCACACGGGCCTGGCCAACCCCTGAACTGAGCCAACAGGCATTGCGGGAGCACTAGAAAGTCCCCCGGGGGACCCGGCTGCCCCCAGCACATCAAGAGGTACAGGAGGGGTAGCTGGGTCCCCCGGGGGGACATTCCATGCTCCCATGATGCCTGCTGGCCTGGTTCAGGGGCTGGCCGGGCCTGCGTGCAGTGGCTTCTGGGGTCAGGGCAACCTCGCTTGACCCCCTTTCTGGCTGCTCCTCAGGTTGTCCCACCCCCTCTATCCGGTCCCTGCATGGTGCAGGGACCAGAGCTGGATGGGACGCAGTGACCACCGGCTCCCCAGGGCTATCTGCCTAAGCAGGTTTTGCCTGCGCAGGAAGATAGCGGAATCTCATTCATTATCTTTTCTCTACCCCACCCCACTTGATCTTTTCTTGTTTTCTTATTATTTATGTAACTATAAAAGCACTATTTAGTTTAATTTTTTGAGCAAGGTTGAGCTCAGTTTGACTTTCGGCAAGTCTTCTTACTTCATTCCTACATTTTCTAACCTCATAGAGGTAGTTTTCGTTACTAATCAACCAATTTTTTCACACACTATAAGTACTCTGCTTATCCTTAGTATCCTGTTTGAGATGATTATTCAACCAATTGGGTCTAGAACGCCTTTCAACAAGATATTTCCCCTTTTGAGGTATGCAAATTTCAGAAATCCTCTGAAACTTGGACTTGAAGAAATTGCAGTCATCTTCCACATTATGGTTCAGAATTTCCTCAGTCCAATTAACCTCCCTAATTAGTTTTCTTAATTTCCCAAAATATGCCTTTTTAAAATAAAAAATCTGAGTTATTGTTTTGTTATTAAGTATCCTTCCAACTAAATTAAACTGAATTAATACATAATCACTATATCCAAGATAATCCTCAATAACTATATTCTTTCTTTAATAATATTAAAGAAGGCTATGTTCATGTTCAAATCTGAACCTGGAGGTGTATAGCAAAGTCCTAATACTGCACAAAAAGATCCACTTTTACCAGCCTTACCTAACGTAATCTTTGCCCAAACTGATTCTGTTTTCTCCGTATCATCAATCATCATCATCGTCATCGTCATCATCATCCCTTATTTCTTCACTGTCACTGTCATGTTATTGATATATAATGCTATGCCTCCCCCTTTACCATTATTCCTCTCTTTCCTAAATAATACATATCCTTCAATTCTTGCATTCCAGTCAGGAGGACTACTATTCTACCAAGTTTAAATTGTCCCTATAATATCAGGTTTTACCTCCTCTATCAACAATCCACGCTCTTCCATTTTGTTACCCGGACTCCTCGCATGAGTATACAGACATCTAAGCTGTTTCTTACTGGTCTCCTGCAATGTCCCAACAAGATTACAGTTTTTATTTTGACCGAGAGTCAGCCTGTGACTCCTGCTTTCCAAATGATCATTTTAGTCACCCTTCATTATGCCAAAGGGATGCAGATAGGGAAAACCAATCCTAATTATACGTACACAATGCTGGTTTCTAAAGTAGGTGTTACCACTCAGGAAAAAGTATCTTGGAGTAGGGATGGGCGAACAGATCATGGTTCGGGTTCGGCCGTTCGGTTCGGCTGCGTTCGGTTTGGCCGTTCAGTTCGGCAGTTCGGTTAGTTCGCCGGGTTCGGGTTCGGCCGTTCGGTTCGGCTGTTTGGTTCAGCCGTTCAGCCATTTGGTTCAGCCGTTCGGGAAATGTTATGGGTGGTTTTTTTGTTTTTTATATGGTTTTCTTTGGGTTTTTGTTTGGTTTTTTTGTTTTTATATGGGGTTTTTTAATTTATTTTTTTAATCTAATATTATTTATATATCTATATCTATACTAAATCTAACTGTTATTAACTATTCTAAATGCTATGAACTAAATGGATTATCTAATAAGTACACAGGACTAATGCTATCTCTATCACTAAGCTAGCTCCTACAACTACTATCCCTAACCTATCTATCTATCTCTCTATATCTATATCTCCTGTCTCTTATACACATCTAGATGTTTATAAGAGACAGGTGCTGGGAACCCTTGACACAGGCAGACCTACACGTGGGTTCTGTGGGCACACACAGGCAGCCACCGCATCACAGGGCAGCCCAAGGAAAGCTTCACACAGGCAGTCATTCCACCACCTCCATCCCCCTCACCTCCACTATCCCGCTCCCTGCCATGGGACACAGCCACTGCAACCATGGCAACAAGAAGCCACGTCGGCTGTTAACCCTTACCCACCTGGGAACAAGGGAGGCGCATTGTCCTTAAGTAGGGTAACCTTACGTTTGGCCGGAACATTTCAGGATTCCATAGACTGTCCCAGCCGGACCCAGTTGTTGAAAACAAACAAAAGTCCCATTGAGTCAGCCCAGAGAGCACGAGGTGCGGGTACCCGGCTGCTCCTCCCAGTCACTGATCAGGTCAACTTCTCGCTCGGCTTTTCTGTGTTGGGGGGGAGNTACCCTATATGGGATGGGGGGGGAATCACAAACACAAGGTTTCAGTTTAAGGTTTAAGTTTCATTTCAGTATAAAACTGAAATGAAACTTAAAGCAATCTAATAATCCTACTCAACGCCTGCTGTTCACGAACAGTGACTAGCTTAGAAGGTGTTGGGAAGGGGGGAGGCAGATAGTTTCATTTCTTGCAAGCCTCTCCTCCACCCCTGGTGCCTAGAAGTCTGCTCCTCAGTGACTAGTACTACCCCTGTCACCTTACAGTGAACCTTTTTTTGTCACCCGAACGCAATCCGAACTGACCGAACTGTTCGGCCATTTCGCCGTTCGGTGTTCGGTTCTGTTTGGTATGTTCGGGTTCGGGTTCACGTTCACATTTGGTCGTCCGAACAGGCCGAGTTCGGGCCAAACTCCAAACTTCCGAACCGCGTTCGCCCATCCCTTTCTTGGAGTCAGATTGTGGACAATTCACTGAAAACATCAGCTCAGTGTACAGCAGCAGTTACGTAACACATGTAAATAACAAACCCACTTCTCTGTTTCAGCTCTAGTTATTCTGAGAAGTCGTATTCAGTTTTACATTCGCTTACCAGCAGGTGGTGCTTGTCATTCTGACCTTTTTTCGCTTACCAGCAGGTGGTGCTTGTCATTCTGACCTTTTCCCCAAGCAATACGCTGTGACTGGGCAGAACGTAAGGAAAAAACTTCCCTGATGATGTATTTGGCCCTCTAATCACCAAGATTAGGGATTGGCTTTTAGGGTTCCATTTCTCTTCAACCCAAAGTGGTCACCCTGTCCTTCTCACAAAGTTGGCTCTTCATTTTAGCAAAGAAGTAACATGGGGCTAGAGGGCTATGATACAGGTTTATGAGCTGTGTGGAGAAAGTGAATAGGGAACTGTTATTTCACCTTTTGCAATATTAGAACAAGGGGGACAGCTGATAAAATTGTCTTAAAACAAACCGAACACTTCTTTTACCTACAATGCACAATTGACCTTTGGAACTCATTGCCAGGGGATGTTGTGAAGTCTAGAAATATAAATGGGTTCAAAATGACTGGAAAAGTCCATGGAGGCTTCATCCATCAATGTCTATTAGCATTGGGCATAATCAGGGGTAGGCAAGCAGCAGGGAATGCATCCCCTCCAACATGCACTTCCTAGATGTGCAGTATCTTACACAGAAGCCAAGTAACATATCAAGTTTCTTTGTACTCTCCTCTCAAAATGTTTGAGCCTCAAAGAAAGAACTTCCAGTGCTCAGTACTACAGCTAGATAGGTTCCTGTGGGAGGAACAGAGTATGGGGCAAGGAGAATTTTTTTTAAAAAAAGCCCTTTAATGGGCTAATTGAATTATTTATTTTATTCTTTTTAAAGCACCAGGTACATCGCTGGCGCTATATAAATGCTTATAATAATAATAATAATAATAATAATAATAATTAATAAATTTAATTTGCAGAACAAAAGAGTTTGGGCCGAGAAGGGGAAGCATGGGAAATATACCCTCAGGACAGACCTTACTGTCTCCCTGCTGAGAGAGAAACTGGAAATTTGCCTTCTTGAACAGGACATTAAGGGTTCAATCCCCCACCCATTCAAGTCAATGGACAAGCTCCCATTGAATTAAACGTATGGAGGATTGTACCCTGAAGAATAAAGACACTCCATCCCCAGCCGAAAGTTATACCAATGGCTATTAGTCACCCTGGTCGAGGGGAGCAACCTCAGGCCATTGGAAGGGAGTGAACCAAATGGAATGGATCCTTGAAGCATCTGGCACAGGATACTTCAAAGTCAGGGAAATGGACTAGACAGACTATTAGTCTGACCCAGAATGGCAGTTCTTAGTGTCCTTAATTGTCTGAAAGATCCAGCCTTACAACTGCAATGCATTATAAAGAGAGAGAATAAAACCAAACCTGTATCCTCAGATCAATGTACAGGATGCTAAGCAGTCTATTTGCATTGCAAATACAAAGCCCTTAACAAATCAGTTTCAAAAACTTGCTGTGATTCTGCTGGACCTCTCAACCTTTTTCTGCTGGTAGTTTAATACATTTGCCTTGGTTGGAATCTAGACACTTTTTTTTTTTCTTCTTCCAAAAAACGTGATTTACTGGATGTGGAGAGAAAGAATGAAATGTAGAGAAACTTTTGGATTGCAGCCCAAAGGGTGGAAGTGAATAATTGCAATAGCAAAGCCATTGTTCTTGGTACTGTCATCATCTATTGGAAAATCTGAGGTTGTAAGCAGCAGCTGTCCAGTATGACAAATCATTTTTAAAAATTATGTTTTACAGGTGCCCAGGAACTGACCCAGGGAAGGTAATCAATTCTAAAATCAATGAGAAATGGGGAACTTGGGGTAATATTCTGAACTTACCAAATTTCAAAACAGACAGGCTATTGTCAGAAATCTGAGCTTCCTCTGTGTGCTCTCATCTCTCTTTTCATTAAAAGAAAGGGGTTTACGTAATTTACTGGTATGAAAAGTAATTGGAAGTAAGAGTGTTCTGATTCCTAGGTGTGCTGTGTCTGTTATTTTGGGTGTCTTCAGACGTTACGAGATCATGGTGAACCACGGTGAATACCCACCTGTGGTCACCGTGTCTCGAACGTCTGTTTGCGGTGCGCCAGATCTTCGCCACGGTGAATCCCCACATGGGGTCCGTTTGAACCACGCTTCCCGGGCTAGCCGGGGGAAGGTCCCGGGAAGCATGGTCAAACGGACCCCGGGTCAGGACCAATGAAAAGTCACATCTGGCCGCGCGCCACGGCCCGGGATCCCCGGCGGGATCCCGGGCCACGGCGCTTCCGGCCCAACGCGGCGCCCGTAATGGCCCCGCCGCCCGCCCGTCTCCTCGGAGGGCGGGCGGCGGGGTGTGTGGAGGGGGCGGGGCCGTGCGGCCGCACGTTGCGCTGCGCGGCCCCTCCCACTTTCCCCTCTGGGATCCCCCCGGCACGTCTGTTGTGTCGTTACGGGGTGACCCCGGCGGAGAACGAAGCCGGTGGTTCCGGTACGGGGCCAAAGGGCCCCGTATCGTCTGAAATCACCCACAGAAGCCAAGTAACCTATCAGGCTTATTTATTTTGTTGTTGCTTTGTTTTGTTTTACCTGGACCAGAATGCAGATTTTAAAACATCATGGATATAAACTCCTAGCTGAACTAAAGCGAACAACCAGATTTCCATTAACTTCAGTGGAGACAGGATTTAACCCCATGGGTGTTAACATACGGTCTGGGAGCAGCCCAAACCCTGGAGCCTCTCCAGGGTGCAATCCCTAGGCAGCAACCACTAGGGGTGTGCTTGTCATTTTCATTATTACAATAACAATAATGAAATTGTCATTTTCATTATTGTTATTGCAACAACGAAAACTACAAATAATAATCATGGAATTAGAAATAAAAATGACTTTTTGTTTTTGAAATAAAGGAAAAAAACTGAAAAATGTGTTTCTGGCTATACTTTTTTTAATTCTTCAATTATTATGAAACTCAGGAAAATTGTACCTCCAATATAGGGCACTATGTGTACTAGTTTTCAAAAAGATTAGATAAAGGGAACCGACTTTAGAACCAATTGAATGTTGTGATTCTAAGAAAAGCTCCATACACATTCATGGTTACACCTTCTTTATCTTCCATCCAATTTGCATGAAACCTGTGAACATTATGTCAAGCTTAACACTCCTGCCAATTTTCAGAAAGATTGGATAAAGGGTCCTGATGGTATAAGACATTAACTTGAAAATAAATTTCCTGCTGTAACATTTTTATATTCCATCCTGTTTACACGACATTTTGCAGGAATATATCACATACTTTCCTTGTCATCTCTGTCAAACTACAAGACAATTTGATAAAGGGACCCATTTTTATAAGCAATTGAGTTGTCCCCTTGAAGACCATTACTCAGATAAATAGCAGCACATGCAATGCCGGTCAGAGGCAGGCACCTCGCATGGCAGGGGGAGGGAGTCTGTAGGAGGGAGGATGTGGAGCAACCCAAAAGCCTGACAGACACATTTACTGTCCAATTACTGCATGCTTCTAGATTTATAGGATCAATCAGTGGTGGCTTTGAGGCGGGCATAGGGGACAGTCCTCAGGCAGGCATAGCAGGGACATAACTGGGACTTTGGGGATAGCATCCCAGAAATCAGGAGACATAGGGTATTTTCAGACGTTACGAGATCACGCTCAACCACGCTCAACCCCTGTGGTGGGGAATGGTCCCATAATGTCTGTTTGAGTCCCGCCAGAGGTTCACCACAGTGAACCTCTGGCGGGAATCAAAATAACCATGCTTTTGGCCCTCGTCCGGGGACCAGGGCCGAAAGCGTGGTTAGCTGAACCACGGCCCTGATATAGGCTCCTTCTCTGCATATGCTGTGCAGGCATATAAAATTGGGACCCTTTATCACATATTTCTGATATTTGTCAGAAATGATTGTGAATGTGCCATGTTTCATCTACATTAAATGTGAGGCAAAGAAGTTACAGCTAAGAATGTATATGAAGATTTTTGCAAAATAATATAATTCAACTGCATATTTAAGGCACTCTACAAATGTTTGTGAACTAAAGAGACCTATACTTCCATGAACCGATAACATTGCCATGATTTTATACAGTAGGATTGATTATAAACCATATATTGAGAGAGAGAGAGAGAGAGAGAGAGAGAGAGACTTGGAAAGCAACTGAACAGCACAACTCTCAAGGAAGCTCTGGATCCCAGGAGGATGCAGTCAATAAATAATTTAATAATATTTTTTTGTAGATGTAGATTGATAAACAGAGGTAGATGGAAAGATAAAAAGCTGATGCTGAAGCTGGAGCTAAACATTTTGGCTTCCTCCTTCATCAGTAGCGCACTGGGTTTCAAATGGTGCCCAGAGATAGGTGACAGTTAGAGGAATACTGTGATCTGAAAATTCCAAGGCTAGCTAGGTTACTCCTGCAGAAGTGGCAAAAAGCAGAAGGCAAACTCTTCTTAACTATTATCTTCCAAATTGAGGCCATGAGGTGTCAAGGTGTTAAATCCATAGATCCAGAAGTTCCCCCTTTTATCCAGCATCACAGGGTTTGGTAGGTGTTCAATGGGGACTATTTCTAAATCTGATAGCTCATGATCTTCTCAATTAAAGTGTTTAGCAACAGGTTGTTGTATTTTTTTGGTCAGGATAGCAGATTTATTATTCCTAAAATAGGTACGCAGATCTGTGGTGGTTTTACCAACATACTCTATGTGGCAACCTGAGTGTTTGCATTGAATGATGTAAATAACATTGCTGGTTTTACAGGTTAGATTCTGCCTGATGAGGTAGGGCTTGTTGGTAGTTGTGCTCTTGAAGGTGGTTGTTTTTCTAAGATAAGAGCAGGTGATGCATCGGTTAGATGAGCAGGAATGTGAGCCAGGATTGTCAACAGTTGGTGTGAGTTTGACTCTGACTAGTAGCTTGCGTAGATTGGGTGGTTATATATATAAATTATAAAAAGAAAATTACTGTAAACAGAGATTTATTGATTAGCTGAACGTTTTGCCTTCTGCCCTCATCAGCAGCTCAGTTGATTTTTGAAATAAAGTGTATTGTGAGCACAGCTGACGGTTCTTAGAACTCTGAGGTTGGAGAGAGTTCTAAGGTGAGCCAAGGAATGCAGTAGCACATACAAGAAAAGATAGGGGTTCACTGTCATCTTCTAAGTTAAGCTATTTTTGCACAGACCATATATGTGCATATTTTGTGTATACATAGATATATTTGATTTTGGTTTTTTATTACAGACTAAGAGGCGATTCAGACGTGCGTTTAAATTGCACAGCCGCAGTGGCGGCATTGTGCGATTTAAAGCACCACGCACTTCCGCGTTGGTGTGAATGCACCGACCGCGCACATTTCAGCCTAACGCGAACTGTTGGAGTGCGGTTTTGAAAGCTGCTCCGAGCAGCTTTTAAAACCGCACTCCAACAGTTCGCGTTAGGCTGAATTGGTGCATTCACACCAACCCGGAAGCGCGCGGTGCTTTAAATCACACGATGCCGCCGTGGCAGCTGTGCGATTTAAACGCACATCTGAATGAGCCCTAAGCAATGAAATGCCCCTGAGGAAGTGTGTTCAGTACACCTGAAATGCGTTGAGTTTGTTTTTATTTACATTCATTGCATATGACTGAGTTTTTAAATTATATTTGTGCAGTTTCATTTTGTGTGGTTGTGTATAAATTTGTTGTTTATCAATTTTATAAGATTATATAAAGTTTACATTGGTTTACACATTTTCATTAGACTGTTTTTTGGTGTCAGCTCTTTTTTTTTTGCTTTTGCAGTTGTATTTTGCTATCATCAATTCCTTTCTCTTCCCCCTTTTTTTTCAGTTTCTTTGGACCTTCCAAGTTGCAGCCAAATATAATGAAAAACAAAAAAGTTACAGCTGAAAATGTGTTTCCCATTGAAACCAATGGAACACGAAAATGAAAAGTTGATATTCATTTATGAAAACGGAAATGACAGATTTAAATAATGAATACGAAAAATGAAAACAAAAAACGACATGGCCCCTGGTGCACACCTCTAGCAACCAGCCACCAGCATGGATGGTGCTGGGAACCCTTGACACAGGCAGACCTACACGTGGGTTCTGTGGGCACACACAGGCAGCCACCGCATCACAGGGCAGCCCAAGGAAAGCTTCACACAGGCAGTCATTCCACCACCTCCATCCCCCTCACCTCCACTATCCCGCTCCCTGCCATGGGACACAGCCACTGCAACCATGGCAACAAGAAGCCACGTCGGCTGTTAACCCTTACCCACCTGGGAACAAGGGAGGCGCATTGTCCTTAAGTAGGGTAACCTTACGTTTGGCCGGAACATTTCAGGATTCCATAGACTGTCCCAGCCGGACCCAGTTGTTGAAAACAAACAAAAGTCCCATTGAGTCAGCCCAGAGAGCACGAGGTGCGGGTACCCGGCTGCTCCTCCCAGTCACTGATCAGGTCAACTTCTCGCTCGGCTTTTCTGTGTTGGGGGGGAGGGGAGCGGGAATGCCTCTCCCGGATTACAAAGTAGAGTAAACAAGCACTCAACACTTGCCTCCAAGTAGGAAATACTTTGCAGACCCCAGGCCCTTTGCCCATGCTGCAGGTAGGGAACTTGTTCCCCTATACTAAGACTGAGGGGGGCTGGGAGCTAGAATGAATTGGAAACCACCATACACTCTACTCTGCATTGTCCCCTTCTTCCCCCCAGCACTGCCTGCTAGACCATGTCCCCCGCATGGCAAAATTCTCCTGCAGAGGTGCCATCTGCGGGGGGGGGGGGGAGGTGGGGTGTTACCACAAACCTATTACCATGCCTGGCATCACACATTCATCCAATAGGGTGTGAGTGTTGAAGACAGAGGGACTGGGGGCCAGATATAGAGCCTCAAAAGAGGATCTGTGCATCTACAAGGGGTCTCTCATTGGACCCCATTGACATAGCTGTCTCGTGGACATGGGAGGGGTCCCTGATTGCATGCACCCCAAAGGCTCTACAGGATGGGAATGGGTTTCTGATTCCCCCCCCAAGACATTTTTGAGCTGGAAGGATACAAAGACCCCAGCAATAGAGGCTCTGCGGGACGTGATGTCTGATTCATCCCTCCTAGCTAGATGCCCTGTGGAGCTTGAGGGGGCTCTGAGTGCAGCTCCCCATAGCCATGGGACAGAGCAAGAGGAATTTGTTTGCCCCAGCCTCTTTCCTCCTGATGCTCTGAGTCAAGTGTCCTCTCTCCCCAGGTTCAGGGCTGGATGCTCCACTTGCTCCGCACTCCCCTGCTATGAGCAACCTTTTCTTTTAAACATAACCCCACCACCACCTTGAAACACAGTGTTCCCCCTGCCCCCCAGCCTTGAAGCACAGCCCCCACCCCACCCCCACCTTGAAACACAGTGTCCTGAATTTCCTTGAAAATAATATGGTCACCCTATCTTTAAGGGCCCCTGGGTGGGATGGGGTGGGAGGCTGGCTGGGGCGTGTTCCCTCATGGGACTGCTCAGGGCTTCAGCTGGCAGATTTCTGTGGTGGTGGCAGACCCGTGTTTGGGCATGGCTGCCTGCGAGCATTTAGATGGGCAGAGGTTCTGTGGGAGCCCATTGCCATGGGTGGGTTGGGTTAACCCACACTGCGTGCTCCGCGTTCCTGGGAATAGCATGGTGCAGGTCTGTCCTGGAGCAGCCCAAAGGTGGCCCTGGGGCAAACATCTGGTGGTCATCGTTCAGACAAACTGGTGAATCTGGGTTTACTGGGGGTCAATGTGTGGCAGCATCTCATTTGTTAACACCCTGTTTCGTCTTCCTTTCCCTGATTTCCATCTTTCCTGCTGCAATTCTTTCTTCGTCTACTTTTTTCAGCCCCTGGTTGCCTTTTCTATAGGATAGTGCCAGCCGCACTAGCATGAGATGTTACACCTCCCAAACTATTCCATATTGTGACCCCTCTGACAGCCAAATAAATCCTCACAACCTCAAGCTTAAGAAAATTGCATTGGCAGCTTAAGTCTCATTGGGAACTTATTTAGCAATTTAAGGTCCCCAGTTGGAGTTCCAAGGCACAAGTTTGGGAAGACCCATGCTGGAGGCACGAAGGCTTCCAGGGCTCAGTCCTGCCACCTTATTTCATGCCAGGGTACAGCCCCATCCCTACTTCCAAACCCTGCCACCATTAACACTCTGCCAGACCCACCCATAGCTGCATAAAGTTTGACCATGGCTTGTGCACACTGCTGCCACCAATCAGCTATTTGACAACAAGGGCGCTTTGCGCTGATCAAACAACTGTTCAGTGGCAACAATAACAGCCTCCAGCCTTGGCCCCAGCAAATATTATCCAGGCTTGAATCATCAAAGTAGAGGTGAAGGAGAGGGCCTGGTGGAGAGGTGGTGTCAGGCACCAAGCAGAATCCAAGCAGAGTCAAGGCAGGATCAGGTCCTAGTGAGCATCCAAACAGAGGGACAATCCAGTAGTGTGGTCAGAGTCAAGGCGAAGCATCAAGCCGAAAGATCAGTTCTAAAACAGGTAGGTTGGGCTGGAGTGGGAAAAGGACTGAGGCACCCCTAAGCATTGCTCTGCCTGTCTTCTGCTTCCTGCCTTTTGTTCTGCATAGGCACATCAGAGGCAGTGGTGGTAGGCCGCCTAGGGTGGGAGGGCAATGTCCTCCCAGGACTCAGCCCAGTCGGCCCGAGTCCAAAAAGAAAAAAGAAAAAACAGCCACACGCGCTGAGCTGAATGTTTGGAGCCTCAGTCAGGCTCCAAACATTCAGCGCGGCGCGTCTGGCCACTTTCCGAGCCCTCTGCCTCCAAACATTCTCACTGGTTCCCTGGGAGAGGATTGGGGGGCTAGTGGGTTAGAGCAGGGGGATGCTCCAGGGAACCCAGGAGTCCTGGCTCCCACTCAGATGGGTGCTTGACAAGGATGGGTCCCTGTGTTTTGGGTTTATAAATTATTTATTTTAAGCTTGATGTGCATGTAGACTGTGCAGTGTTTTGGGTGTTTCCCTGTGTTTTGGGTTTATAAATTATTTATTTTAAGCTTGATGTGCCTGTTGACTCTGTTTTCTTCCATCCAATGTTAACCTTGGGAACTCCTTGCTGCTGGGTTTTAAAGCATTTTGCCAGTGTTTTGTGTGTTTCCCTGTGTTCTGGGTTTATAAATTATTTACTTTAAGTTTGATGTGCATGTAGACTGTGTTTTCTTCCATCCAATGTTAACCCTGGGAACTCCTTACTGCTGGGTTATGCCATGCCACTGGCCTACCATCCCCCTGGCTCCACCTACCGTCCCCTTGGCTCTGCCCACTGTCCCCCTGGCTCCACCCCTAGGCCCACCGGCCCAGCCTTACTGCACCTCCAACATCAAAACCCACCAGCCGCCCCTGATCAGAGGCCAGTTAGAGCCTGGTCAGTGGGCAGCCTTATCAGACTGTCTGGGCAGTGGAGCAGAGTCTAAGGGGCTGGAACAAGGACCACTGGCCATAATGGTGGCACTGCAGAGTTGGCCTCCTTCTCCAGGGCCCAAGGGTGCCAGTTCTAATCTGGGTCCCGAGAGGTGGGTCCTAGCATTTTACTGCCAACATCTGAATCCCTGCCCTCCATGCTTCTAGGGTCTAATGGTGGGACTTCCAGGGATTTGCAGGAAGGTTGTGGGGTTTTTGCCTTTGAGTATTTCTGCCTTTTATTATTTTTAGTATTTTAAATATTTGTAGTATTTTAAATGGATTTTATAGTATATTATTTATATTATGTGTTATGTTGTTCGCCATCCTGTACTGCCGATGTGCAGGAGGGTGTAGGATATAAATGTTTGTTATAAATAAATAAATATAAATATAAATAAACTATGTCGGGTGATCCTTCATCCTAAACAAGTAGCTTTCTCTGAACTTCCAGTGAGCCTCCAGAGATCAGTATGTGCTTAAGTGCTTTGCAGGACCAGAATGCTCCATACTGTGTGGGGTCAAGCCCTCTTCTCCTTAAAGCTCACTTTTAATCTCTTTAACCAGCCATTCCTTTTCACCTTGGGTTAACTCATTTCCGTAATGTTTAGTGAGGCAATTTCCCACTCTTAATATCTCTCAACAGTGAATGTATTTGAATTATCCATTAATGCAGCCTGAAATATTGTTGGCAATTTCACCTTAAGTATCTCCTTTGACTTCTTTAATTACCTCCTAAACTTGATTTTCCTTTTCTTTAATGACTACCTATCTTCTTCATCAGCTATTACACTTCCTACTTTAAAAAACCTTCTGCTTATGGTAATCTTTACAGCATCACCATTTAACCACAATGGCTCCTCTTGGCCTTTAGCCTCCTCATATTTAACTAGGAGATGTCTCTATTGGTTCAGATTTTTAAAAATATATATATTGTGATTCAATCAAAATGCCCAGTCTAGCAAAACACCTGGAGGAATCTTCATATCCATCCTTACTCATTCATTTATCATGTTAACGTGCATGCCTAACTTTAAGCATGAGGTGGCCACATTAGCATTGATTAGAGCTGAATCAGGATTCGCTGTTCTTGAACTGTCTGAAAATCCTGACCTTTCCAAACAGTTGATGATGAACGTTCATCAGCATTTCCACATTCCATGTTGTTTGCACACTTTCGCTGAAATCGGTATTGCTGATGACAATTTTTCATCATCTTCCATCACTTTTCGGCAATTTCTGCCACTTTTTTCATGTTCTTCAATTTCCTTCATGTTTTGTCATCTGTTTTGTCATTTATGGTTCAAAGGCAGTATGTACGGTTCAAAGGCAGTATGTTAAGACTAGGCCTGAAATGACAAATCACGGTGAATGCTGTTTCCTTCAGAAACAGGTTGTTCACCTTCATTTGCGTGATGCAGAAACTTACTGGCATTCCTTCTGTGTTTGCCATTTGACTTTATTTTTCGGGAGTTGAACAGAGCTGCTACAGGGCCAGTCCCAAGCCCCATGTTTGCTCTGCGTGCATTCTTGAGGGCTGTGGAAATACAAAA
This sequence comes from Sphenodon punctatus, assembly GCA_003113815.1. Classification (NCBI taxonomy): domain Eukaryota; kingdom Metazoa; phylum Chordata; class Lepidosauria; order Sphenodontia; family Sphenodontidae; genus Sphenodon; species Sphenodon punctatus. Next base: position 6,441,044 of record QEPC01007559.1, on the reverse strand, counting down.
GTACTAGCAAAGTGCCGGAAAGAGATGTTCAGAAGGCACATCATTCATTTTGTTTTTATTTTCAATTCCAAAAACCCATCCGGGTTTTTTTGGGGTGTGTGTGTGTAAAGGACTCTACCATTTTCATTTATTTTTTTCATTTTATTTTATTTAAAATCATTTTTAAAATCACTGTGCATGTGCAAAATGTCCATTTAGGCTTTTCTGTGCTTGCACAGTCCTTTTCCAAAATGGCGCTGGCAGTGTCACTGCCATTTTGGGAAAGGGCACGCAGGTGTAGAGCAGTCCTATCACCTATTTTGCACATACACCATGATTTTTTTTATTTTTAAAATTATTTTTAATAAAATAAAACGAAAACAAATTAAATCAAATGACTGTCATTTGCTTATTCGCTAGTTTTTGTTACCTTAGTTACAAAAACAAATAGGGCTCCATTTGTTCTTGTAATGAATCAAAACGATACAAAATTGCACACACCTAGTGCCAGGGAAATGCTAAAAATTGCTGTAAAAGTGCCATACAAATACTGTAAAACTGCCGCAAAAGTCCCCAAAATTCTGGGAGTGACAAAAAGTGATGAAAATTGACAAAAACTGCTGGAAAGTGAGGGCATTAAGGGGAAATGACAAAAAAGCACAGGCTCTAATATCAACAATGACAGAAATGCAGAATCACTGGAGACTGACAAAGTACTGACAGTCCATAGGGGTGGGACTTGGGGGAAAAAAATGGATACCGGTTTTACTGGTTACCAGTTTGCAAAAAATTGGTTTACCGGATTAAAACTGGTATACCAGTACCGTTTTTTTCCCATTGATTTCAATGGGGAAAAAAACCCAATACCTCTCCCCTCCCCCTCCCAGGCTGCGTGGGTGGAAGGGGGGACACCCCCCACCCACCCTGCCCATCCTGGATTTTTGAAAAAAAAATGTTTTACCCAAAGCCCCTGCTAGTGCGGGCTGTGAGCCGCTGCCGTGCCGGCGGCAGCAACCCAGAGCCCGCACCAGCAGGTACTAGGGCGATCCATGAGGTGGGGGGTGGTTTAACACCCCCCACTCCAGGGATCACCCTACCCCCCCACCCAGGGATCGCCTTACTTGCCCTCCAGGCGGCGGCGATGGCAGCAGCAGCACAGCGCGCAGGTCCGGCTTCAGCGCTGGCAGTGGCTTCAGCACTTCACCAGGCCTTCTGAGAAAACCCAGAAGTTCCCTGGAAGGCCTAGTAAAGCACTGAAGCCACTGCCAGTGCTGAAGCCGGACCCGCGCATCATGCGGCTGCTGCTGCTGCCGCCACCCGGAGGGCAAGTAAGATGATCCCTGGGTGGGGAGGTAGGGTGATCCCTGGGGTGTGGGGTGTTAAACCACCCCAGGGATTGCCCTAGTACCTGCTGGTGCGGTCTCCAGGTCGCCACCGCCAGTGCAGGGACCACTAGCAGGGACTTCAGGTTAAAAAAAATAATAAATAAATCCAGGCTGGGCAGGGTGGGTGGGGGTGTCCCCCCTTCCACCTGCACAGTCTGGACAGGAGAGGGAAAGTTTTTTGTTTGTTTGTTTCTTTTTTACATTGCGGTCATTCATTGCAATGGCCACAATGTAAAAAAATCAGGCACGGGGAACTGGTACCAGTACCCCAGATTATCGGGTTAATCCAGTACTGCTGGTACAGCAAAATACTGGCAGTATCTGATATCGGGGGAACCAAAATTTCCACCCCTACTGACAGACATTCACAAGCACTCCCAAAAGGTCAGTATCTCCCTGAAGAACAGGAACACTTGCTCTCGTCTCAGCTCTAATTGAGACTAAAGTAGTGATCAAAGTATCAGAAAAAGTATCAATCAAACTGGCAGAAGTACCAAAAAGAGGACTTAAAAAAAAAAATTGGAGGTGGTGGGATGGGGAAGGTCTTAGCCCTTGGCAACTAAATTCAAGAGGGGCCAAGTCCTGGGAAATGGACTGGAAAGGAGTGTGCACCCTAAAATGTGATAGACCAGGAAAAGGCTGATATTGGCCATTTCAGGGTTGGAAATGAAACCCAGATAAAAACTGTTCTGCCCACAGCTTAAATCATGAGAACGCCTGTTTTACATTCCGCTGTAGAAAGGTAGGGTGGTCCAAGAGTTGGCTTGCTATCTGGAAACTAGGGTTCAGTGCCCTGCTGTGACAGCTCTGGGGCAAGGGGTGTGGCTCGTGGGGTAGACCTGGGCCCTGGCAACTCATTTTTTTAAAAAAATTGTACAAATTAAGCACTGACCAAAAGTACTGAACAAAGTACTGGAAGTACTGAACACAGCTACCTGGGTTCAAGACTGGAGGGGGTCCTTAGACATGATATGTTAAATTGATTTCCAGGAGTCTAACAGTGGAAGACGTATTCCAAAATTGTCATGCACCATTTTCCAATCACTGCTATAGATTTATTTATTTTTTTAAAATGTGAATCCCCTTTGTTCAGTAGTCCTAAAATAAATGAAGGTAGGTGGGTGATGGAGATGTTATGACATGGTGGAAGTAACTGATGCGGAAATACTGTAGTATTGCTGACACAAGGGAGGGGGAGTAATATTATGTTTTGGTAATTAACGGGCCTGGGTGCCAATGCCACGATGTCAGTCACTAAGATGGAACAATTGATTTAGTGGGAGGATGAGTAGTAAATGTGTCAGCAGGCAGCAGTGACATCTGGAACTGCTGTGGATGTGTCATTGCAGGGTACAGTTTGCATATTAATGTTTCTAATAAGGCTTGGAGCAAAGCTTCCTGCAACTTCAATCTTAAGCTTAATTTTATAAAAAATCAACTGTTGTAACCACAAAAATCAGCTTTCAGCAGGATCGGTATGAATTAACATGAATAATAAGTGGTGTAGATCACGAATGAGCATTCCAGACACAGTCTTTTTGAAAGGGCTAAAAGAGAGAAGAAGAAAATAATATTTTCAAGCATGGGTGTATAATGTTAGGAACCTCCATTTTGAATATTTCTGTTTTCAGTAAAGGCCCCTTTGGCAGGGAGCAGCCTTCCGGGGCTGCTGCCCATTTAAGAGTGCAAAGGGCACCAGCCTCAGGATGTGAGAGGCTGGGGTGCACCAGACAACTGACTGGAACAACTGGAGAAGGACTTGGCAAGGCCAGCTATGAAGCAGGAGAAAAAAGAAAAACCTTCAAAGAGACCGTAGTGAGCATGGTACTGGCCCTTAAAGGGCTAAAAGCCTAGCTCTGCCCTTGAGCTGTAGGACCAAGCCTGAGGAGGAGGCAGACAGTGCCTGGCTGTAGCCAGAGACACATATCTGCCTAGAGCTCTCAGCATGATTCTTGACCATGGTACTGAAGGGGAATGTGATTGCAACTGGAATGCTTGGGATAAGCAAGGGCCCTGCAACTGGAGTGCTGGACACTGGACTCCTGAGAGCTGATTTCCAGGGTCCTGAAGCAGCTTGCAAAGCCTACAACTGTGAGTAGCCAGCCAGGGAACTGTGACCTGGTGGGACTGGGGCTAGATAGGGCCAGGGTTGCTGGAGAACTGGTTCCCAGCATTAGCGACACTGCTACTGCTATTGTGGGACTTGTATGAACTTGTGAAAGGCTGAAGCCTGTGGACCGGCTCATGTACTGACTATAGGAAAAATGAGCTGAGCTAATTCCCAAGGGGGAGGGGGCAGCTGTTACAGGCCCAGTCTCACAAAGACTTAAAAGTCTGCTTTATTTTGCACAGTTTGAGTAGTCCCATTGACTTCTATAGCATTACTCACACTGCATGCATACTCCTCAGTCATTATGGTCGAGGGGAGCTGAGCAGTTGAATTCAATGAAGGCAGGATGACATCCTGCATAAAGTTAAGCATGTGTGTCGAGTCTTTACAGGATGATAGAATCCTGTAAAGAAAGACTCAATTCTCCAGCTGGAGAATCCTGCTTCAAGAGAGAAAGAGTGTTGAATATTCTTGGCCAGGGGAACAAGGGAGAAGCACATAAAAGACTTTTGTTTAGCAAGATGAACCTGATTTGGGGATGAAACAAGTGTGCAATTTAAATTTGCAAATAAAATTTGCAATTTTGTTTCCAGGAATGAATATCCATTTTTCTATTTGCTACCACTGCAAAATTTTGTCATTCACTGATGCAGTCATTTAGTGTTTTGTTATTTAGTACTCTTTGTGACTTTCTCCTGCATCACATCACACAGATGGCCCAATCAAATTCAAGGTAACATTCAAAATAATTGAAAACCTTACCAAGTAGTAGGTGTGGAGTTGGCGTGGGGTCCTTGAGGGGAGAGTGTGCATGGGGGCAGGAACCCTCTGTGTGCAGCTGCCCCTTTGCGGTGAACCCGGTGGACTGGGGAGACAGAGGCAGTGAGTAGGCGGCATATCCCGGACAGCTGACAGCACTCCAAGGACGCGTGGAGGAGTGGCTACCTGATTGAACATTTGCAAGCCACTCCCTCCAGGGGAAGTAATAATCATGCCTGCAGCCCCCGGCGTGCGCGCCGAGGGCGTGTGTGCCTAAGGGCTGTGCACACAAGAGCGTGCCCTTGTGCACGCAGCCTTAGGTGCCAGCTGAGCAGGCCAACTCTCCCTTCTGCCAAGTAGTCATCTTCCTGCTTCTGTGCAGGTTGTCCCCTTCTTCAACTCCGGTAAGATGCGCAGGAAAAGGCATCATTCCTGCGATTCCTTGGTGCCGCTGGGTTCACCTAGCCAAAAATCTCTGAAATTGGATTTCATGCTGAGTATATATCCTGAAGTAGAGGCTCCACCTCGTCAGCTGATGAATTCAGTTGCTGAGGAACCTGGGGGTTGGAGGAAAGTGGTTTCTCACCCCTTCCAATTTCCATACTCCCTCTCTGTGTCTAGTCAAGAGCCATCTGTCTCTTGCTCCGCACAGCGTCCTGGTCTGCAAGAGGTTTTACCAGTGGACTATTCTCCCCGTGCCCAGTGTCATCTAATTGCCAAAATTGTTTCTCTACTGTTCAATCATGTATCTGACATGAGTGACTCTTTGCTGTGGATTAGATCTAAGTTGAACGAGATACTGTCTAGGCTGGACCTTATTCAGGAGGGCAGTGGGATGTGTGGAGCTTGTGTTTGCCCTCAGACTGCCCACGTAATTACTCCTCTGTAACCCCCTTATAAAAGGACTTTCAGTCTGGCTGATTCTCATCCATCTGGTCTTGCCAATAGATCTAGAATACAACAACTGAGGAACAATGCCATTTGGATTCGTGCAAAACCTCTGCCCTCTGGTTTTATGCCCCGCTGGGAATCCCTTGAGGATGTGTCCACCCATCTGGCCTGCTTATTTGGTGTCAATCGTGATATGATTGATATCGATTCAGTTCGGGTTTTACGCTCCCCTGGGAAAGGAGCTTGCCTTAGAGTTTTCTTTCACTCTAATTTATGGGTTTCTAAATTGTTAAAGGCATGTAAATATTTACTTTCCCAGGGTATATCAATTGACAGGGTTTTCAACTTTAAGTACCTGTACAATGAAGGGGTTCCGATACATACGAGGCTGCCTCCTGTGCTTTCATCACCCAATGGTACACTCTGGGCCCTAGAGCTTCAGGGATGGTGGTAACAGCGAGCCCAGTGAGCCCTGGACCCCATAGTGAAGAGGCCATGGACTCTTGTGTTCCTATCCAGTCTGGCAGTCAGGGCAGCTCCACTGCACCGCCAGCCCCTATATTTACTAAACCCTTAGCTGTGTGTTCTAAAGCAGCTAGGCCTCCAGCTCCACCAGATCTTAGTGAACGCAGCTTTCTTCCTTTGTCAAAAGAGCCCCTGGTATTGGATAAATCCAATAGGGTAGGCCCCCTTGCAGATTTGTTTTCCTTTACTTGTTCTTCCACTTACCATCGGTCGACTTTGAAGCAGAAACCACCTGTGCTTGGACCAGCTCCCCTTGGGTCACCAATTAGAGGCCAAAAGGCTCCGACCGAGGATCTGGGTGGGGCTGCTGCATTAGATTCTGGCCCGGGGATTCCCTCCGAAACTGATGTGGGAAGCCACTCTGACCTGGAGATAAGGGCCTCTATGTTGGTGCCTCAGCCTGGTTTGCCGAGTGATCGAGTTTCTCCTAGTATAGCTGAGGTCACTATTGAATCCCTAAGCCAGGCCCTAGATTTGCCTCAGCAAAAAGTACCCCCTCAGGATTCCTTTTCAGGGGAGAGTGTCCTGCACCAGAGCCAATTAGGTAGCAGTAAACTCCCTCTGCAGCAAGCATCTTTGCTTGATTACTTCCCGTGTACCACTCTTACCACTCTAAGCGGTGCTCCATCCCCTCCTTGTTTAGTTTGACCCAGGGGTACCCCTGGTGGTTCCAGGGTGTGTGGCTGTCAATGCATCTTCTTCCTTGTTCCCCTCCGATTCTGTGGGAGGGGCTGTCATATGTCATAATGGTTCCCTTTCTTTGTCATCTGGAGCTTGTGTTTTATCCTCGCCCCCTCACCAGGATGTGTATTTAAAATTTCTTTCATGGAATATCTCAGGTTGTAGAGCGAAGGAGATGGATCCTGATTTGCTAGCTTTTTTTAAATAGTTTGACCTGATCCTTCTTCAGGAAACTTGGCTACGTGACAAAGATGTGTTCGCGGTACAGGGTTTCCAGGTGTTCTCATCACCAGGTCTCAAGGATACTGCTAGGGGGAGGTGCTCAGGGGGTTTGGCTTTTTTGGTTCCCGAGCTTCTGTGTGCTTTATTCAGATTTATACCCCAGCCATGCAGGAATATTTTGGTAGGTCTATGGAATCTACCTAATCACCCCCCGTGGCTATTTATTAATTTGTATATTTCCCCTGTCAGGTCCAGATATTATAACCCAGAGATTTGGGGTATGTTGGGTGATTTGTTGATCCACCTTGATGAACAATTTCCTGCAGCTCTTTTAATACTGGCGGGAAATTGGAATGCCAAATTGGGAGCCTTCCGTGATTCAACTTCCAATCATTGCCCCGATGGGTATGACTGGTTGTCATGCAGGAGGTCATGAGACCTAGAAGGGAATGAGGTAGGTCTGCTCATGTTTGAATTCTTGCATTCCCATAGTTTGATGGTACTCAATGGATCTGGGCCTTTAGATTTAGAGGGGGACTTTTCCTTCCTCAATTTTAATGGAAGGAGTACAATTGATTATATTGTTATCCACATCTCGCAGCGTACAAATTTTGTAGATTTTGCATTGACTTCACGGGCAGAGAGTGACCATCGGGCCTTAATGATGTCAGTCAAATATAGTGGTAATCCTGCTATTGGACCACCTCGGAAGCAGACCTCTAAGTCAGGGGACACTAGAGCCAGAGTAAGATGGAATTCCACTATCTGAGACCAGGTCCATATTTTTTTGGCTAGCCAGGAAGAAGATGCCCTATATGCTACATTTTTGAGGGAGGACATTCACGATATTAAGATCCTTGATCAGCTCTATAATAAAATTATTGCCGCTTTGGGTTCCCAGATTCTTTCTCGTGCTAGTACCCCTAGGAAATCCAAGGGCACTAGCTGGTTTGATCACGAGTGTAGGATGTCGAAATGTTTCCTGGTCCAGGCAAAACATGCGTCGGTTGCGGACCCGTCCGAGGAACTTAGTTGCCAATTTCAAGAGACCAAGCGTAGATATAGAGCACTTATTGCTGCCAAGAAACTGGAATATGTTAAAATGACCTGGGCCAGACTTAAGATTGCTGCTCAGACTAAGAATTCCAAAACCTTCTGGACCTTAGTGAATAGGAAAATTGCTGCCCCCTCTGTCGTGCGACAAACACAAATGGATGAGGAGGTATAGGTGTCTTTCTTTCAGAAACTCTTCAATGTAGGAATGAGTGAGGCAGAGGCAGAAACCTCTGCGTTGATTCTTTCTATGCACTGACACACGGGTCAAACTTGCTCCCTATGGGTTGAGCCTCAGGAAGTATCAACATTGATTGGTACCCTGAAATCAGGCAAAGCCCCGGGTGAGGACTTTATTGTGTCAGAAGTACTGCAGACCCGCCCTACCTGATGTGCTAATTTATTAGCAAAATACTTCTCATGTATCAATCAGTCACTCCAAGTCCCCAAAAGTTGGGATGCCTCTGTGATTGTCCCCATTTTTAAGAAAGGAAATCCTATGGACCCATGTTATTATCGTACAATAAGTTTACTCCCTGTGGTTGGGAAATTGTATTCTAAAATTCTCCTTCAACATCTAGAAACCTGGGTTATCCAACAGGAATTGGTTCCCCAAGATCAGGCAGGCTTTACGAAGAATTCATCTATTATGGATAATGTGTTTGTACTTCGCCACATTATTGCCAAATATACCCTCATTAGATCTGGGTCCCTTTTTCTGGCCTTTATAGACTTTAGTAAAGCCTTTGACTCAATCTCTCACCTGAGGCTATGGCAGAAATTACGAGATTGGGGTATAAACGATCAGTTGCTTGCTTTACTTATTTACGTTCATTCGAACAACATTGCCCATATTAGATTAAGGACAGATGGCAGGTTGTCTCGCTCGTTCCATGTGGTAAGGGGAGTCAGGCAAGGTTGTGTGCTGGCCCCCCTACTTTTTAATCTCTATCTTCGTGACCTGCCCCAAAATCTTGCTTCTGAATCCTCCTATCCACCAAGAATACAAGATAGACCTCTTAGTATTCTGATGTACGCAGATGACCTGGTCTTGATGGCCCAAACAAGAAACGGCCTTCAGCACCAGTTAGGACTATTGGTGGAGTATTGCCACCTGAATGAACTTACAGATAACCCGCTCAAATCACAGGTGATAGCCCTGAGGAAGGCAAGGTGGTCTAATTATTCCTGGGCCATGGGGAGTGCTGTACTTGGCCAGGTAGACTCTTATGTCTACCTGGGTACTGTTATCTTCAACAATGGCTCTTGGAGTAAGCATAGAAAATGTTTATCCCTTAAAGCGGGAGCGGCTGCCAAGGGGATTTTGAGATTAGCATGGGGCTCCCCAGGAATCGCTACCTCTTCCATCTTAGAAGTGTATAGAGCCAAAGTCCAGTCTCTACTAACATTTGGTGCGGAAGTGTTCCCCGATGGGGACACTGGATTGTTGGAAGTTATTCAGAATAAATTCCTGAGAAGTTTGTTGAGAGTGCAGCAAGGCGTCCCTGCGGTCGTAGTTCGTGCCGAAACAGGGACGCTAGCTATAGCCAGTTTGTATAAACTTCAAGCCCTTAGGTTCTGGAGTAAACTTTTTCACCAGGATTATAACTCACTGGCGACACTATGTTTGAAGGAGGAATTAGAATACGTAGGAGTGTCAGGTGGGAGGGGGTAGGAAGGGGGGAAGCACCACCCACTCACACTGTTCGTTCGCACACGGGAGAGCTCTGTTAGCGTAATGCGAGGAAAGGAGGCCCGTCAGGATAGTGTTTGGGTCGGTTCGTGTGCTCACGCACTCTGAATCTTGACCCCTATCATCATAGGGCACAGAGCTGGGGAATAAGGAAGGGGGTTCAGCTTCACCACTTGCACTCGTCTGGGAATAGGCAAGGAGGGCTAGTGAGGGAAGTGCCAGGTCCACAGGGGAAGGGGTCCCAAGGTCCACAGCTAAGGTTCACGGGGAATACACACTCTCAAGAGGCAGGGAAAGGATGATCCCAGGGGAGAGGAAAAGGCCCAACTGCGCGAGCCCGCAGGCTCTCACTCACCTCTCTCAATTAATCTGGGGTAAGGGGCAGAGGACTACACATAAACACCAAACAACTCAGGAGGGGAGAAACACACACTCTACTTGCTATCACAAAAAGGGCACAAGGATAGGGGACACACACACGGCAATATTGCAACCACAATAGTCAATTCCACACTTAGCTTCAAGGGGGGCCAGTCTCTCCAGGGGCTGTCGCTCTGTTTACCGGCACTGCTACCCTTGCAGTGCCGGCCTTTGTACTGTTGGCTCCGCCCCCCGTGCATGCCTGGAGGCGCGCGGAGCGCCGCAACAGGAGGCGGGGCTCTTCAGCGGCTTCCGCCCCTCCAGAGGCTTTTTCCCCGCCGCTTTTACCCTGGGCGCCTTCGGCTGGGGGCGCCTGGGCTGGAGGCGGCGGGACGCTGCCGGACCCGGTAAGGGGTTTCTTGTGACCTGGGGGGGGCCGCCGCACCGGGCAGCGGCGGCGGCGACTGACAAGGAGTGGAAAACTATCCTTGACTCACTTGGATATCTTCGCAATTGAGGAGTTTAGGGTTCTCATTTGCTTTTTTCCAAGATAAAACTGCTTATTTGCAGAAATTACTGATCCAACAGTGAGTCTCGGACACTGCCAAACAAGATGATTTAGCGAAGCTCTCCGCTTGGAGGGTTGCCTCACATTTCCATTGTATTAAAGTCACCCATAAGCTGGAGCCCTACCTGGATATTTTACCCAATTTGACTCTGCGTAGGGCCTTTACATGTCTGTGGTTCCATCTGCTACCCTTTGTGGTCACTGAAGGAAGGTATTTCCATACTGCCCCCGAGTCTTGCACTTGCCCTTGCAATGCCCTAGAGGTGGAGGATTTGTCTCATTGTTTATTAAATTGCCCGATATATGACAGCATCAGGGCTACCTGGCTTGAGCCTATTTTGAACTTGTTTTCTTATACTTCTGACTTTGGCAAAATCTCAGCTTTGCTAGTTTCAACTAAGGAGGAAACTCTAGTTGCTGTTGCTGTATTTGCTTTACTCGCCATGAGGGAACAGGTGTCTTGGGTAGAGTAATCTGTTGAATTAATAAGATGGTTTCCCCCTCCAGTTTCTAGTAGTCATTTTATCATTGTTGCTCTTTCTCCTTTTTCCCTGCAGATCACATTTGTTTTAACTTTTTTGTTCAATTTTTCTTTTGTAATTTTGTATTCTGGATTTTATTTATTTATTGATTGTACTATTTAAGGCTATAGCAAAAGCTTAATGCCTAATAAATTATTCTATTCTACCAAGTAGTACCATCAAAGACACAAAGTAACTAACAACAAAATACCAGACAATTAAGCAAACAAAGTACAGAAAGTACTGAATAAACAATGCCAAAATAACAAATAGACAAAGAGCTCAATCCTCCACCCACAGAAGTCAGTGAAAAACTCCCATTGACTTTAATGCCAGTGGTCCTGAAAGCGACAAATTTCACAAATGAATAGTTCCGAATTTGATTTACACAAACAAATTTGAATGGGCAAATTGTTAGCTTGTTGAAATGTTCCCTTCATTGTTAGCCTGATTAAAAGACTTAATAGAGAGTAGGGATGGGCGAACAGAACGCGGTTCGGATATTCGGATGTTTGGTTGTTCGGTTCGAAACCTGAGTTCGGGTTCGATGGTTCAGTTCAGCCGAGTTCAGTTTGGCCGAACTTGGCCGAACATTCAAAAATAGCGAAACCGAAACTGAAACCTAATTTTTGGCCCTGGAAGATGTTTTTCCTGCCCCCGAACTCATCTGAACACGATTGAACTGTTTGGTCATTTGAGAGTTCGGTTCAGACGTTCGGTTCGGATGTTCGGTTCGGAAGTTCAGACCAAACTCCGAATATCCGAACCGCGTTCGCCCATCCCTAATAGAGAGGAAACTGCTGTATCTTTTTGGGAATCATCAAAGAAAGTTAAATTCTATCCTACCCATGTGCTGGCATGATTAAGACACATCAGTCTCTGTAGCCTATGATGCACTAGGAGCTGATGTGACTATCATCACGTCAGATTGTCTTTGATTTCCCCAACCCAATAGATCAGATATCCAATCTTAGCTGGGTGAATTAGATGTGTCCTTCGAAAGTGAGACCAAGAAGGACTTGAATCCTCAGCCTCTAGGGAAGTAGTTGAGTGCCTTAGCCACTAAGGGCTCATTCAGACGTGTGTTTAAATCGCACAGCCCGAATGTTTGGAGCGCGGTTTGAAAAGTTGCTCCGAGCAGCTTTTCAAACCGCACTCCAAACATTCGGGCTAGGTGGAAATGTGCGCGCTCACCACATTCACACCAACCCGGAAGTGCGGGGTTCTTTAAATCACACGATGCTGCCGACGCAGCTGTGCGATTTAAACACACGTCTGAATCCAGCCTAAGCCACCACACCTCATCCAGGAAAGCTAGGGTGAAAACTGATTGGAAAGATAAGCTGATAATTTACTTGTTACCATTTTTCAGCTGGTACAAAATATATCAGTTGTGATCAAAACCCATTCCTTTTTGAAAAATAAGTAGAATGTTATTAAATAAAAGCTGGCGTGCATGTGTGTATGTTTAACATGCACTTTTCAGTGGTACTGATTTGAGCTATGACAAAATAAAATTTATCATTGGGAAAGACCCCTAAAGACAAGATAATACATGCCAATGTATCTGGTCATTATTAACTGGAAGACTTCCACAGATATCTCTAGGAGCTGTTATTTTCTTAGTGGAGAAGTCATAACCAGGTATACTTGATGGAAATGAGCTCTTGCAGCCTACAATACATCCAAGGAAATAAATGTTTTTGTCTTCTTTCTCAATAATAGATCATGTTAAATAATCACTGGAGCAGGTCTACAATGTAGAACTAATCATATTACCCAAAATGTTTTCCAGGGATAATGCAACTTATAATAATAATAATAATAATAATAATAATAATAATAAATAATAAATTTATGTCTAGTTATTGTATGGGAAAGTAATGGGAATTGTACAATGGGTCATGTATAGTGGAAAAACAGACTCATCAATTATTAGGGCTGAAATGAGATTTCACCAAAATGCAAAATCTTGTCCAAATCCCAGACCCCAATACTGTCTCAATCAAATCAAGAGCCTCTCACTACTTGATAATGTCTCGACTGACATTTCATTTCTCAATTTACTGATTTACCAGGATCCCATTCACCGCTTTGCTGTTTACTGCTTTGCCATCCATTTCAAATCCTGAGAAGTAATACCAATGCAATACTACATTCCTTGCACTCGATTTTCCCATGTACTTCCTTCTCACTCATTGGCTGGTATGAAGATTCCTTTGCTAATCTGCAATCCAGTTGCAAATTGATCAAAGGAAAGAACAATATAGAACAACAATTCTGATTGGAGGCACTGGAGTGGAAGTTAAGAGGCACTGGGGGGAGGTTAAGGGCGCGGCTATTTGCACAGTGATTGACTCAGAAATGTGGAAACAACAAACTCAAAAGTAAAACGATATCCTCAGCAATGTGGTAAGCAGTTAATGAATTGTATGTGGTAAATGGTAAGCAGAAAGTCAGTAAATCAGGATGGTATTTTGCAGTATTGCAAGAATTGAGAAATCACATCAGTATCGGCAAATAGTTGGGAAATCGATCCTGGTCCCCGATATAGTGAAATTTCTTATGAGCAATAATTTAGCTGCCTGTTTCACTCCTATCCACTATGTTTCTCTAATGTCCCATGCAGTTTCACAAACACAAATATGTAAGCAGAGGACAAGTGAGGATTGGAACAGCTATTTGAGATGATCGTCCATTGCGTAGCTTTGATTCGAGCTTCCCAGAGTTTGAGGAAGTGGGATTTTTGATCAGACGTTCTTTCTTCGCACCAATTAGAGATGAAACAAATATCAAATGCAAATTTCATATCCAGCAAATTCATTATATTTGTTTTGGGTCTGACGAAACTGACATGAACCTTTATCCTCTTTGATAGATATCCGCTTTGGTTATATTAGTATTTTGATATATTAAGGAACTTCATTTTAGCACTATTAGCACTATTGCACATGCAACATAGCTGCGACAAAGTATCTTAAATAACAAAAACAAAATCAGTGAAGTAACCAAATTAATGAATATGTGAATAGCTAGCTACCCAAGTATATGGATACTTGTGAATACAAAAATGCCTATTCCTTTGACCGATAATGCCCATTACTTGTAGCATGCTGGATTGCTGTTCCATTATCAACTCAGAGAAGTGTGTTCTTATCTACTGAATGAATTCCCACTACTGCTTTATGCAGCATTTGATAGGGATGGGCGAACGCAGTTCGGATGTTCGGAGTTTGAACTGAACTTGGTCTGTTCGGATGTCCGAACTGAACGTCCGAACCGAACATCCGAACCGACCTCTCAAATGACTGAACAGATCGGCCTGATCGGGTCAAGGCAGGCTAGCCTAGGCTGTGACCTGGAGTTAATCTGGTGGCAGAGCCCAAGCTAGCCTCTGACATGGCCTGGGGCAATCCTGGGCTAACATCTGGTGCACCCTGAACCAGTATGCCAGTGGCTCATGGTCCCATGAAAATATGGGCCACAGCGGGTCACCGTCTCGTCTGTTTTTACCCTATGTGTAGCAAAATCCTTGCTCCCTGACAATAATCGTTGCCACCCCTTCACTCCTCCAAATTAATTATTCTAGTTCTGCCCCTGGATTCAGGGAGCTAATAGGCATCAAAGCATAATAATATGGCTACAGGGAGTCACAGCACTACATCTGTCATAAACTACTTCATATGTTCAGAACTTTTTACACACTGTGGGAAATGCACACTTGAAACTCTAGCTTTTATGCTTCTTTATTAAAATACATAATACTTACTTTCTGATGCATTTAAGGAACAAGAGAGCAGCCCACCTCTACCCCCATTTAATACTTATAAGTTGCACAATTTATGCAATCATTAGAAACATACTGAGCCTTATAAAGGAGATATTATTAAGTGAAAGAGTCTAAAAGTCCAAAGGCTCAAACAAATTGTTTTCAACTTTATCATGTGATTTAGGGTGAGATTCTTTTAGGATTGCTTTTTTTTATTAAAGCTTATATTACATCCTTATTTAAATTCCTTAAGTTTCAGTATGCGTCTCAGTCTCCAAAAGAGGAAGTGAAACGCCCTCTAAAATTGGAGATGAAACGAGCACCCGAAATGAGTACCAAGTGTGACTAATTCAGCGTTTTCAGATTGTTTTGATGAACCTGACTATGGAACACTGTTTGTATCCTGCTTTGTTCTGGATTCAAATGTTTGTTTCGGTTACTCCAGTTTCAGTGTTTCCGTCACTTTATTTCCTTGACTTCCTTTCAGTGTTTGGAATTTTGGTACTTTGTTTTCAGTACTTCATTCATTTTATTTTGGTATTGTAACACATCAGTATGACCACGTAACAGACCAATTGTGCTATTGCTGTTAGCACAATCATACCATGGTGCACCAGTATGATACACAATAGATCGTTATGCACCACACTGGTGAACAATGTTACCAAACCAAATGAATGAAGTACCAAAAACTAAACACCAAAGAACCAAAATGCCAAAAGCAAATTAACTTGAATATTGAAACAATACAAGCAAATTAACAAGATTGCAGATATAGCCTGGCTGGTGAAGATTCATTCAAATATTCAAAGCTTCAAGAATTCATATTCCCATATCCATTTTAACTCTGTCTAAAATACTGTGTCATCAGCAAGGAAGCCAAGATAGAAAGAAACACATTGAAGACGTTAATTCCACTTGGGAAGGATGATCTCCAAAGAAGTCAATGGCCGCAGTCCCAAGTGGGATCTGCGTAGGTCCCGTACGCATTCCGTACAGCACAATGTGCTCTCAACGGACATGCACGCAGTTTGTGTGCACATGCATGCGCGGATTGCATGCAAGGCATGGGATTGGTCCCACCGCCCCCACTGGCACCTAAGCCAGGTATAAATACTATTTACTTCAGTAGGGTTTAGGCTGGTGCTATCTGTATTCAGACTCTCACCTCATCATAGAATCACAGAATGTCAGAGTTGGAAGGAATCTCAGGGGTCATCTAGTCCAACTCCCTGCTTGGATGTAGGATGAATAGAGCTACAACATCCTCAGAAGGTGGCTGTCCAGCCTCTTTTTGAAAATTTCCAATGACAGCCTGCAACCTCCCTAGGCAACTTTTTCCATTGATGAACAGCTTTTACAGTTAGGACATTTTCCTGATATTTAACCAAAATCTCTACCTCCTGTAATTTAAGTCCATTATTTCTAGTCACCTGACTTCTGTAGCAATGAAGAATAGCTTTTTGCCATTGTCTTGGTGGCAGCCCTTTAGATACTGGAAGTCTGCTATGTCTCCCCTTAGTCTTTTCTTTGCTAGGCTAAACATACCCATTTCCTTCAACCGTTCCTCATAAGATTTGTATTCCAGACCCTTTATCATCATTGTTGCCCTCCTCTGAACCTGCTCCAGTTTATCAATGTCCTCCTTGAAAAGCTTTTAGTCATACATTTTCCCCCTCAAGTACATCAGAAGCAAGAAGCCTGCTAGAGATTCGGTTGGTCCACTAGATGACCAGGGGGTGAAAGGGGCACACATGAATTATAAAGCCATTACAGAGAAGCTGAATTAATCATTTGCTTTGGTTTTCCATGAAAAGGGTGGTCGGGAAGATACCCATGCCAGAACTATTCTTTGTAGGCAATGATTTGGAAGAGCTGTAACAAATCAATGTGACTCTGGGTATTTTCAGACATTACGAGATCATGCTCAACCACAATGAACCACGGTCAATTCCGCAGTGGAGCCAAAGCACCCTGAACGTCTGTTCAGCGGCCGCCAGATGTTCAACACAGCCAATACCCACATGGGGTCAAAATCAACCACGCTTCCGGCCCTCCGGCCCAGACCATCTCCGAAAGCGTGGTCAAAGAGATTGCCAGCAGGAAACAAAGAAAAGTAATGTCTGGACGGCAATCACCAGCCAGAATCAAACAAAATGATTCTCAGCCAGGGACAAAGCACGCAGCATCACTGTCAGGAAACCAGCAACAACACAGGCCATGGAGGGAGATTTAAAGGGCACACAGCAGCAGGGAAACGTAGCGGGATGGAGTGAGGTGGGAGGCAGAGGTGAGCGGAGGGCGAGAGAGCGAGGCAGGAGGAGGAGGCGCAGGTGCAGGTGCAGGCGGGGGAGGAGGTGGTTGTGCTGCACATGCAGGAGGTGGAGGAGCAGCAGCAGCAGCAGCAGCAGCAGCAGCCGGGACAAGCAGCCCCGGGGACATCAACCGGACCGGGAGAGGAGGCACCCCGGAAATGGGTGAGGGGAATGAAGGGGAGCAGACCCAGCACCACAGGGGCACCAGGGGGTGGGGAAGCCAGCAGGTGGGGGGGAAGGGGCAGGGATGTGGGACCGGGGCAGAACAGCAACTGAACACCCACCAACCCCCCCCCCCAGCTTCTGTTCCGCAGACACGCAAACGAGTCCAGGAGCCAGAGCCCCCGGAGGAGACGGGCCCTGCCCAGGAGGAGGAGGAGGAGGCACTGGAGGGGAGAAGGGGGAGAAGGCCCTACCACCAAGGGGGCCAGTGGGGGCTCCAGGAGACCTGGGACTTCATCCGAATCTGGGGGACCCTGGAGCACCAGCTGGAGCTAGCGCTCAATCAGAGGAATGAGCACATGTTCAGGGAGATAGTGCAGGAAATGAAGGCGGTGGGGCATCACCGGCCAGTAGTACAGTGCCACTCCAAGGTCAAAGAGCTGAAGAGGGGGTACAAGGCCATCAGGGACAGCAACCAGCAGTCCAGACACGAACTCCGGACTGACCCCTTCTATGATGCCCTGGACCACATCCTTCATATGAAGGGATCAATAGTCGCTCCACGTCTCGTGGGGAGTGCTGTGGTCCAGGGCAGGGAATGGGCCAAGGTACCCCCTCCCCTTGCTGTCCCACAAGAAGGCACCCGCTCCAGGGCCCCAGACCCCCAGCAGGACTGCCCCAGGACCTCAGGGACCAGAAGCCCCCCCCCCAGACAGCAGCCTGGAGATCCCCCACCCCCTGGCTGGACAGCCAGACTTCAAGGCCGGCACCCTCATCATCCTCAGCCAGTGGTCGAAGGGGGAGCACAGCAACACAGAGGGGCCAGCCTTGCAGGGATCAGAGGCAGACATTGAGGGTAAGCAAGCACACAGGATGGGGGGATGGACCTGGGGCGAGGGGGTCGTGGGGTCGGGGATGGCCCGACCAGGGGGAAGGCCCCCTCTGGCCCTGCCAGACCATGACACGGGTCTGGACCCGGGGGGGGGCATCTGGACACCCCGGAAACCCTCCATCAACCCCCCCATACCCCACAGGGCATGGAATGCCCCAGCACCAGAGGCAGGTGGACGAGGAGGCCAGCGCACAGTAGCCCAGGCAGCAGCTGGAGGACCCAGGTGAGGCACACTGGCAGGGCGGGGGGGGGAGGCCGAGTGGAGGACCCGGGACACTCAGGGTGGGATGGGGGGCCTGGAGGGGTGGTAAAGGGGGGGCGGGTGCCATGGGGGGGATGGGTGCCTGGGGCGGCAAATGACTAACCACTATGTACCCTACAGGACAGCCGGAGGGGCCACAGCAACTTGGGCCTGTGCCCCCAGCCCAGCAAATGAGGGAGCACCGGGCACGGGTACAGCACCGGAGGAAGGACCAGGCAGAGGACATTGTCCAGACCACCACAGAACAGGGGAAGTGGATGATCGCGGCTGTGGACCACATGGAGGCAGCCATAGAGCGCTCCCTGGAGTGGGTGGAGGCAAGGGACCAGAGACTCCAGGCAGAGGTGTGCCTGGAGCAGAGGTGGGAGTGCTGGGAACACAGCAGGCAGGTAGAGGTGTTTGGGCAGCTAGAATAGGCCATCGAGGGGATGGTGCGGGAGCATTCAGCCAAGATGGACAGGTCCCATGACATCAGGACCTCCCTGCTCCTGCATGCGGGCACTATGTGTGCCTATGTAATGGCAGCCACCCCGCCGGGCACCCTGCCTGCACAGGGCCCCATGCTGGGCCCCTCAGTGCCCCCACCACCTCCCCAACCCCCCAGCCACCTCCACGCCAGAAGTAGCCCTGCATCCACCTCCCTTTTCCCATAGGCCTCCAGAGGGAGCATCCACCCAGGGGGGCCCCTTGGGTCCCGGTTCCTCCCTCCCTCCCACTGCCACCTGCCCCTCCGGACACCGAGGCATCCCAGGACACTGTTGGGGACATGGACAGCGGGGGGTGGGGCAGCTCCCAGAGCTCTGTGACGCCCACAGGGTGCTCAAGTTGGCACCCCAGGAAACGCAGGGGCCTGGGGGGCAAGGATGAAGGGGGAGGGTGGTCTGAGGGGGGGGCACAGGTAAGCGGGTGATATAATAAATGCACAGATGACACAGCCACCTCCTGTGGTCAGTTCAGGGGCCTGGAGGTGGGGGGGTGCACCATGCCCATATAGGGGCTCACCCAGGGACTTCCCCAGGCCCCTGGGGGGTGGGCCGGGAGGTGGGCGTCCTCACACCTGGGCCTCCCAGCTGATGTGCCTGGCTAGGGCAGCACAGATGCGTTTTGCATAACAGTACTCCCTTGGGTTGTCCGCGTTCATGTACAGAGGCACGGAGCCAGGAGGGCATGTAGGCATGGGGTAGGTGGCCCCATCGGACTTGCACACGTTGTGCAGCATGCAGCAGGCACCGATCACCAGGGCTGAGGTCTCCATAGTGTAGTCCAGGCAGCTGGCGAGGCTCCTCCAGCGCTGCTTGAGGGCCCCAAACACTAGCTCGACCACGGTCCTGCTGGCACACAGGCGGGTACTGTAGAGCACCTCCACCGGGGTCCGGGCGACCGGATATACCTTCATCAGCCACTGGGTGAGGGGGTAGGCCTGGTCCCCCAGGATACAAGGGGGCTTCAGCACCCCCTCGATCCGGGCCATCCCCATGTCTCCAAAGTCCCCCCGGTACATCCGGGCATAAAAGGGGTAGATGGTCATGATCCGGGCATCATGGCTGCGCCTGAAGTTGCCCGTGAAGATGTCTATGAACCTCCCCTGGTGGTCCACGACCACCTGCAGATGCAGGGAGTGATACCCGTGCCTGTTGACATACTCCGCGGCCTCTCCCGCAGAGGGGCAGAGGATCTCGATGTGGGTGCCATCCACGGCGCTCATGCAGTTGGGGTGCCCTCCAGCCACAAAGCCAGCCATCACGGGCCCCTTATCCACCAGCTGGATCACCCCGTCCAGGAGTATGCCCTCCACAGTCTCACAGACATCCCAGAGGATACAGGCCACGGTGCTCACCCCGACACCGAAGTACTGGGTGACGGACTGGCAGGAGTTGGGCGCTGCCAGGATCCAGACCCCAATGGCCACCCGCTGGATCATGGGGATGGGGTTCCTCATGGGGGTGTGCTGCCACTCCAGCCAGGGTGTGAGCAACTCCGCGATTTGAAGTAGGGTCAGCTTGTCCATCCGGAAGTGTGCCCTCCAGGCTGCTTCATTCCACTGAGCCAGCATCCAGAACCACCATCCCTGGGCCTGCTCCATGACCCATAGCCACCAGGCAATAGGCATAGCGAGCAGGGCGGCCTGGCGCATGGTCTCCCTCCTCCATTGGTGTCAGAACGCGCTACCGCCAACGATTCGGCGGGGGGGTGCCCCGCGGCCATTACATCCGGGGCGGGGACACCCCCAGAGCACTTCGTGCACGTCAGAGGCACGGGGACAGCCCCCCGCGCTGGCTGGGGTAGATGGGTCTTCCCAGGCGCAGCCAAGTAACATAGGGGTGGGGCCCATGATGGAGCCATGATGCTCTGCACGCATATGCGCGCAGAAGGGGGCAGAGCCATGCAGTTAAGAAGGCGAGAGACCGGCACAGCGTTGCTGGAGATCAGTTCACTGTGAGACCGGCCCCCTTGCTGCTTGGATGCTTGTCTCTTATGCTGCTTAGATTCTTGTTCATTGTAGACGTGTGGTGTGGATCAGGATGATTGGGAGTGAGTGAAAGTGTGAGTGAACGGTGAGTGTGTGGGTAACGGATGGTGTGGGTGTGGTAACTGGTGGGGGTGTGGGGGGTGTAAACCTGGGCACTGGTCTCTCCTCTCGTGTCGGGGCCTCCCCTTCCCCCCGTTCCTGGAGCGTTGCGCAGTTTCTCTCCTCCCTTCTTTCTGGGTAGACTTCCCTCCTGTCCCTCATGAGATTACACCGCTTCTTCCATCCCTTGTGTACTGTGAAGATAACCGGGTGTTTGGAGGCACGAGTGAGGGTGTGGTTGTGCGGGGGCTGCCTCAGGGCGTTCTACTTCCCTCCCTATGATGATCTGGCCATCGCCCCAACTGGGGTATTAGGGCCACTCAAGATCCTGAGGGGTTGTTTTCCTCCACTTCGTGAGTGCAGCCCCTGGGGCGATAGAACAAGGGTACAAGGTCCCGTGGGCAGAGCTGCCCGTTTAGGGTTAGGTCCATATTTTCCCCTTCCCTGGTCCCCTCTCCTAACAGTATCTCCGGCCCTCAATATGGACCTTGCTGAAAAATTAGATGAATTGATGAGAGCGATGCAATCCCTCGCCATGGAGGTTTGTGATATTAAGGAACGCCAGGGGCAGGGAGCGGTAGGGGGATTAGAAGCCTCTGCTGCCAACCCTGTAGAAGATAAGGAAGTTGAATCCCTAGAGGAGATAGGAGGTGGGGGGAAGGAACCCAAACATCCCCCCATTGCCAGGTTCAGTGGGGATAAGAAAAAATTCCAAGGGTTTGTGGCCCTTTGTAAATTAGCCTTCCAATTGCAACCGTGTACATACCGGTCTGATGCTACCAAGGTAGCCTTTATTATTGGACATTTGGAGGGTCTCGTTCTTGAGTGGGCTACTCCCCTCCTTATAAAAGATAGTCCCTTGTTAAAAGACTACAAAAAATTCCTTTGGGAATTTCAGTTTTTGTTTGATTATCCCCACCGAGCCAAGGATGCGGAGGGTGCCATTTTGGTTCTACGTCAGGGAAAGAATCCCCTCCTGGAGTACATTACTCATTTTCATCACTTAGCCGTAGAAGTAGATTGACCAGATAATGTCCTTAAAGTCCTTTTTTGCAAGGGTCTTAGTGATGAATTAAAAGACCAGCTTGCTCTCACTACGTTACCCACCACCTGGGCGGAGTTAGTCAATCTCACATGTCAGATTGACGAGCGACTGATGGAGCGAAGGAGGGAGCGTAAGCAGGAAGGGGCCCGACCCTGGCCCCTGCATCTGCCAGTCGCTCCCCTTAACCATTTGGAACCTCCTAAGGGGGACGAGTCAGAACCCATGCAACTTGGGGCATCCCGGTGGCCACTGACAACCCAAGAAAAAGAGAGAAGGAAGGCAGGACAATTGTGTTTTTATTGTGGTGCCTTGGGTCAATATGCAAGACAGTGCTCCCAATTACCTCCTGACCGACGAATGTTGGGAAACGGGAGGGGCCGGGATGGACAGGGAACATTCCGGTAAATATGCAACATGTCCCTGGTGCAATAGTGGAAAGAATGACCATAGGTAACGAGTGGAAGCACCTCCGAGTCCCCATCACCTTAGGGTTGTCGATGTCTCGCTCCATCATCTGCCTTGCTCTTATTGATTCTGGGGCCTCGGGGAATTTTAATGATGAATGTTTTGTGCAGAGACATGGAATCCCCACAACAGCCACAACCCAGCCAAAGACCATTTTTGCCATCGATGGGTCTCCCTTGCGCTCGGGTCCTGTGGTCTCTTCCACTCCCACCTTAAGGTGTACCATGGGGAGGCACCAGGAATCACTATGTTTTGACATCATCTAGACCCCCGTGTTCCCCATCGTCCTGGGGATTCCATGGCTCTGCTCATAATCCTGTCATTGATTGGCAGCAGAAGGTACTTACCTTTCATTTCCCCCCTTGCATATTCCAGCATATAGTTACCTCTCCCTTCCCTGAATCTCCCACCCTCGTTAACACAACCGTGTCGTCTTCTAAGTCTCTCCTCCAGGAATACCAGGATCTGGAGGATGTGTTTAAAATGCAAGAGGTCTTGGAGCTTCCCCCACATAGGGCTTATGACTGCTCCATCAATTTGGTACCAGGCACCACACCTCCCTACGGTAGGATCTATGCTCTGTTCGAACCTGAATTAGGCACCTTAAAGGAATACATAGCAGATAATATTAACAAGGGATTCATTTGACCGTCCTCGTCCCCAGCTGGGGCACCTTTGTTTTTTGTACCTAAAAAGGATGGGGGATTGCGCCCTTGTATAGATTATAGGGGGTTGAATGCAATTACTGTGAAAAACCGGTACCCACTGCCCCTTATCCCAGAATTACTAGATAGGCTTCAAGGAGCCTCCATCTTCACCAAACGTGACCTCCGAGGAGCTTATAACCTTCTCCGTGTTAAGACAGGGGACAAGTGGAAAACCGCCTTTCGTACCAGGTACGGCCTCTTTGAGTACTTAGTGATGCCCTATGGCATAGCCAATGCCCTGGTGGCCTTTCAGCATCTAATAAATGACATTTTTCGCGATATTCTAGATGTCTATGTGGTGGCATACTTAGACGACATTCTAGTCTACTCCCAAGGATATAAAGAACATGTACAGCATGTTCGTTCTGTTCTAAGGTCGTTACAAGAAAATCGACTATATTGTAAAATGGAAAAGTGCGCATTTCATCAGACCACCGTCCCCTTCCTAGGGTTTATTGTCTCCCCTCAAGGCATAAAGATGGACCCTGTTAAGGTTCAAGCTATTGTAGTATGGCGTCCTCCTTCAGCGGTAAAGCCACTTCAACGGTTTTTAGGCAGTGCGAACTACTATAGACAATATATTTCCAACTACGCCCACCTAATGGATCCATGACCCAGATAAAAGGTAACGTGGACATATAGGCCCATCGCAAAATTCATATGAATAATATTTTCACATGATATTGAATCTCACATGAAAATCAGCACGTTGGCAAACAGCCTATGTCTGATCTCTGAGTTTTCATGGCTATAGCATGGTTGAAAATAATGCCCAAGTTCCTTACATGATCTTTGACCCGCAACCCCTCAACATGCAGGGGCCCGAGGAAGCAAGGGCATCCTCATATCAGCTGCCCCAGACTTGAAAATTTTTATGAGCATTCGGCAATATTACTGACCTGAAGTCGATTTGGGGACAGCTGTCTTTTATATAGTACTAACCTAGTGAGCATAGCAATTATCTTCTGCCAGGCTGCATGGGTTCATTTAAATGAGTAATATCAATATTTTTAATCATTGACGGGTGTTTTGAATGTGCAACATCCCTCTGATTAAATTATTTCAGACACAGTTATTTCTAACCACACAGCCAGCAGCCCTGACTGAAGGGGAAACTTGAGAACCAGCTGAGTTGGTTGGAGGTTTATTCCTGGGTGCCGGCAGTGGGGGATGGGGATGCCACCTTTCAGTCACATGAGTTGGCAGCATGCCCTAGCCTACATTTTGCAATATGCTTTTTTTTTTTTAGACCGGTTTCTCACTTTTACTCATTTGAGAATTGAATTAACTTTCGCTTCTGCTTCACTGGCTTCACAGAACATTTCCCTGCAATCATTTAACATGCTATTAAATTCCAGAGTATGTTGTCTGTACATCTGATAATTTGATTCTGAGTGATGTTTGTGCCGTTACGAAGCATTTTAGTCAGCAACACAATACCGTTAGTCGTGTGGAGAGAGAGGCTTTTAACAATGCACTCAAAGAGGTTTAGAAAACTGGGATGTAAGGCCGGCAATGAAAAGAAGAGACTACTTCTATCCCAATAAGCGAGTGGGTTCGCTTTATGAAGACTGGTGCTGCTGTTACTGTATTTTCAAGAGTTTCTTTGGTTTCTTCTGTTTAGTAAAGCTGTGTAAAAAGTGGGTGTGTTCTCACAGCTGGGTCTCTCTTGTTCTCAGGGGCAGCCTGGTTAAAAGGGGGTTTGTGCCATTCACCAACAGCATGGCTCCAGTATGTTTGTGAATCCAGAATAACTACCACTTGTGAGAACACACACTTTGACCCAACAAGTCCATTTTTGAACACTCCTAAGCTTCCAAGTCTGAGGTTATTTCCAAAAATAACATCCCTTGCATCCATGAGAACAGAAGCTGAGAGTCCAGGAGCCCAGGCTTCCTGCCTGTATTAAAGACACACTCTAATGCTGCTCATCCCCTAACAGTGCGAACTCACACACCTTCTTATGGGCACCGTGGGGCGGGGACAGGAAGGAGGGACATTTGATCACACCCAAGATTAACTGTGGCCCTGCCCCTTTAGAATGCTGTGATGTCATGATGCTCTTCAAGGGGCATAGGCATGTCAGAAAGGGGTGGGCCAAAGGGCTCCTCTTATGCCTTTCTGACCTGGCCACACCTCCTTTTGAGCATTCTGAGGTATCAATCAATGCTGCATTAAGGGTGAGGCCAGGTTGGAAAGGCAGTGGGAGGGCTTCTTCACTCTGCCACTTCTGGGGAGCTCCACCCTCCTAAAAAGCATTTTGGTGGCACCCTTGCACCTTTCCCCTTCTTACTGTTGTGTGCAGATGCTGCTGTAGGGAGGAGGAAGCAAGGGGAAGGGAGAGGGCCCCAACATCAGTAAAGGAGCAGGAGCTATTCTGACTCTGAGAATTCCCCTACCTCATCATGCTGCCCCTGCTGTTCTCTCAGTTCAACCAGAGACTGACAGCAGCATCAGGAAATAGGAGCTGAGTAAAGCGAGGGGAATAGCCCATTCCCGGCCCGTGCTTATAAAGGAGATGCCTGGATGGGAGCCTCAGGGAATTGGGCTTCTGTGGGTCAGACCCATCCTCTCACCACCCGAGCAAAATTCTTTCTGTATACACACACACACACACACACACACACACACACACACACACATACACACATACCACACCCCCGGTGCACACAGATTATCAGCTGCCAAATAGGGCTCCTGGTGAATGGTTGCAATATTATTCAACTTTTTTCTTATTCTATTATTCTGTTATTCCATCTTTTCCAGTAGGGCAAATGCCAACTTAATTCCACCCCAGAATGAGAGTAGCTGAGTTACCAGGCTGCAATGGGAAGAGAATAGGGCCAGAGCAATTCAGGGGAAAGCAGCAGGGAAATGACATTTTCATTAGCAATTTTACTGAGTGTGAAATTTCTACCCTGATGAAACTCTTTACGGATAGTACAGTGTAGCGTCTCCCCATAAATATCCACATGGCTAGTTAATGAGTACCTGTAAAACGGGTGTACCCATTGAAATTACCACATCTGACTGGGACACATGAAGTGCCTGACCAGCAATCCAATTTTCCAACTTCTGGTACTGATTTACTGATTGTGATGAATGCTTTTTCCATTGGAAACCACCAACTGGTCATTTGCCTTCATTTGACATGGAAATTTACTGTTTCTTCTGCTGTTTTCATCATTTTTTGCTTTTTGTGAGTTGAACAGAGCTGCTACAGGGCTGATCTCAAATCTCATGTGTGCCCCGCGCGACAAAAAATGAAGAAAAATGCTGGAAAGTGTCAAAATTGATGGGAAATTATGAATAATCACCAGCGCCAGTATCAACAATGGTGGAAGTGCAGAATCACCAGAGACTGAAAAAGTACCAACAAACACTTGCAAACACTCCTAAAGATTGATATTTTCCTGTGGAATGGGAACAGTAGCTCTCATCTCAGCCCTAGTGCCCAGTGTGGTATTCAGGTACTGTTTGGGCACCCAACAGACTACTCCAAGCTAGGCCTGAAGCGAGGGCATGTGCTCTCATTCCATCAGAAACTACCAACTTTTTGGAGTGAGGAGAAAATCTACCGACTACGAATCTATGGATTGTAGCCACGATCATCCATGCTTTTATTACCTCGAGATTGGACTACTGTAACGCACTCTACGTGGGGCTACCCTTGGTGCTGGTTCGGAGGCTGCAGCTGGTGCAGAACGCAGAGGCTCATCTCCTAATGGGGACAGGCCCATGCAAGCATATTACACCAGTGCTTCGCTCTCTGCATTGGCTGCCTATAGTCTTCCGGACCGAATTCAAGGTGTTGGTGTTGACCTTTAAAGCCCTGAACGGCCTGGGCCCTGCCTACATGCGGGACCGCCTCACTTTCCAGGTCCTGCATTGGCCCCTGCGGTCAGCTGGGGGCACCCTCCTCGAGGTCCCCCAGGTTTCTCGGGTGTCGAACTTGCAGATGGCATTCTCTGTGGCTGCACCGCGGTTATGGAACTCCCTCCCATCGGAGGTCCACCTGATTACCGACCTCCCCTCTTTCCATAGACAATGTAAGACCTGCCTGTTCCGCCATGCTTTTTCTGAGGGAGAGGGGGTGGGTGGGTTGGGTTAGGATGGGGGGTATGTTGTTTTTTATATTGTGTTTTAATTGTGTTTTAAATCATATTATTGCTGTTTTAATTTGTTTGAATATGTTGTGAGCCGCCCCGAGATGCTTTTAGCAGGAGGGGGTGGCATGCAAATGTTATTATAAATAAATAAACAAACAAATTTCATAAGAAGACTCTTATTTGTAGTTGCCTATGTCTTTGTGTCTTGATTAGACTGTACCCACCATGGAGCTGGGACTGTCTTTATGTTATGTGTATCTGTACAGCGCTGCGTACGACTAGTAGTGCTATAGAAATGATAACGCTACTAGTCGTATGCAGGCTGGTCCAGAGGCTGCAGCTGGTGCAGAATGCCGCAGCCCGTCTTCTGACGGGGGCGGGCTGCAGGGAGCACATGACACCAGTGCTCCGGGCTCTGCACTGGCTGCCTATAAAGCACCGGGCCAGGTTCAAGGTGCTGGTTTTAACCTTTAAAGACCTTCACGGCCTGAGCCCTACTTATCTGTGGGAGCGCCACACTCCCCATGTGCCCGTGCGACCCTTGAGATCGTCCATGGGAGCCTTTTTGGAGGTTCCCCGGGCGAGGCGGGTGGCCACCGATGATCTTTTTCGGTGGCCACCCCTGTGCTGTGGAATTTGCTCCTGGAGGAGGCTCGGCTGGCTCCCACTGTCCTGCTGTTTCGGCGTATATGTAAAACCTGGCTGTTCCGTCAGGCTTTTGGCGAGGGGTAGGGGTGGGGGTGGGGTGCGGGTGAGGGTGGGGGTTTTCCCCACATATTGTATTTTTAAATTGTTTTAAAATTGTATACTGTTTTAATGAATGTTGTTCACCGCCCCGCACTGCCCAGTAGGCAGGCGGGGCAGGATATAAATTTTAAATAAATAAAAAATAATAATAACTGTAATAACCAAGCCAAGAACGTGTACCTGAGTTCTCGCATTCTCATGAATGTTGCATCCCTTGTCTCTCCCTATGTTCCTGCTTCCCTGTCTCCCCCCACTCCCCCCATCTTTAGATTGTAAGCCCTCGGACAGGGACCGTGTCTCTCTTATTCTCTGTAAAGCGCCAGGTACATCGCTGGCGCTATATAAAAGCTAATAATAATAATAATAATAAATTAATTAATAATTAATAAGTAGAAGTAGTAGTAGTACTGACATTTTTTACATTTTCTGTGATTGTCTCCAATTTTCCACCATTTTGGTAATTTCAAGTAGTTTCTGGTAGTTTTTGGTAATTTCCAGTAATTTTTGGTAATTTCCAGTATTAGTGATCATACCAGAAATTACAAAAAAAGTACCGATAATACCGGAAATTAGCAAAAATTACTAGAAATTACCAAATGGTGGGAAATAGCAGAAAATCATGGAAAATCTCAAAAATGCGAGTAGATTTCCTCCTCATGCGAATGACGGCAAAAATGCTGTTTTCATTGAAAACTACATACAGAGATATTTTGTTTCAGCTCTACTGAAAGTATGACCCATGGGTAGCAAATGCGCTACACATTTCAGCTCTGGCCAGAGCTCCTTACGTTCCAGGTATCAATTGCTTTGCTTGAGGTTTGAGCAGGTTCCTGTGGGGATTTAATTAAGTCTTTGAGCACATTCCATTTTTAATGGATCTACCTACTCTGATCTAATGGGAACCAGCTCTGATCTTGTCCCCATTCCACCCAATATCTGTATTGGCAGCCCACAGACCAGATTTGGCCTCACCTCTGCTTTCTGAGTGTTTCCACTGAGTTTACTAAGCTTTTATGTTTTGTTTTAGGGAAACACAGTTGTGTTTTTCTCTTAAATTATGAAGCATTGGGATGTAGGGGGCAGCAAGGAAAGGGGATAGTCTCCATACAACCTAAATGAGCACAGGACCCTGCCCATAGTGTTCATGCTACATTGGGCAAAGACCAAGAACAAACTGCACTGAAAGAAGTTCCTTAACACACAACACAGGCATAAAGCAGGTCCCCACCCAAATCTGAAAATGGCTGGAAATGGAGAGGAGTTAAAGAAAGCACCTTCCAAAGCTTTTGGGAACAGCGAACCACTGTCAGCCCTCCAAATTTGCAAGCCACCATGTAGGCTAGACATAGTTCCACACTGTGGGTGGATTCAGTTCCTGCTGGCAACCT
The DNA here is from genome assembly GCA_003113815.1 of Sphenodon punctatus. NCBI lineage: Eukaryota > Metazoa > Chordata > Lepidosauria > Sphenodontia > Sphenodontidae > Sphenodon > Sphenodon punctatus. The sequence goes on along the minus strand of QEPC01007559.1, from coordinate 6,411,867 downwards.
ATAGAACTGAACAGTTATCTGCTGCTAACCAGCCACTGGCTGGATCCATGGTATCCAAAATACTAGGATTCTAGTTACCAAGTGTGGCAGGACACAGCCTAATGAAGCTGCTGGGCCTTTAAGGGGAGAAGCATCCGCAAGGGTGAGGCTGGTGCTACTGGAAGTGCAGGCACTGAAGTGAATTAGAAACACGCCTGATTGCCTCCCTGAACCATCCCTGCTGCACCGAGTTACCGACTTTCCATTTTACGACTATCCCATTCCTACTTACTGTGTTACCGTTTTAGTGTCTTTCCAACACGGAACAATCAATAGGTAAGTGGAAATGGACAGAAAAACAGTAAATTGGCAATCTGGTAAAATGGCACAAAACGGAATAACGTTAACTCAGTAATGGAAATGGGTAATTTGGCAACAGTAACAGTAGTTTGGGTATCTCATCAAGCACCAAACAGGTACCATTTAGTACCCGATCCACACTAAACAATTCAGGTACTGCAATTTTGATGAGTATTTTTGCGGGTACCTGTTTCAGCACTAGTTATAACCTGATTTGAGGCATAGCTCCTAACATGTTTCCTCAAGCAATCAGTGCACTTTATATTTCAATTAAAATCACAGTGCGGTCATTCTGTGCATCGAAAGTATCCTCATTAAAAAACGAATTTGATTGTAATACAGCATCAAGCATGTGGCTTCCAAATACTGCCTTATAAAGAAGCTGCAGCATATCAGTAAAGAAGATGAGGCTATTGTTTTCTCCCATGCATCAGCTGCCTGAAATCCCCTTGCCAAATTTTATTGTTTGTTTGGCATTGCGGCATTTTGAAGTCCATACCACGTAACACTAAAGCAATTTGATCACAGATGTTCAAGCCTACATGTGCTTCACCATTAATTAGCAATGTGGATATTTATGGAGAGAAGCTAAACCAGGCGGTTCATGAATACTTCGCCAGGGTGGAAATTTCACACCCAGTAAATCACTAATGAAAATGTCATTTCCCTGCTGAGTTTACCTGAGCTATCATTAATCTTATATTTCCATTCGAGACAGAATTACTGTCAGATTTGGAACAAAGAAGGGAGCTGATTTTTAATTAGCATCATCGGTACTTTAGGGTAAAGATTATTGTAAAAGCAGTGGTTTAAAAGCCCTCTCCGCACACCCCAGTTGGATACATTATCCATCAGCTGAGCTTAGTATCTATCAATGTAAACAACACCTTAACTCTTCAGGTGCTTTCTTGTATTACCTCCGCCCACGTTTGTGTGTTGATGTGGATACATAAACACAAGTCTCGCTGTGTGCCGAAACTTGCTCCTTGCAAAACTGGAGTAATTGCCTGTGTTTATGGCTGCCTTGTAGCCAACGTAGTGTGAAATAGTCCTCATGCTGCCGTCCTGGTCAGTCCCAGCTGGGGAACAACTGGAGCTGCTGTGGTCAGATTGGCAACCACACAGCGGATCCATAGCAGTAGCAGGAGTACTTCCTCCCAGACACTCCCATAAATTCCAACCCAATCTCTCCACAGCTGGGATTGACTATGTGCTGCTGTTTGTAAATGGGGGTACCACTGTATGTTCTCACACATGGGTGAACTTTCCTCCCCACGTACTGGATTGCACACATTGGGCATTTTTACACACACCTTAAAGTTCCAGATGTTTCAATCTTCTGGGTTTACAAGTCCACAAGTAAGTTCTGGATTCATTTTTCACACACACGCTGCCCTGAGGCAGTTCCTGGATGCATTCTTCACACAAACACTGCCCTGAGGCAGCCTAACGTAGCCGCAGCTGTAAACGTGACAGGCTGCCATGGAAACCAAGTGACCACAGCTGCCTGGAGCAAAGCANTTCCTCCTCATGCGAATGACGGCAAAAATGCTGTTTTCATTGAAAACTACATACAGAGATATTTTGTTTCAGCTCTACTGAAAGTATGACCCATGGGTAGCAAATGCGCTACACATTTCAGCTCTGGCCAGAGCTCCTTACGTTCCAGGTATCAATTGCTTTGCTTGAGGTTTGAGCAGGTTCCTGTGGGGATTGAATTAAGTCTTTGAGCACATTCCATTTTTAATGGATCTACCTACTCTGATCTAATGGGAACCAGCTCTGATCTTGTCCCCATTCCACCCAATATCTGTATTGGCAGCCCACAGACCAGATTTGGCCTCACCTCTGCTTTCTGAGTGTTTCCACTGAGTTTACTAAGCTTTTATGTTTTGTTTTAGGGAAACACAGTTGTGTTTTTCTCTTAAATTATGAAGCATTGGGATGTAGGGGGCAGCAAGGAAAGGGGATAGTCTCCATACAACCTAAATGAGCACAGGACCCTGCCCATAGTGTTCATGCTACATTGGGCAAAGACCAAGAACAAACTGCACTGAAAGAAGTTCCTTAACACACAACACAGGCATAAAGCAGGTCCCCACCCAAATCTGAAAATGGCTGGAAATGGAGAGGAGTTAAAGAAAGCACCTTCCAAAGCTTTTGGGAACAGCGAACCACTGTCAGCCCTCCAAATTTGCAAGCCACCATGTAGGCTAGACATAGTTCCACACTGTGGGTGGATTCAGTTCCTGCTGGCAACCTATAGAACTGAACAGTTATCTGCTGCTAACCAGCCACTGGCTGGATCCATGGTATCCAAAATACTAGGATTCTAGTTACCAAGTGTGGCAGGACACAGCCTAATGAAGCTGCTGGGCCTTTAAGGGGAGAAGCATCCGCAAGGGTGAGGCTGGTGCTACTGGAAGTGCAGGCACTGAAGTGAATTAGAAACACGCCTGATTGCCTCCCTGAACCATCCCTGCTGCACCGAGTTACCGACTTTCCATTTTACGACTATCCCATTCCTACTTACTGTGTTACCGTTTTAGTGTCTTTCCAACACGGAACAATCAATAGGTAAGTGGAAATGGACAGAAAAACAGTAAATTGGCAATCTGGTAAAATGGCACAAAACGGAATAACGTTAACTCAGTAATGGAAATGGGTAATTTGGCAACAGTAACAGTAGTTTGGGTATCTCATCAAGCACCAAACAGGTACCATTTAGTACCCGATCCACACTAAACAATTCAGGTACTGCAATTTTGATGAGTATTTTTGCGGGTACCTGTTTCAGCACTAGTTATAACCTGATTTGAGGCATAGCTCCTAACATGTTTCCTCAAGCAATCAGTGCACTTTATATTTCAATTAAAATCACAGTGCGGTCATTCTGTGCATCGAAAGTATCCTCATTAAAAAACGAATTTGATTGTAATACAGCATCAAGCATGTGGCTTCCAAATACTGCCTTATAAAGAAGCTGCAGCATATCAGTAAAGAAGATGAGGCTATTGTTTTCTCCCATGCATCAGCTGCCTGAAATCCCCTTGCCAAATTTTATTGTTTGTTTGGCATTGCGGCATTTTGAAGTCCATACCACGTAACACTAAAGCAATTTGATCACAGATGTTCAAGCCTACATGTGCTTCACCATTAATTAGCAATGTGGATATTTATGGAGAGAAGCTAAACCAGGCGGTTCATGAATACTTCGCCAGGGTGGAAATTTCACACCCAGTAAATCACTAATGAAAATGTCATTTCCCTGCTGAGTTTACCTGAGCTATCATTAATCTTATATTTCCATTCGAGACAGAATTACTGTCAGATTTGGAACAAAGAAGGGAGCTGATTTTTAATTAGCATCATCGGTACTTTAGGGTAAAGATTATTGTAAAAGCAGTGGTTTAAAAGCCCTCTCCGCACACCCCAGTTGGATACATTATCCATCAGCTGAGCTTAGTATCTATCAATGTAAACAACACCTTAACTCTTCAGGTGCTTTCTTGTATTACCTCCGCCCACGTTTGTGTGTTGATGTGGATACATAAACACAAGTCTCGCTGTGTGCCGAAACTTGCTCCTTGCAAAACTGGAGTAATTGCCTGTGTTTATGGCTGCCTTGTAGCCAACGTAGTGTGAAATAGTCCTCATGCTGCCGTCCTGGTCAGTCCCAGCTGGGGAACAACTGGAGCTGCTGTGGTCAGATTGGCAACCACACAGCGGATCCATAGCAGTAGCAGGAGTACTTCCTCCCAGACACTCCCATAAATTCCAACCCAATCTCTCCACAGCTGGGATTGACTATGTGCTGCTGTTTGTAAATGGGGGTACCACTGTATGTTCTCACACATGGGTGAACTTTCCTCCCCACGTACTGGATTGCACACATTGGGCATTTTTACACACACCTTAAAGTTCCAGATGTTTCAATCTTCTGGGTTTACAAGTCCACAAGTAAGTTCTGGATTCATTTTTCACACACACGCTGCCCTGAGGCAGTTCCTGGATGCATTCTTCACACACACACTGCCCTGAGGCAGCCTAACGTAGCCGCAGCTGTAAACGTGACAGGCTGCCATGGAAACCAAGTGACCACAGCTGCCTGGAGCAAAGCATTTTACCAGGAGAACCATTTACACACACAAGTTCTGGGAGAAGTTTCACGCAGAAGTTTAAAGCTCCGGATGTTTAAGATCTGGATGAGTGATTTGGACACATAGAAAGTTCTGGATGTTACAGCAAACATCCAGGAGAAATGTGTGTCTAAAAACACCCATTATGATTTAGATTTATACGCCACCCTTCTCCACAAAAGGACTCAGAGAAGTTTACTAAGTAAAAGTACATAAAACATTCCCACCCACTCAAAACCCAATCCCAGTTCACATCCATTGCCCCCCACCCCCAATCAATTAAGGTAATATAATGATACAATCAATTAATCCCACTACAATAAAACAGCCCCAGAAATCCCCCTCTGTCCATGCCAATACCCCCACTCACGGGGGTGGGGGGTGTCCTGGCACAGCCCCTCCGTCCCCTCCACACACATACTCACCCTCACAGGGGGCCATGATGTAATGCGCCGCCTCCTCCCATGCCTATACCCTCCGAACAGGGGTGTCGTAGCGTTACACTCCCCTCCATGTCTGTATTCTCCTTCCCAATGGAATCATGTCATTATACCACCACTCCTGCTCATAGTTCCCTCACAGGGAGGTCATGGCATAACCCTTCTTCCCCCCCTCATCACTCTCAACCTCCCATATATCCTTTCTTACATAAATGTCAAATACTGTGGCTAAACTGCAGGCAAGAGTAACGTGTGAAAGTACACCCAGAACACTGCCATTTTCCAGAAAGCCGGGCACAGAAATACTTCAAGGGCCAGCTACTTACAAGTGCCAGTGGCAAATGAGCTAAGGGGAGAAAGCAGTAAAAGGGGGAGAAGGCAATTGAAACCATTGGTGTAAAAGTCACTATGTGAAACAGAGATAGGGCACAATCGTATCCCATATGTGCACTGCCCACCTGCACAATGCATGCAGCACGTGCACGCAACACACGCGCAGCATGAACGTACACAGGAGAGCTCTGTGCAGCAAGCATAGAACCCAGGCGGACCCAAACCCCCACACCCATGCACCCCACAGCCTGGGGGACTGACATGCATGGTGTGTGGAGCAGGCGGGGTGTGGGGGGTTGGATCCGGTTGCACGTTTGCTGTGCGGCGTTCTCCTGTGTAAGTGCATGCATTGCATGTGCTGCGTGCATTGCACAGGTCGGCGGTGCGTGCATGGGATAGGATTGTGCCCATAGGCTTTTTGTTTGTACTAACAGGAAGTCACTCCTCTCTGGTGGCAATCACCTTGCTCTGGTCTTCCCAAAATGCCCCTGAGGCAGGTTGGCTAGCCCATTGATGACGTTTGCTGGGAAGGCAATTACCAGAAGATAGATAGTGGTGTCTTGAAAGATCATAAATTTCCTATACCTGATTTATGGTCTGTATCCTTGTTTTTTCCATAATATAATTTATTATGTTGCTAACAGTCATGCGGCCAGCCAGCTCAAATGTATGTGGCTGGTAACAACGATAGGAAGAAAAACTGAATCCCTCCCCACAGCCTTCCCTGGGGAGTTTGGGGCAGAATTCTATCTCACTGAGTGTAAGAATGCACTACTTCCCCCTCTCCCTCCTCCCCCCCACCTCTCTCCTGTCCTCCTTCCCTCCTTCCTCCCTGTTCTCCTCCTCCAACCCCTCCACTTGCCCCCTGGACCCCATTCTTTCTCGCCTCCTGACCTCCATTGCCTCCACCATCGCCCCTCCCCTCCTGCATATCGTCAACCTCTCCCTCTCTACCGGCTCCTTCCCCTCTGCCTTTAAACGCACCACCATCTCCCCCATCCTCAAAAAGTCCACTCTGGATCCCTTTGAACCCTCTAAGTACCATCCTGTCTCGCTCCTCCCTTTTGCTTCCAAGCTCCTTGAACGGGTTGTCTACTCCCATTGCCTCGACCTCCTCTCCGCCAACTCTTCCCTTGACCCCCTCCAATCTGGCTTCTGCCCCCTTCACTCCACTGAAACTGCTCTTGCTAAGATCACCAACGATCTTCTTGTGGCTAAATCCAACCGCCTTTACTCTATTCTTGTCCTCCTTGATCTCTCTGCTGCCTTTGACACTGTTGACCACTCGCTCCTGCTTGAATCGCTCCACTCCCTTGGATTCCGGGACTCTGTCCTCGACTGGTTCTCCTCCTACCTTTCTGACCGCTCCTTCAATGTATCTCTTCCTAACTCCTCCCCCTACTCCTCCCTGCCCCTCTCAGTCAGGGTTCCCCAAGGCTCTGTCCTTGGCCCTCTCCTCTTCTCTATCTACACCCAATCCCTAGGCAAACTCATTGCCTCCCACGGTTTCCAATACCACCTATACGCTGACGACACTCAACTCTATCTCTCCACTCCTTCCCTCTCCCCCTCTGTTCAAGCTCGTCTCACCAACTGTCTCTCTGATATCTCCGCCTGGATGTCTCAACGCCAACTCAAACTGAACATGGCGAAAACTGAACTCCTTATCTTCCCTCCCAATCCTTCCTCTCCCTCTTCCCTGTCAATTGCCATTGACGGGGTCTCCATCCTCCCTGTCCCCCAAGCCCGTAGCTTGGGCTTCATCTTCGACTCGCACCTTACCTTCAAACCCTACATTGACTCCGTGGCCAAATCCTGCCGCTTCTCCCTCCACAACATTGCTAAGATCCGCCCTTTTCTGTCTGTCTCCTCTGCCAAAACTCTCATCCATGCCCTAGTCATCTCACGCCTCGACTATTGTAACCTCCTCCTCGCTGGCCTTCCCCGCTCTCACCTTTCTTCCCTCATCTCTGTTCAAAACTCTGCTGCCAGGATCATCCACCTAGCCCGTCGCTTTGACCATGTGCAGCCTCTCCTCTCCTCTCTCCACTGGCTCCCTCTTCCTGAGCGTATTCTGCACAAGCTCCTCGTCTTCACCTACAAAGCCCTTCACAACCTTGCTCCCCCACTACCTCTCGGCCCATATCTCCCTCCAAACCCCTGTTTCTCCCTCTGTTCCCCCTTCCCTGTCTCCCCTCCCCCTGTCTTTAGATTGTAAGCTCTCGGGCAGGGACTGTGTCTATCTTACTCTTTATAAAGTGTCAGGTACATCGTTGGTGCTATATAAATGCTTATAATAATTATTATTATAATTTTGTAACCAGCAGGGAACAGTGGAATATGAACATTAGCAATGAGAGGAAAGAGCTTGAACCATACCAGTGGCTACAAAGAGGGGCCCATAAAATGAGGTAACAAAAGCCACACTGTGTATGTGTGTGTGTGTTATTGTTTTACCAAGTTATTGTTTTACCTATACCGGTACCAACGGTAAAAAGTAAATTGGTGAATGAATAGGGACAAAAGTTCAGAAAATCACAATGGAAAGTTGAAACATTGTTACTGGAAGTTGTAAACTGAAAAATGGTACATTAAGATATTGGATACGAGCCCATTGTGCAGTGGGTCGAGTACCAAATGGGTTGGGCTGAGTGTCACAATGTTGACAGATAAAGCCATATTTGCGGGTGCTCATTTAAACTCATCTAGGCCCAGGCCTCTGGACTAGGGCAGAGAGGGAAGGGCCCCACAGAAGCACAAAAGCAGGAGTGGCAGCGGTGTCTGCACAACCTCCTTCCCCCCAGCAGCAGAGTCCTACCACAATGTTGCAGCTTCTGAGGAGCCTCCTGAGCAGCAGGGCAGCTCTCTGACCCCGTGGCTAGGCATGTGCCGAATGCGGTACAGGGGTTCAGGCCAAACTTGGGGTGTTGGGCCTGTCCGCAAACCTACTGAACTCGAACTGCATCCCACCCGAACTGCCCAAACAAAGTTCGAGTTCCAAACCCGTTAGGGCAGGGGGCAGGGTGGAACCTGGTTTCCCCTTCCTCCAGGCTGTGTGGGTGGAAGGGGTACCAGAGCTCACCTCCCCCCCCCACACACACCCTGCACAGCCTACTAATTATTTTTTTTAAAAACCCACCCCAGGGACCTCCTTATCTAGTGGCGGGAGGAGCACTCCGCAGAGCCGCCAGAGCCAACTCCACCACTGCCGCCAGCCCCAGGACCAGAGCCCCAGCACCACCAGGTAGGTCAGGCTCTGGCCCCAGTTCCATGGCAGTGGGTCCAGCTCCGGCAGCGCTGCAGAGCGCTTCAGGCCTCTACTAGGTCTTCTGGGTCAGGAGACTGGGTCACCTGACCCAGAAGGCCTAGTAGAGGCCTGAAGCGCTCCACAGAGCCACCAGAGCCTGACCCACTGCCGCCACTGTGGGACCCAGGCCCAGAGCCCCAGCACCACTAGGTAGGGCGCGGGGGGGGAGTGATCTCCAGCGCCCCTTCCACCCATGCAGCCTGGAGGGAGGGAAAACTGGGGCCCCCCACCTCCCCGCCCATCACCCACCACCTGAACAGGTTTGACCCCCCCCCAAATGGGTTCAGGCTAAATCCCCGATCCCCAAACAGTTTTGGGGGCCCAAACCCTGAACGGGCTGAACACCGAACCCCCGGGTGTTTGCACACCCCTGCCCATAGCAGATGCTTTTGCAGGGCCCTCCCACTCCAGTACCGGTAAAGAGAGGGATGCACAGGAAGTGCATACTTGGGATGTGTGAATGCGGTTCGGACGTTTAGGATTTGGACTGAACTCAGACAGTTTGGACACCCAAACCAGATGTCCAAACCAAACGACAAAACCCCCAAACAGTTTGGACACATTCGGATGAGTTCAGGTGCATTCAGGTTGGAAAAGCCTGGCTGGAAGGCCCAGGGAGGGGGGCGCAGCAGCTGAGGAACAGACTTCCTGGCACCAGGGGTGGAAAGAGGCTTGGACTAGCAGTCAGCCTGCCCAATCACCATCCCTCTTTTCCCCAGACCACTGGTTTCAGAGTCTGCAATTGGCATTGGGCTAGGCTGCACAGAGCCAATGGGCTCGTGGTAAGGCGGGCGCAGCAAGTAACAAAAGTCCTTGCCCTCCACCATTCAAATTCCTTCTGAGCTAGCCACTGATCCTGTCAGCAGGTGTTTTAGAAGTCTCCCTCTCCCAGCAGTTTGTGTTCCTCCCAATCCATTGCCATCCTCCTCTATTTCACCCATTTCCACACATTTACCTCCATAGTTTCATTTCTTTAGATTAGATTGGATAGATTTAGGTGTTATTTTTAATTTTTTACCCCTCCCTGTGTTCTTTCTCCCTACCCTCCATTGAATTCTTCCCTCCTCCCTGTATATTAGGGATGTGTGAACAGAATGGGGTTCGAATGTTCGGACGTTCAGATGTTCGGTCTGAAAACTTAGTTCGCGTTTGTGCGTTTGGTCCAGTGAAGTTCAGACCCCCCAAACATTCTGAAAGTTCGGTCCCACCGGGAGGCTTGGCGTGCTCCAGGGGTGGCTCTGTGGGCATGGCAGGCCGTCAGAAACACAGCAGCAGCAGAGACCAGGAAGGCTTGGCGCTTGCAGCTTGCCCAGGCAGACAGACTCGGCACTTGGCCCCTGGGGTGCCCATGGTGCAATGGCTGGCCGTCTGAGACCCAGCAGCAGCAGCAACAGAGCCCGGAAAGACTTGGGACTTGGTGGCTGGCCTGGCACCCCTACTTAGCGGGGCATTGCAGGCTGCCAGGCATCTGTGGAGCAGCGGCAGACACTGGATTGCCAGGTAGCAGAACCCATGGCACAGCAGAGGCTGCAGTGGAAGCAGCAGACAGGCAGCGTAGCATGAGCAGCGGAAGGCAGGCTGAGACAGTGTTCAACGTTGGTAAGCAGGGTGAACAGGCAGACAGGCAGCGTAGCATGAGAGGCAGTAGGGAAGGCAGGCTGGGACCTTGGCAGTGCACTCAGAAAGGTTGGTGAAGTCTGTGCAGAGTGAGAGAGAGTCAGTCAGATAGGCGGGCCGAGATTGTCTAGTCAGAGGCCGGCTGGCAGGCTTACAGCTTCCCTATGCCACCCTGCATCATGAGGTCAATCAGATAGGCCATCCGAGGCTGTCTAGTGAGACAGAGAGAGACAGAGAGAGACAGAGACAGAGACAGAGACAGAGACAGAGACAGAGACAGAGACAGAGACAGAGACAGAGACAGAGACAGAGAGGCAGGGCAGGCACCGAGCATTCGGAGGAAGGGACAGCACCTCAGCACAGCACAAGCAGCCCAGATTGAGGATGGGACCCATCCCAAGACTTCCTCTGGCATGGACTTGGCAGCTGCCCCCACCCCAGCTCCTCCATGGTGTACTGACACTGCTGCTGCTGCTGCTCCCCCATAGCAGCGATACCGCTCCTGCTGCTAGAGGCAGCTGTTTGAGCAGGACGCTTACCTGCTGATGGAGGTGGATGACTGGTCACTGCAGTCAGGAACCCACTGGTGTCCACTGCCCCTGCCTGCCTGCTTAGCAGCATAGCGCTTTGGCATCCCTTGAGGTGCCTACCCATGGCAGTTGTGCCAAGGTTGGTGAGCACCTGCCCATGCTTCACCACCTTCTGGCACAAAGTGCACTCCACCTCCCTAGGATCATCCACCCGCACCAACTTAAAATGCACTCAGACAGAGGATTTTTTGCCTTCAGCAACACCGGGTGACGCAACACTGACATCGCTGCTGAGAGGGGCAGAACATGATGGCGACACACCACTCGGAGGGAAAGCCATCACCTCAGCACCAGACATCTCCGCGGGAGTAGTATCTGCCTCGCTGTACCCAGTCAGTGTGATGTCCGCCAGAGAAGGGGGAGTACTGGGACCCTGAGGCGGATCAACTGCCCACCATGCTGCTGCCACTCTCTCTGTGCCCCTTATAGTTGCTGCTGCTGCTGCTGCTGCTGCTGCTGCTGCTCCTCCTCTCCCTGCTGGCATTGCCCGGAGATTGGGCCCTGCCTCTAGCAGCCAGGGTGGGATCCTCCAGCCCTGGACTGCGGGGGATCACCTCAACAATGGGGGACATTGGTGGCCTTTGAGGACCATCCTACCCCAATGCACCTGCTCCTGCATCTGCAGCAAAGACAGCCACAGCCTCCTGGACTGAATGCCTTCCAGTGCCCTGTGTGGTAGTGGAGGATGCTGGCAGGAGGTTCCGCCAAACCACACCCCGACTAATGCTATTGCTGTGAGCCTCTGAAGCCCGACTGCCAAAATCAGGTCTGTGCAGTTTGGTGTGTGGCTATGGACTCGGGCTGCTGCCACTCCGCTGGCATGGCCCCTGCCACCTCTGCCACGTGCCCCATTGCCTGCCTTACAGGCAGCAGACCACCCTCTCCTGCTTCCCTTCTCCATTTTTCCTTTCCAAATTATGCAGAGGAAGATTTTATAAAAAAAATTATTTATTCATTCAGAATTTGAATATTACATATATACTACACTAACTCTATTTCTGTTTGGTATTGACATTGCTACGGTGGCAATAAACACTTTATATATATATATACTACACTAACTCTAACTGCTATTAACTATTCTAAAATCTATGGAATTAAATGGAATCTATCTATCATCTATCTATCTATCTATCTATCTATCTATCTATCTATCTACACAGGGATGGGGGGGAACACAGACAGCTCACAACAAACAACACAGGGAGGGGTACAAAACTGAAATGAAACCAAATTCAATCTAATGCTACTCCCAAAACAGGGGGAGATGTGGTTCAGCGGTGCCTCCTGCCAGCGTCCTCCACTGCCACGCAGGGCACTGGAATGCCTGCAGTCTACGAGGCTGTGGCTGTCTCTGCTGCGGCTGCAGTAGTAGGTGCAGGTGCTTCAGGGTTGGATGTTCATTATGGGCCACCAATGTCCCCGACCCCCATTATTGATGTAATCCCCAGCAGTCCAGAGCTGGTGCTTCCAATGCTACCGCTGCTGTCTGTGCCATGAGGTCTGTGCCCTGGCAATCCAATTTCCACTTCTGCTGCCTCTGCTGTCTGTGCCATGGGTTCTGCTACCAGGAAATCCAATGTCTGCTGCTGCTGCCAATGCTGCCTCTGCTGTGCCACAGGTACTGTGCACCAGCAATCCAATGTCTGCTACTGGGTGGCCACGTGATTCACCACCGGGCAAGGCTTGACAAATTTGCAGAAGAACTTGTTCAGATCCGGCGAGTAGAATGCAAGCCTGCAATGCCCAGCCAAGTAGGGGTGCCAGCCACCAAGCCATGGCCTGACCTCTGCCGCTGCTCCACTGATACCTGGCAGCCTGCAATGCCCGGCCTCTGCTGCTGCTGCTGCCCCTGGGCCTCAGACGGTCATCCATGCCCCCATGGGCACCCCTGGCGGCCAAGCACCAAGCCTGCCTGCCCGGGCAAGCCAGGGTGCCAAGCCCCAAGCCTTACTGGTCTCCGCTGCTGCTGCTGTGTCTCTGATGGCCTGACATGCCCCCACAGGCCCCCCTGGAGCACCCCAAGCCTCTGCCACAGCTGAACTTTCTGAACGTTTGGGGAGTTTCCAAACTCCGTGGGCCAAACCCATGAACCCAAACTAAGTTTTCTGTCCAAATGGCCAAACAGCTGAACATCTGAACTCTGGTCTGTTCACAAATCCCTAGTGCATTCCTGACCCTACAGGAAGTTGCCACCTGGGAGCCTCAGGAGTAGTGATAGAATTCCACCACCTCTCCTCCCATCATACACTGCCCGGGGCCCAGGGCAACAATCCCATCCATCTTGTCCTAAGGCCAGCCCTGAGTCTTCCCCCTGTCAAAAATCAGGAAAGATCATTTTTGTATTGGTTTCCAGCCCCTCTCAGTGCAGGCTTCATTTATTTAGAAGTGTGATGGAAAGGGGATAAGGGGATGGAAAAGGGGGGAAAGCACAGACACACCACACCTGTAAACACCCAACAAATGGTCATACCTTGCCTGAAAACACACCCTCAGGATCGTGGGTGGCTTCTGGTGTTAAAAAAAACCCAGCCTTGATCATCATAGGGTGGCGAAGGACAGCGCAAGGCCTCCCGGCTCCACAATGCCCACACACCGGGGATGGGGAAGGCCCCAGGGAAGTGCAGAAAGGTGATAGGAACAAGGTGTGTAAATCCCTGGGGTGCACAGGCAAGATAGGGCAAGTACACAAGAAGGAACCAGGTCATGTGGGGAAAAGGGGTACACAAAGAGGACTCCAACACTCTCCCTTCAAGCAAATCCAAGACTACTCACCCAATCACACATACACCAATTCTCACCACAAGCTCTCTCAGTCCAACGTAGGTCACTGAAAACACCAAGAAATAAAGGGAGAGGGCCAGTCTCACAGGCATAAGCACTGATCACTGGCAAAGGTCTGGATGCAGGGAGCTGCTTTTATGCCCTGCTGCCTGTAACTGACGCAGGTGCTCTGAACACTGCAGCTGTGAGAAAGGGGGTGTGGCCATGGCAGGCAGCGGCAGTGCATCTCCAGCCATGTCCCCTGTCCCCGTAGATTGATGTGGTGGGGCGCCTGAGTTCCCCGGAACCCCGACACCCATGTCCTGTATGTCTGCCAGTGCAGCGGATCGTGGAGGCTTCATGGGCCCAGGTGGCCCACCCCCGCTGTGGCCCGGGGACCCGTCCCTGGTATGTGTGAGCCCCTGGGATCACCCTTCTCCCCTTCCCCCATACCACCAGCCCTGGAACAGGGTTCTGACAGAACCCCCTCTCCAGGGCAGACACAAGGAGGAAGGCCTGGGTTTAGTGAAATAGCAAGCATGGAATCGTCAAACCAGACGTGGGGCATGCACATCCGAGACTTTTCCCCATGATCTGTCAGACGGGTCATATCCCTTCGAATCAACAAGATAGTACAATTGGCCTTGCCGATGATGAGAGTCTAGGCTGTCCTGCACTTCGTATTCTGTATCTGTAGTTAGAGGGGATAGGTCAGGCTCTGTACTCCCAGTGGGGGGGAAGAGCAGGTTTGAAAAGGGACACATGAAAAGAAGGGATGAATGCGATAGTGCAGAGGTAGCTTAATGGTATAGGCGACATCGTTAATCTTACATGTAATGGGGAAGGGTCCCATATATCGATAGTCACGTTTTGTAGAGGGTCTAGCCAAAGGATAGTGCTGCCGATCGATCCACACCCAGTCCCACGGGTTATAGTCCGGTGCCTGCTGCCGATGCTGATCAGCATATGTCTTGTAGCGTTATCGGGTCACGGTCAGCATGGTTCTGACATGAGCTTGTGCCTTGTGGATACGGGTGACTAGAGCGCCAGCAGCAGGAACAGAAAGGGGGATGAGATCAGAGGAATATCCGGGGGTGATAATCATACGTAACAAAAAACGGTGATGATACAATTGAGGCATTTGGGGTGTTGTTATAGACAAATTTGGCAACCGGTAACAGTTCATACCAGTTGTCCTGCAAATAATCCACATATCATCTAAGGTATTGTTCCAAAGTTTGATTTGTCCGTTCTACTTGACCACTGATCTGGGGATGGTAGGCCATTGTTAAACTTAACTTTACCTGCAGGCTGGACAAAAGCGCCTTCCAGAGGCGAGACATGAATTGTGTACCTCTACTGGAGACATTCTCTATAGGTACACCATGTAACTTAATAACTTCTTGTAACAATAGCAGCAATGTTTGTGCAGCTGTCAGGAGCCTTTGACATGCAACAACAAAATGGGCTAGTTTGGAAAAATGGTCCACTATTACCAGGATAGTGTCATATTGACAAGACGCAGGTAATTCTACAATAAAATCTATACCTATTCATTGCCATGGTCCCTGTGGGAGTGGGGACAGGTGTAACAAGCCCTGGGGCCGTTTCCTACGCAGTAGGCACCTTTGTGTGAGCGCACGTGGTACATGCTTGTACATACCTCATGACATCGGATTTTATGGTGTGCCACCAAAAATGACACTGAAGGATGTCCAAGGTTCGCTTTTGTCCTGGATGTCCAGCCAGGGGAACATCATGATCACTCCAGAGCACACGTTGTCGTGCTCTTTTCGGTATGATTATTTTTCCGTTGTGAACATAGGGTCCATGCTGCTTTCGATAGTGGGGATTCTGTGCTACTGTTGGGTCTTGACGTGATAGGTCTTTCCGCTGAGACAGGTAAAGACATGTAGCTGCGAATGTTTTACTCTCAAGCAGAAGTTCGCCTTTCTTGTCGAGTGATTCCCCAATTTCTGTACATCGGGAAAGTGCATCTTCAAGCAAGTTTTGCTGGCCCAGTTGATAGTGGATTTTAAAGTTAAAACAGGCAAAAAACAAGGCCCAATGTCCATGTCTAGTGTTGGCGATCCAGGCGGATTTTAGGTATTAGGGATGGGCAAACCGATTGCGGTTCGGGTTCGGTCGTTCGGTTCAGCTGCGTTCGGTTCATCCATTCGGTTCGGTCGTTTGGTTCGTTCGCCGGGTTCGGGTTGGGCCGTTCGGTTGGGCCGTTCGGTTGGGGTTTGGCTGTTCGGGAAATGTTTTTATATGGGGTTTTTTGTTTGTTTTTTATATGTTTTTTTGGTTTTTTATTTGGTTTTATATATTTTTTTTGGCTTTTTATTTGTTTTTTTGTTTTTATATGGGTTTTTTATTTAATTTTTTTATCTAATATTTTTTATATATATATATATATATATATATATATATACTAAATGTAACTGCTATTAACTATTCTAAATGCTATGAACTAAATGGATTGTCTAATAAGTACACAGGCCTACTCCTACAAACACTAAAACTAAATCACTAATGCTATCTCTATCACTAAGCTAACTCCTACAACTATCTATCTATCTATCTATCTATCTATCTATCTATCTATCTATCTATCTATCTATCTATC
>QEPC01007559.1:6356354-6395549 GCA_003113815.1 Sphenodon punctatus | reverse complement strand
GAACACAGGGAGGGGTAAAAACAAAAAATAACCACTAAATCTATCTAAGCTAAGCTAAATAAATAAATGAGAATATGGGGGTAGATGGATTGGATGGGTGAAATGGGAGGAGGATTGCAATGGATTGGGGAGCTGGGAAATGCTGGGAGAGGGAGCCTTCTGAAACGCCTGCTGTTCAGGAACAGTGACTAGCTCAGAAGGTGTTGGGAAGGGGGGAGGCAGATAGTTTCGTTTCTTGCAAGCATCTCCACCCCTGGTGTCTGGAAGTCTGCTCCACAGCTGACTACCCCTCCCTGTCACGTTTGACCTTCCAGTGACTCTTTTTTTACCACCCGAACGCGATCCAAACTGACCGAACTGTTCAGTCATTTCGACGTTCGGAATTGAGTTCAGTTCGGTCAGTTCGGGTTCAGGTTCGGTCGTTCGAACAGGCCAAGTTCGGGCCGAACTCCGAACTTCCAAACCATGTTCGCCCATCCCTATTAGGTATGTGAGGTTCTTATGGTTGGCAATTACTGTAACCTGAAACTTTGCCCCTTCCAGATAATGTTGCCATGATTCAAGAGCCGCCCTAATGGAATTGTCCATTATCGTGCAATTCCTCTCTGCACTGGATAGTTGGTGGGAATAGTATGCACAAGGCAGTAAGTGACCTCCTTGCTCTCCGGCTTGACAAAACACGGCTCCGATGACTACGCTGGAGGAGTCTGTCTCTACCATAAAAGGTTTTTCAAAGTCGGGGAATTGTAAAATAGGGGCACCGGTAAATGTCATTTTCAGGGCATCAAAAGCAGATTGTTGCTGGGTTGTCCAGTTGTACGGTGTCCCCTTTCTTAACAATTTTGTGAGGGGTTCTGTTAGTCTGGCATAGTTTGGGATGTATTGCCTGTAGTAGTTAGTACTGCCAAGCAAACGTTGCAGGGCTTTCACTGACAGGGGCGTAACCCATGCCAAGATGGAATCTATCTTTCTTGTATCCATTTCCATGCCACGAGGAGAAATGACAAACCCCAGGAAGTCTATTGTCATAACGTGAAAGGCACACTTTTCTAGTTTACAGAACAGGCGATTGTGACGTAATTTTTCCAAGATGATAGTCACGTGTTGCACATGTTTTGTCTCAGCGGTGGAAAAGATGAGGATGTCATCCAGGTAAGCAATTACAAAAACATCTAAGATCTTGCGGAAGATATCATTTATAAGGTGCTGAAAGGTAGCAGGGGCATTGGCTAGGCCGAATGGCATCACAAGGGACTCAAAATGACTATACCTGGTCTGAAAGGCAGTCTTCCATTCATCGCCTTGGCGTACCCTCAGTAAATTGTAGACTCCTCGAAGGTCAGGTTTCATGATGATCTTGGCTTCTTGAAGGTGATCAAGTAATTCTGGAATCAGCGGCAGGGGGTATCTATTTTTAATTGTTATTGCGTTAAGACCTCAGTAGTCTATGCATGGGCGCAATCCTCCATCCTTCTTAGGCACAAAAAACAAAGCAGCTCCTGCTGGAGACGAGGAATGTTGAATGAAGCCCTTTCATAGATTCTCATCAATATATTCTTTTAAGGTATTCAGTTTGGGCCCCAAAAGGGCGTATACATGCCCATATGGAGGTTCTGATCTAGGGATTAATTCCACAGGGCAATCGTATGGCCTATGGGGTGGTAATACCGCTGCTTCTTTTTTTATCAAAAACAAGGCTACATACATGGGGGGAATCCTAACCTCGTGTACTACCCCCATGGTCGTCATTACTTGTTTCTGTTGGCGTAAGTTACAAAATTTGGAGGGAAAGGATACTGATCTCTCAAACTAATTAATAGTCAGGTTATGTTGGTGTAGCCAGGGCATACCCAAGATGATTGAAAACATAGGTATAGAGACTATATCAAATTGCAGGTGTTCAGTATGTTTCCCAATGGTTACTAGTACTCTCTGAATCTGCTTAGTGATAGGGCTGGAAATTAATGGCAATCCATCAAAGGAATGGACTTGTTCAGGGGGGAATGTGCAAGTGCAGGGAATTGCATATCGTTGAAGAAACCCTGAGTCCATAAAATTCCCTGAGCCTCCAGAATCTATTAGTGCCCAGACTACATGGATCCATCTAGGCCCAACCCCCAACATAATAGGTGTCCTTACATGCTGGGCAATTATAGGGACGGTGGATAAAACCCTTGTCTCTGTTGACAGGGGACACACATGCCTTACTGGGAGTTTCCCTATACTTCCCGAGGCTTGGCTTTTCCCAACTCATGTTTAGCTGTTGGCAATGAAGGACAATTGTGCGCAAAGTGTGTCAGTTCTCCACAATAAAAGCACAGTCGTGCCACTTGCCACTGTTCCCACTCCGTTGCTGTCAGTGGCCCCCAGGATGCTCCTAGCTGCATGGACTTCATGTCGTCCATTTTACTGAATTCTGGTTTGCTGGGGAAAGTCACCGGTGTCCTGACCGTAGATGGACGAAAAGCCTCTTGTCACCATTCTCCTTTCCGTTCATTCAATTGTTCCTCAATCTGTAACGTAAGAGTCACCAACTCCCCCCAAGTACCGGGCAACACGGTATAGGAGAGCTGATCTTTTAGCTCATCGTTCAGACCCCTCCTGAACATAACTCATAAGACCTGGCCAGGCCATTTCGACTCGACCGCTAGCTGACAGCTGTTGAAATTTTGTTACATATTCTAGTAGGGGACCCTTATCTTGTCTCAACCCTGCTATTGCATTTTCTGCATCTTTTACCAAATGGGGGTAATCGAAAATAAAAGTAAATTCACGAATGAACCCAGGGTAATCTTGCAACAGGGGGCTCTTATTTGTGAGGAGGGGTGTTGCGTTGCCCAGGATAAGGCTACACCATCTAATAAATAACCCTATAATGAAGGCCACCTTTAACTCATCTTTGTCATATGTTTTGGCTTGCACCTTAAAGGTCAATTCACAAAGTGCCAGGAAACTTTGGAATTGACGGCAATCCTCTGTGAACTTAGATATTTTGGGTCCCTTAGGCTCCCGAGATGCACAAGGCCCTGCTCCCACAGGGATTATAGCAGGGGGAGGGAGCCGGGGGAGCCACCCCCTGGCCTTGTTGATCCTGAAGATCCTTGACTTCCATAGTTAGGGCTTGTATGGCCCGAGTTAAATCCTTCACCTCAGCCATCATCTGTTCCATAGTGCTGGATTGAGGAAAGGGAAGGGAAGGAATGAATTTGTTTTTTAAAGCCGATGATACTGTGATGGACAGGGGATAAGGGGACAGAAAAGGGGAGAAAGCACAGATGCACCACACCTGTAAACACCCAACAAACGGTCGTACTTTGCCTGAAAACAAACTCTCAGGATCGTGAGTGGCTTCTGGGGTTAAAAAACCCAGCCTTGATCATCATAGGGTGGCGGAGGACAGTGCAAGGCCTCCCGGCTCCACAATGCACACACACCGGGGATGGGGAAGGACCCAGGGAAGTGCAGAAGGGTGATAGGAACAAGGGGTGTAAATCCCTGGGGCGCACGGGCAAGATAGGGCAAGCACACAAGAAGGAACCAGGTCACATGGGGAAAAGGGGTACACGAAGAGGACTCCAACACTCTCCCTTCAAGTAAATCCAAGACTGCTCACCCAATCACACATACACCAACTCTAAGCACAAGCTCTCTCAGTCCAACATAGGTCACTGCAAACACCAGGCAATAAAGGGAGGGGGCCAGTCTCACAGGCATAAGCACTGATCACTGACAAAGATCTGGATGCAGGGAGCTGCTTTTATGACCTGCTACCTGTAACTGGCGCAGGCACTCTGAGCGCCACAATTGTGAGAAAGGGGGTGTGGCCATGGCAGGCGGCGGCAGTGCATCTCCAGCCACACCCCCTGTCCCCATAGATTGACATGGTGGGGCTTCCGAGGTCCCCAGAACCCCGGCACCCATGTCCTGTATGTCTGCCACCACCATGGATCATGGAGATGAGGTGGGCCCAGGCAGCCCACCCCCGCTGCAGCCAGGGGACCAACCCCTGGTATTGTGGAACCCCGGGGATCACCCCACTCCCCTTCCCCCATACTGCCGACCCCGGAACAGGGGTCTGACAAGAACTCAGTAAAGGCATCACACAGAACTACAACACCGACCTAGAACAGGAGTTCTCTGTCCACTTCCTCCTTGCGCTAGTATAACAGCATCTCAGTATACCATCCCCTTTCACAGTACCCAGTTTCCCTGGACTGGGTCACTCACAGAGCTGTGGGTTTTATTCTTCCCCTGAGGTCCACTGACCTCCCCCATCTTTGGCTGACCACTGTCTGCTTTCTTCAAACCATGCAGCTGGTTTGTATTAGCTGACAGAGCCAGATCACCCTCCTACAGATGTAAGCATTACATCTAAGATCCCCATTAAGCCATGTTTGTCAACATGCCCTGTAATTCTGTCCTTAATGATGGTTTCTACCATTTTGCTCAGCACAGATGTCAAGCTTACTGGTCTGTAGTTTCCAGGATTGTCTCGGGATCCCTTTTTAAATATTGGGGTTACATTTGCCACCCTCCAGTCCTCGGGTACAGTGTTGAAATTAAGTATCCAAATCCTGTCTCTGGTGGATTCACCCATTCCAATCCGGATCCAATGGAATGAGGACCAAATGTGATCTCTGGTCCTTGTTCCACCAGAGCTCTGTTTTGGCTGTTCCAGCTCCCCAGCACCAGCAGCACCTTCTTGTGCATGCACACTAATCAGAGGAGGGCAGCAAAGCTGATAAAGGGTCTGGAAAGCAAGTCTTAAGAAGAACGGTTGAAGGAACTGGGTATGTTTAACCTAGCAAAGTGAAGATTAAGGGGAGAGATGATAGGGAGCTCTGCCTGTAAAGCAAAAGTCTCCACAGGCAAAACTGCCCAGCTCCTAGCAGCAAGGAAAAACTCCTGCTGACAAAACTGATCAGTGCTCCCCCAATAAGACAACCCTCCCTTCTGGTGAAATTAACAGGTTCAAAGTCCCTGTCTGAACAAATGTTCATCCCATGGCATGTTTTTTCTGCCCTGCAGCTCTGCTGTAGAGTCCCTCAGATTTGTTCTGAGGAGCAAATCTCGGCACGCCTGCGTTCCCTCCATGTCTTGCTCTCAGGTTTGTATGAGCAAACAATGCTTGCTTCTGTGTTAAATAACTGGAACAGGGGCAAGTGTTACAAGACACCCTCTGTATCCTTTCAATGGTCCTACTTGTCTTCGTTTCCCTACTTTTCTGGTTATAATTTAATAGTCACTATAGGGAGATGGAGTTGGTATATACATTTGCAGAAAGCAATCTCAAGGTGGGTTTCCACTTTCTGCAGTCTCTCCTGAGATAAGGAATGCAAGCCTCCTTAAGAAAGCCAGGATCCCTACAAATCTCTTTCCAGTAACTATTTTAAGGCCGAATCTGCTACCAATTAATATGTTACACATCAGGTTGCCGGTTCATTATGTACTGTAGCTAATGTGCCTATTGTAAAAAATACGGTACTCTTGTCTACTTCGATCTGAACCAATCTTCAAAGTGACTATTAATTATTAAGTAGTGCATTTATATAATATGTAATTGACCAGACTGAGTCTATATTTATCCCCTCATAAGAAAATTGAAGCTACAAACTTCGACCGCCTACTCCCCAAGATAGATAATTTTGTAACATGCCTGTTTGGGAATCTTTATTTGACAAGCTAGGTGGTTTATTACACAACACAAATATTGTATTTTACACACTTCATAGAACTCCATTTGCAGTTAAATTAGGGCCTGGTCCAATTTTCTGCTTGTCCATTGAAATTAGTGACTCCCATTGAGTTCAAGACACATTGGATTCAGCCCTTATTGAACTGATGTCAAATCAAATGCGGTTGCAATGTCAGAACTGCCTTTGACTTCAGTGGATGAGGATCGCATGCAGCATCCTCAAGCTAATAATGTATAACCTCTCCAACCTAGACCTGCTGGCTCTGGAGCCACATCTAATTCAGACATCCTAAACTATTCACATGCACTCTACATGGAACTGCCCTTGAAGATTGTTTGGGGACTGCAGCTGGTGCAGAATTATGGTAGCCCACTGTCTGAAAGGGATGGGTCACTGGGAGTACATAACACCAGTGCTCCAAAGCCTTCACTGGTTGCCAAAAGTGTTCTGGGCACAATTCAAGGTGTTGGTTTTGATCTATAATGCCCTAAATGGTTTGGGCCCTATGCATCTAAAGGACTGCCTCTTCCCTTACATTCCATGGTGCTCCCTAAAATCAGCCAGGAGCGCCAGCTGTGCAAGTTCCATCACTGAGCCAAGTCTATACCATAAGGGCACACAGAAAGGCATTCTTGGTGGTTGCTGCACAGCTTTGGAACTCTGTTTCCCTGGAGCTTTGCCAAAGCCTGATCATTTTCCAGAAGCAATGTAAGACCTACTTATTTGGCCAGGCTTTTAGCAGGTGAAGACAGGGTCTGTGGGATGGAGGTAGGAGTGGTTTTAATTGGAATCTTATATAGTTTAATATTTTTACTATTTTCTGTGGTTTTGTAGGTTTTATGTTGTAAGCCACCCTGGTGTTTTTTAATGTTCACAAGTGCAAAGTGATGCACATAGGGAAAAATAATCCAAACTATATGTACTCAATGCTGGGTTCTAAATTAGGAGTTACCACTTAGGGAAAGGACGTTGGAGTCCTTGTGGACAATACATTGAACTCAGCAGCTCAATGTGCAGGGGAAAGGGATAGAGAATAAAACCGAAAATATCACCTCTGTATAAATCTATGGTGCGACTACACCTAGAATATTGTGTGCACTTCTGATCGCCCCATTTTAAAAAAAGATATAGTAGAACTAGTAAAAGTACAGAGATGGTCAACAAATGTATGCAACAGCTTCGACACAAGGAGAGGCTTGATACATTAGGGCTCTTCAGTTTGGAGAAGAGATGACTGAAAGGGGATTGATAGAAGTTTATAAAATCATGAGTGGTGTGGAATCAGCAAATAGGGAATGGTTATTTATCCTCACAAAGAGGTCTAGAACTAGGGGACATTCCATGAAACTAACTGGTAGCAGATTTAAAACAAAAAGAAGAAAGGTGTTTTTTTTCACTCAGCACATAACTAACTTGTGAAATTTGTTGCCCGAGGATCAGTAGTATAGCTGGGTTTTAAAAAGGATTGGATAAGTTCTTGGAGAGTAGGTCCATTAATGGCTATTACCCAAGTCGGTTTAGGGGACGTGACGTCTTCCTGTCAGGAGCTGGGAGTGGATAACAGGGAATGGGTTGCCTATTGGAACCTGTTGGGTACTTCTTCCAAGCAACCGAGATTGACCACTGTCAGAGACAGGATGCTGCGCTTGATGGACCATTGGTCTGACCCAGTATGTCACAACTTATGTTCTTATGAGCTTTCAGGAAAGGGTGGGATACAAATCCAAATAAATAAAAAATACATGTATGTTTCTTGTTACTTTCAGGAGACAGAAGCATGACCAGAATTGAGACAAAGCATGACCAGAATTGAGAAGAACGGACAGGCTGTTTAGTGATGAGCAAGATAATCAGTGCAGAAACTCCCCAGAAGCAGACAACTATCAGATCTGGACAAATAGTTTGTTCCCACAGTGCCCGGATAGGGGAGACTATATATGTTGATGTGTTTTTAAATAGGATATTTTGTACTTGAGTGGTCAAATATACTATGTTGAGTGCAGTAATGCCCCTTTCTAGGTGCTTGGTTCTTGTTATGTGTGTAAGTTTCTCACTCACCCCCACTTTCTTTCCCATGCAGGTCACTCCTCCTGTGGATCCCGCTGTTGTGGACAGAGCAATGTCTGTGGGGCTATGACTCCATCCTCCATGTAAGTATTTGAAGAGGGAGCAAGCAGAACCTTGAGGCCTTTTCTGACTGTGGCAGGGCCCCTCAGTCTTCATACTGGGGAATTAACTTAGCCCCACAAAGGATTAGGAGGTGTCCCTGACACCTGACCCGCCTGGGGTCTAGTGGCCTAAATTTAAACCTGGGCTCCTCACACTTCCCTTTCAACTAGGCCTAGACGCACCAAGTGAGGGCTTCTCTCATCAAGGGTGGGTCCCTCTTAACAAAAGGTATAACAACCACCATAAAGTCTAACATAGAAAGAACACACCTTAGTATACTAGTTCAATCTCTCCTTCAAGAGGAGGCCTATTCCCCTTCAAGTAGCCTGGGTCTTGAGTTATTCCAGTAAGGTCCCCCTGCTGGGCCTGTGTTGGGCTTCCTAGCCCTGGCAGCCTGAAGACCTCTGTCTCCCTTGCTATCACTGCCCTTGGGTGTGTTGTAGACCTTCTTTATATAGGTCTATTTTATGGTTCCTACTGGCTCTTAAAGGGCCATCATCCCTTTTCTCTTTAAAACTGCCTTAGCCAAAGGCAGTTTGTGGCAGCACTCTGCCACACTGACCCATGTGCCAGCCAATGTAAATGAAGAGGTGCAAGTGGCACCATTGGGTGTTACCAGAACTAACATTAAATCCATGAAAGCTGGTTCCGCTCTGAAATTACTGGCATCAGTCGAGACGCATGGCTGGTTTTACAGATGTTTATGCTGCTGTGAGTTTTTGTAACTAACCGATAGTCACCTTGCACCAGTAGGGTTGGTTTGAAACAACCATCCTGATCTCATGGAACTTTTCCATGAAATTGGAAGGGCTATTGTTATCCCGGCCAGTATTCCAATTGGAATAATTTTACAATTGGAATTCCAATTGGTGATTTACACATGTGCAAAATGGTCACTGGCCATTCTGTGGATGCAGAAATGGCAGCCGCTTTACAACGAAATGGTGGCTGCCATTTTGTTGTATGGTGGTGGTCATTTTGCATGTGCTCAAATCTTCAATATCTATTTTGATGAGTATGATCAGAATTCTGATTAGAATTCTGTCTGATTTGAATTCTGATCGAACAAATCAAACCTCCCAGTTCCTTCGGAAATGGAAACTGGGCAGAAATTTGGCTTCATCCCTACTTTAATGCAAGGGATCCCTATGGTATCTTGAGTGACCATAGACTGGAAGTGGAACAGCAGGCTTATCTACATATAACAGCAGCTGGAAGCATGTTTTCTGAGGACTGCAACCCATTTTAAGTATACAGCACAAAGCATATTTGCATAGACATAATGGGTGAATATATGTTTAATGCCTGAACAAGTGGCAATATTTACTCTGATAACAGCCATAATCTGGGCCAGGTGTTCGGTAGGGGTTAGGGCTGAGATGAGAGCAAGAATTCCCATTTCAAAGGGAAATGCCAACCTTTCAGGAGGAGCGTCTGTCAGTATTTTGTCAGTTTCCAGTGATTCCGCACTTCTGCCATTTTTTTTGTCATGTTCATCACTTTCCAGGACTTTTAATCACTTACAACAGTTTTATGGCAGCAGTTTTACAGCACTTTTATGGCAATTTCCAACACTTCCATGGCACTTAGCTGGCAGGCTTTTGTTTACACAGCCCCCAGGGGTGCGTGCAGAGCACAAACGGGGCTTGGGACTGGCCTGTA
Organism: Sphenodon punctatus; assembly: GCA_003113815.1. NCBI lineage: Eukaryota > Metazoa > Chordata > Lepidosauria > Sphenodontia > Sphenodontidae > Sphenodon > Sphenodon punctatus. The sequence goes on along the minus strand of QEPC01007559.1, from coordinate 6,386,022 downwards.
ACAGCCCCACTCAACTTGCCAAAAATATCATAAAATTGCAAAAACCACAGGAATGCCAGTAAGTTTCCACATCACACAAATCTCAGTGAATGCCCTGCTTCCAATGGAAGCAGCACTCGCCAAGATTTCTCGTTTCAGGCCTAGTTGGGGCTCATTGATTCCCACCTTTTATTTTATTATATTATTATTTTATTTTTACCCCGCTCTTCCCAATAAGGCTCAGGGCAGCTTACAAAACACATAAAAACATATAAAAGCAACTAGCCACCCACCCCCACTGATCCTCTCCCTAATCCCTCCGCCTAGTCCCACACAACCCTATCCCTGTCAGCTAAATGCCTGGCCAAACAAAAAGTTCTTACTTCTCCTCCAGAAGACAAGCAGGCTCGGCTTAGGCAGACCCCACAAGGGAGTTCCATAATTGTGGGGTAGCCACCAAGAATGCCTCTCTGTGTGTCATTGTTGTAAAAACTTTGTGGACAGTTGGTACTCGCAAGAGAGCACCCTCAGTTCTAATGGAAGGTCTGAAGAAAAGGGGCATTTACTGGACAGTGAACTCTGTTTAACTTTCCCTGAAAGAGTCTGGAGGTGGAAAATACTACCAAAAGTAATCATCTGGTTCAGGCTGTGGGGTTGATACTAAATCATTGCACTGCCAGCAGCCTGCCACTTACACCAGTAATGGGAGCACCTACCTGAGAATAGAATGAATCAGCTCACAACCCCAGCTGGTCTATGTAAGAGGGCAAAGCAGCTTGATCAGAATCTACTGCGGGGCCGCTGGAGAGCAGAGGAGGGAGCTTCTGGGAGAAGTCCAGTCAGGGCCAGCAACATTACCCCCTGCTATGCAGTAGCCGTCCAGATCGAAGGCATCCATCCAATCTAGCAAGGATCGGTTATTGAGCAGCATCTGTATATTTATTTATTTATATTTATTTATTATATACATTTATGAGTCACCCCATATGCCTACGGCATCCCAGAGTGACATACAACTAAAAAACATTCATAAAAACAGTTTTTAAAACATCAAAAATGTAAGAACACCACAAGGACAGGAGAATAAATAAAAATAAAATAAGGGCAGGGAGGAGCTAAAAAACCCTATCCCTCCTTTCCCCCCCCCCGAAGGCCTGGGTGAACAGCCAGGTTTTACAAGCCCGCCGGAATGTTAAAAGGCTTGGGATCAGGCGAGGGAATTCCAAAGATGCGGCCTGGTCACTGAGAATGCCCTCTCCGTTGTGGCCCCCTGCTTAACATGGGGGACCTCCAGGAAGGCACTCCTGACAGACCGAAGGAGCCGCTCTGGGGCGCATAGAGTGAGGCAATCCCTGAGATATGAGGGGCCAAGACGGTGAAGGGCCTTATAGATCATTACCAATATCTTGAACCTGGCTCGGCATGCTATCGGCAACCAGTGCAGAGTCCGGAGCACGGGTGTTATGTGCGCCCGACGACCCGTCCTCATCAGGAGATGGGCCGCCGCATTCTGCACTAGCTGCAGCCTCTGAACCAGGAACAAGGGCAGCCCCACATAGAGCGCGTTGCAGTAGTCCAGCCTCGAGGTGACAAAGGCATGGATGAGGGAGGCCAGGTCCGGGCCTGGAGATGTATGGATGCAGCTTCCGCACCAGATACAACTGGCGGAAGGCGGCCTTCACCACCACCTCCGCCTGTCGATCCAGGCAGAGATCCGAGTCCAACACCCCCAGACTCTGAACCTGCTGAGCTATAGGAGGGTGAACCCCCCCAATCAGGGGGGCTGACACCTCCCTCGCCCTCCCCACCACCATCACCTCCATCTTATCGGGGTTGAGCTTCAGCCTGCTCTGCCACATCCACTCTGCCACGGCCTCCAAACACTGGGACAGCAACGAGACAGCAAGGTCTGGGTCAGCTGAAAAAGAGAGGTACAGCTGAGTATCATCAGCATATTGGTGACATCGCACCCTGAACCCTCTCACGACCTCCCCCAAGGGCTGCATATACACATTAAATAATAGTGGAGACAGAATAGAACCCTGCGGAACGCCGCAGGACAAGGCTCAGGGGACAAGATGTTTCTGCTCCCAACACCACCCACTGGCTTCTTCTCGAGAGGAATGAGCAGAACCATTTAAGAACAGTCCCGTCCAGACCCCCCAGGTCACGCAGCCATCTCAACAGCAGCCCATGGTGCATGGTATCAAAAGCGGCTGAGAGATCTAGCAGGATAAGAAACGTAGAACATCCTGCGTTCCTCTCCCGGCGGAGATCATTGACCAAGGCCACCAATGCCGTCTCAGTGCCATAGCCAGGATGGAACCCAGATTGAAAAGGGTCTAGGAAACCGATGCTGTCCAGATGCACCTGGAGCTAGATCGCCACCGCCCACTCAATAACCCTCCCTAAAAAGGGAAGATTAGATACAGGTCGGTAGCTGGCGAGTGTGTCCACATCCAATGATGGTTTCTTCAGCAGGGGCCACACCACAGTCTTCTTGAGGCTGGGCAACAACCTCCCCTGCTGCAGGGACGCGTTAACCACCCTCGCCAGCACCGTCCCCAATGTCTCCCTCGAGGCTTTCACCAACCAGGACGGGCAAGGATCAAGTTCACAACTCCACCTACTGCCCCCAACCCAGTGTCAAAGTCCCTCTGAATCCAAGAGATCTTGTCCATGAAGTAGGTGACAAATTCCTCACAGCGGGCCTGGGACAAGTCCCCGTCCAGGCGGAGGGAGGCCGGACTGACCAGCCCCCGCACCACCCGAAACAGTTCCTGCGGGCATGACTTTGCGGATGCTATAAGGGCAGCAAAGAATCCCTTCTTTGCTGCCCTCACAGCCTTAACATAGGACCACAAATGGGTCCTATGGAGAAGTCGGTCGGAGTCAGAGCAAGTCTGACGCCAGCATCTCTCTAGCCTCCTGCCGTCTTGTTTCATACACCGCAGCCTCTCAGTAAACCAAGGGGCCCTGCAGTGATGAGACGAAGGTACAGGGCGTCTCAGAGTCACCCTATCAATGGCCTCCCCCAGCAAGCTGTTCCAATGCTGGACAAACCCATCGACAGAGTGACCGTCCAGGTCCAAGGTTAATTCCCTCAGAACCTCTTGGAACCGCTGAGGTTCCATCAGCCTCCAAGGGTGGACCAACCTAACTGGTTGGCATTTAACCAGTTAACCATTTTACCCATTTCCCACATTACCAAATAATATCATAGTGCACGCATTACCATGTTGCTGTTTACTGTTTGCCCATAATTCTTCTCCTGTTTATTCTTCCCTGCCAATCCCCTGGACATGGTTTCGGACTAGTAATGGTAACATTCAATTATTCATTAACATGGTAATACAGTAATGGGAATAGAGGAAGCCAGTTAACCATCGGGTTATTATCCAGTTATTTGGGTTTATTGGTTAACTACTGCAATAATTGGTTAACAGCCGGATAATGGCCAAATTCTCTGGAATAGCAGTTATTAGCTACAGATGATAAATGTACTATTAGTTTCAGTTACTCTGGCCAGGAAGCTTGCAGTTCGCAGGTACTGTTAACCCCTAAGGGAGAGGGCTAGTGGTGTGGTAAGAACTGCAGAGCAAGTGAGTCTACTTAGGCTGTAGTGAGTGAATAATTCAGTTTGGTAGAGGGCACCTTGAACTGCTGGCTATAATAGGTGACATACCTCTCAAGTGTCCTGGATTTTCCAGGACATCCATGATTTCACACCTCTTTTGTTATCTGTCCCACAGTCCCAGAAATGTAATGTCCTGGATTAGAAAGGGAGGTGAGAGGCAGAGCAATTTGCAAGTCATCGGTGGTACAGTGGATGTAATCAGACAGACAGCAGCTCTGGATTTGCCCCCATTACCCCTGAGTTTACTGGTCTATGTGAAGGGCAGCCGTCAGATGTGCAACACAGAGCAGGCTGAGGCTACTATGAGGCAGACCAGCCCAGCATAGTCCGCAAGATCCAGGAGCACACCAAGCAGAGCAGGCTGGCCAAACCAGGGACAACAGCCAAATGCAGTGCTGCTGCCCATCAATTGGGAGGGATCCATGGAGCACCTCCATTCCCATCCAGCTTGGGCTTCATCTTTGACACACACCTCTCTTTTAAACCTTACATTGACTCTATGGCCAAATCCTGCCGATTCGCTCTCCACAACATTGCCCACATCCGCCCCTTTCTCTCTAACTCCTCGGCCAAAACCCTTGTTCATGCCATGGTTATCTCTCGCCTCGACTACTGCAACCTCCTCCTTGCTGGCCTCCCTCGCTCTCACCTGTCCCCCCTTGTCGCAATCCAAAACTCCACCACCAAGGTCATTCACTCTGCCCGTCACTTCGACCATGTGCAGCCTCTCCTCCTTTCCCTTCACTGGCTCCCCCTTCCTGAACGTATCCTGTTTAAACTCCTGATTTTCACGTTCAAATCGCTCCACAACCAAGCTCCCCCTTACCTCTCAGACCTAATTTCCCTACGGACTCCTGCATGCGCTCTCCGCTCTTCCGTTGTCCCCTCCCTCACTCTCCCTCATTTCTCCTGCTCACCTAACCGCCTTCGACCCTTCTCCTTCGCTGCCCCCCATGCCTGGAATTCCCTCCCTGCCCACATCTGCCTTGCCTCCTCCCTCCGCTCCTTCACATCCCTCCTCAAGACCCACCTTTTCCTTGCTGCCTTTCCCAATGCCTGCTAGTCTTCCCCCTTACTCTTACTGTCTGCCCTCCTCTGCTAACTGCTGCTCCCGACCTCTTTATAACCAAGCCAAGCATTCGCACCTGAGACGTCGCATCCGCTTGAATGTTTGTTTGTCTTCTCCCATGTCTCTCCCACTGTCCCCTCTCCCTGTCTCTCCCCCCCCCCTTTGTCTTTTAGATTGTAAGCCACAGGCAGGGACCGCGTCTAATTCTATGTTCTGTACAGCACCAGGTCGCACGACTGGCGCTATATAAATGTCTAATAATAATAATAATAATCCATAGTGTCATGGCCTAGAGCATCACTACAGTGACCCGCAGCTCCATGGTGAGGAGGAGAGGTGCTGTGTGGTCAGACTGTGACCAAGGGACACTGCTGGTCCATATAATGTGGCCCTGGGTGGAGCCAGTAAGTGTTGGCTGTATGGGTGGTGGGCCCACAGAGCTGCTCTGGACCCTGGCCAGCTCCCTGTCTGTCTGAAAACACCCAATGAATTGAATTCTCCAGACATAAAGAGCCAAACTAGCTAAATAGTTTTCCCCAGGCTAGTTTAGAGTAGCCTTTTCCATAGGAGAGATAAGGGATTCTCTGTTGTTTTGTCGGACTCATTAATGACTCTTTTCCTTTCAGAGATAAGAACAGGGTTTTCCAATACCTGGGAAGAAATGGTCAGTCTTCAGAATTTTAAAAAACTCCATTTGGAGCAATGCAGAGCTATGATTTCAAACCATTTCTCTTGAAAAAAAAAATCAGTTGGCTTGGGCTTCAAACTTGGCCCTTGTAAGGGCTATGTGACAGGAGCATGTGTCCTGCCTCTCTGCTGAGTAGAAGCCTACTATTACTTTTGAGAAGAGGCCACTGTGGTCCACTGGGTTCACCCTGTCCCTCTTTTCATCCCTACCCTGGAGGAGAGCTTTCCTCCACTCCCTCCTTCTCAACTTTATCTCTCCCTCGACTGGAGTTCATCCCTACGAAACCTACACAGGGCTACTCAGTTCTTGGCCCTCTCTACCTTGGGACCAGACACATCTCCAGCTTCAGTGAGTTTGCTGTGTCTCCCAGCTGCCTGCCTCTGGATTGGAGGAATGGTATAGGATGCTCCGCCATCTGGCTCATGGCCCTACGCTCCCTCCTCCTGGGTCTGGGACCATAGCCTCCATATCATCCCTGCTGGGGTTCTCCAGAAGCATGCCCCGCCTGCATGCTCCCAGTGGTGTGTCCCTGGCTCTGTGCTGGCCCGATGTCACAGGCTAATATTCTGATTAAATTAAGTTTCTTTTTTAAAATAATGAAAAACAATTCTGACTAGCCTTTCTGTTAGGTAATGGGCTCTTGCTAATACTTGCCCATGAGAAAGTCCTCACAGCATCTCATCTGTCAAAGAATCCACCCAGGTGAAATGGATGGATTGGGAAAACTTTTTATTGTCAGATGAAGGGGTGTGTGTAAATTGTAAATCTCACTGGGCATGGGAGGTGGAGGGGAGGGGAAAGACCAAACAGTTAAGGGAAGTGCTGTGATAGAGCTTGGGTATAGACTGGCAGAATAAGGGGTTTAAGTCTGGCTTATGAATGAGGTTGTTGTATGAATATGCAACACCGTTAACTTTTAAAGATTGGTGTGTGTGTGTGTGTGTGTGTGTGTGTGTGTGTGTGTTTTAGCCCAGCCTCATAGTTAAGTAATAGACTACTCTGAATTTGCATATATGTATTTTTATGCAGATTATGCCCCATGAGAGTCACTATCCCTCATTTCAGAGTCCAGCGGTTGAGTGGAATGATGGGTGGTATATACCAAAAGGGCTGCCCCTATCCCTGCAAGTCCTCTCAACTAAAATCCATGCCCCTGTTACAGCATCTCACAAACATAGGTGATGCTACACACTTGGTAAAACATGCCCACTCTTCCCAGTAAGATCTCACATAGTCCCCCCTGTCTGTAGACATCCGGTACCTGTCCATCCATCCATCTCCTGATGTGTTTTTAACACACTCAAACCTCTGGTATACAGAGGCTGAGAAGAAGTGCAAGAGAGCATCAGAATGTGTTAGGATCCTTCTGAGCTTCTTTTCTACTTGGAAACTCTGGCCAAAATTTGTGAACTGTGTCAAGCTTTCCTGACTTAACAGTAGAATAAAAGGAATCCATTTATCACCCTGTCTCTGTTCTGGTGACACGTCCTAGCTTTTTACTCCTCCAGGGAGGGACACGCCATATTAATTTTTCTCCCAATTTGAAGTGAAAACTTCAAAAGCCAAAACTTTAGAAAACAAGAACTGAAAGAACCTGTAATATTTCACCTGTCACCCTTTGGTGTTAGCAGTATTTTCCTACCATATAATAAAATCCCCATTGTTCAGTTCTTTGAACCTCATTCTGACTTCTGATACCATAAGCGTCTTTTACCTCCTGTACCAGGGCTGTGTGCTCCAGCACGGGAGCTGTGATTCTGGCAATACTATTATTAATATACCTCCAACAATTTGCTTGATGCTGAACAGTTGTAATTAGAGGCAGGTCCCTGCCCCAAGGAGGTATATTACCATGTTGTTGGAGGTATATTACCATGTTGTTGGAGGTATATTACCATGTTGTTGGAGGTATATTACCATGTTGTTGGAGGTATATTACCATGTAGGATAGACAAGTGAGGGGAACATATGGAGAGACAGGGATACATAAATTCCCATTTTACAGATGGGAAACTATGAAAGAGTGACTTGTCCAAGGCCACGTAGTGAGTTCATAGCCAAGACAGTGGGCATTTTTACACATACCTTAAAGTTCCGGATGTTTCAATCTTCTGGGTTTACAAGTCCACAAGTAAGTTCTGGATTCATTTTTATCACACACACACTGCCCTGAGGCAGTTCCTGGATACATTCTTCACACAAACACTGCCCTGAGGCAGCCTAAAGTAGCCGCAGCTGTAAACGTGAAGAGCTGCCATAGAAACCAAGTAACCACAGCTGCCTGGAGCAAGCAGTTTACCATGAGAACCTTTTACACACAAAAGTTCTGGGAGAAGTTGCATGCAGAAGTTCAAAAATCCGGATGTTTAAGATCTGGATGAGTGATTTAGACACACAGAAAGTTCTGGATGTTACAGCAAACATGCAGGAAAAATTTGTGTCTAAAAACACCCAGTATTTGGACCTGGTCTCTGAAATGCAGCACTTTATCCATATGGTTACACTGGCTCTCTGTGCCTGCTCTAGGAAATATATGCAAATTCATATTGTTGCTCCCTCTTCCCCAGACAGTAGGAAGTTTTTAGGGAAGACTTTCCTGAATTGGTTTCCTTTTAAGGAGAGACAGATGGGAGCCTTACAGTGTCTTATAAAAATCTGTTTATTTACAAGTTGAGGAGGAGTGGATGGGAAGCAGCTGAAAGCACCTGTCACCATCACGCTTTCCCTAAATAGTTACTGCTGAAACCACAAACAGAGACTGGAGTGGACCCTAGTGCAGAAGATGGAATGGGGGCCTCGTGACTCCCCTCCCAGGAGATACAACTGTATTGGGAAGAGTGGGGACCACAGGCGGGACGGGCAATTTGTATCATTTTAATTAGTTACGAAAATGAATGGAGCCTCATTCGTTTTCATAACTAAGGTAAGGGAATTGAATGAATAAGCAAACAAAATTTGTTTTATTTCATTAGTTTTGGCTATTATTTTTTCATTTAAAAAAAATCACTTTGCTTGCACGATGGCCACTGGACCATTCTGTGCATGCCTCCCTTTTCCAAAACAGCGCCGGCAGTGTCAGTACTATTTTGGAAAGGGGCCATGCATGCTTTGGGGCAGAACCATTGCCATTGTGTGGGGAGTCAGGGGCAAGACTAAGGTGTAGGAGCTGTTCCTGCCTCCTCCACTTTAGACTGTTGCTGCTACATTGTTCATTGCCTGACTACACTGGACTTAATGAGTCATGTGCATTTTCCTTATATCTTTATTTCTTCTGCTCCCTCACTTATGTGCCCTGCAAAAGTCAAGGCTCCCTGTAGCAACGACTTGTGAGAGAGCTTTTCAGAATCACAGACACCCGGCAGCTCCCCTTTGATGTTCTGTGGTAGTTAAGGACCTGACAGTCTTTGGTGCCTTTGAGAAGGTCTCCTGAAGTATTTTGTTAACATAATTTAATAAACAATATTAAACCAAAGCATCTGTATGACGCTGATCCTTGTTATTTCTTGCTATAATTGCTACGCACTCAAGCAAGAACATTTTCTTTTGTTCATGTCCTCTGCTCCTTGACCTTGTGGCCAAATGTTTAATCCCTTCCCATCACATGATCTTTCCCTGAGATTCTAAAATGTGCAAATCAATTTCTATCAATTTGCCAGGTGTGATTGTTCTTTCATTGAATCCATGCAACTGCCCTCTGCTGAAACAGTCATCTCTAGCAACTTTGTAATCTTGAACTGTACTGATGGTCTTACATTTCTCCACATCCTCAGCTCCTCTATCAGGTTTTTTTTTAAGCGCAGAGATGAGTTGTGCAACATGGAGTAGTTCTTACACTAATGTACCAGTTCTAGGGGAGAGACAGTATAGGCAATACTCTTTCCTATTTGCCTATCACAGATTGGATACGTTCGTTTAGCTCCAGTTTGTACTGTTCACTATTAAGTGAATGCAGGATTTGGATTCAGTACAACAGTGCTTCACAACCATTTGTGGGCAGGAACCATCAAATTTTAAAAAAAGAAATCCATGGCCCACGTTAATAAATCCTGGACCCTCTTTACCAAGGTGCACAAGATATGAAAGGGATCAAGGGCTCTTCATGACCTCAATCTGGGACTCCTATGGGGGGCTATGCCATTTACAGATGGGGTTGCAATCTTATTTGAAATATCAAACATGTCTTTATTGCTGTTTGGGGTCAAGGAATTATTTTGGTGGGTAATTTTAGATGTGACAGGCCTGGAGGCCCGCCACGCTCAACCGCGGACCGGGATACGTTTCAGATCCCAGTCAGGAATCAGTCCGGCTGTCCATCAGATTCCTGATTCCGGTGGGGGATCGGGGAGGGGGGGCGGGGCTGTGCGGCATGGCATGTGGGCGCACAGCCCCACCCCCCCATGCTCCCCCGACCGCCTGCCCTCCAGGAGACGGGTGGGCGCAGCGGCCAATATGGCCACTGCGCCCAATCCTGTCCTGTGGTCGGGACCATGGTCCAGGCAGGCTGAAGGTAACAGACATTACCTTCGGCCCATCCCAGATCATGGCCACCATGATCATGGTTGGGGCCTGATCCCACCACGATTCTGGACCTCTGGGCGGCCGGAGGTCCAGAATCGTGTTCAATTTTATTCCCGCCAGTGATTCACCATGGTGAACATCTGGCAGGAACCAAATAGACGTTACGGGAATCATGGCCACCACAGGGGATTCACTGTGGTTGACTGTGATCTCATAGCGTCTAAAAATACCCAAAGTCTCAAAATGGGGTCACACAGGCAAAATTTCAGGAATCACCGCACTAAGTTATGGAACAAATTAGAAATGCATATGATGAATAGACTTTCCCAGATGTAGATGACTGTTGTGATGCTGAAAGCAGAGGCAGGAGACAAAGGGATCAGTAGGGCAAGAGAAGGAGATAGTAGACCAGCACTGTTATTGTGCTGAGGCTATGGGGGCTAGCCGATGAGAAGCTTGAATCTGCTGTGGTAAAAGAAGAAAGGAAGTCATATGTGATTCACTGGTTGTGTGAACAGGATGGTGGGAAAGACTTAGACTTAGACTTTTAATTTATACCCCGCTCTTTCTCCGCTGTTTTCGGGCAGACTCAAGGCGGCTAACAACATCCATATCAATATACAATATACAATTTGCAAACGCAGTATACAATATACAATTATCAAAAACAATATGCAATATGCAATTATTATAAAAAAAACACAACCCATATAATACATATCAAGGGAGATTATTTTAACAGGAGCTGTGGAGAGAGGAAAGGGGAAGGACTGGCAGATGGAAAATGAAATAAGTCAAGGCAAGAGATAACTAAATATATTCTAAAGACAGAATTAAGTCTGAGATTGTGGCAATACGCAACTTAACAGAGAAGCAGCTACAGGATTTTAGCCAGAGACAATCTGTGGCATGAGGGAAATAAAGAAGAGTCAGTCCAAGCTGTTTCTGGTCTAGGAGAGAGAAGCCTTGAGATTGGCTGCTGTTGTGGAGACAGAGAAGGGCTGGGGGAAAAGATGGAAAATAAGAGCTTCAGGGTTGGAAAGACCTCATTTGAGGCTAAAAGAAGGTATATGGGATAGGGATACAGTTTGGGGGGGGGTGAGAGGGAAAGATGTCAAGATAAAGAGGGGCAGTTGGGAATTTGTGGTATAAACCAAATAAGTGAAACCTGGGGAGCAGCTCTGAGGTCACCATGAAAGAATAAAAAGTGGGGGGGACAGGGTGGTGGTGGTCTGTATGGAGCTTCCAGGCTGTCTAATCATCATGCTCTGGTGGAAGTTTGGCTTAAAGTGTTGCTCCCAAGCTGTGGTCCTTGAACCAGTGGTGTAATGCTGAAATGGATATTCGTTGTGAATACTTTATCCAGTAAATTCACCTGTTTCATTAGGGGTCTGGCAAAGTGGTTATGAAACACCTTTTATGATTGCTCTCTTTGGGTATTCACTTTGGGCTCCGCAGTTGGTTTTTCTGTTGGGGGTGGGGGTGTTTTGTTTTGTTTTATTTGTTTTCCCCCAGCCATTTGTTGGCTATTCATCCAAATAGCCAATCAAATAATCAAAAAAGACCAAAACCTCCAGAAAACAGGGGCTTTAATAAATATGCAAATATTGGGTAATTTCAGAAATTATGCGATCATGGTCAACCACAGTGAATCCCCTGTGGTGGCTGTGATTCCCGCAACGTCTGTTTGATTCCTGCCAGATGTTCACCCCAGTGAACCACTGGTGGGAATCAAAATAACCACGATTCTGGATCTCCGGCTGCCTGGAGTTCCAGAATCATGGTTAGATTGGCCACGATCCAGGATGGGCCAAACATAACGTCTGTTACGTTTGGCCTATCCCGGATCGTGGTCTTGACCAGGGGATGGGATCAGGCACAGTGGCCGGATTGGTCGCGCCTGCCCGTCTCCTGGAGGGCAGACGGCCGGGGAAGCACGGGGGGGTGGGGCTGTGTGGCCACATGCCGCGCAGCCCTGCCCCCTCCCCAATTCCCGGTAGGAATCAGACCGGCAAATCTAAAGGACAGCCGGACTGATTCCCGGAATGGATCCCAGTCTGTGGTTCAGCATGGCGGGCCTCTGGACCCATCACGTCTGAAATTATCCATGCTTTTCTGTGCAACTATTCAGTTGAATATCAGAAGTGCTATCTGAAAATGCTAATAATACATGCAAATCAGATATCAACTGTCCATTTCAGCCCTATACTAGTGGGCAATGAGGTCCCAGTCCGTAGTTCACAGCTGGGCATCAAGACAGCAAAGTAGGCTTCCATCTTTGCTGTAACCAGTACCATGGCCACCTCCAGAGGAGATGGGGGATGACCATAATGTGCAGGTATGGAATGTAGTTTCCCTGTGGCTAACATATGAGCATTACAGTCATTCCCCAGGCCCTCTGGAGATAACTGCAGTGATGGCACCTACCACCCATCTCATGCAACAGTGGCCATTCTGCAATGAGCATGTCCTGATCCACTGATTTCTCTTCAGGGTCATGGTGGCTGACAAGAATTTGTTAGTTGGTGGTTTGCTATTGGTCCAAAAGGTTTGGGAACTCTGGGCCACAGAGCATGCCACCATTGTAGAGGTGAAATGAATATTTATCCACTATATTTATCCAATATATTATCCAATAAATTCAGCCACTTTGAACCAAGTCCAACAGAATGGATATCTGTCCCAATTCATCTGGATAGCTGCTTCAAATTCTTTAGTTTACAGCTGTTCTGTTTATTTGGTTATTCAATTTATTGCACCTCTTTAATAGTGCTAAATCATGCCAAAATTAAGTAATCATCAAACTGAGCACTTGTATGAACTGAATGAGCAATTGAATGAACTGAGTGAATGGCTATCTGCGTATCCATTTTGGATGCAATTATTAGTATGGCTATACACATATTCATTAAATATCTGTGAATACCAAACTGCCTGTTTGCCCACTAAGGGCGGGATTTACAAAGACCCTTTTTAAATGGGCTGCGGCTTGGAGGATAGTCCGTGGGAACGCTGCTGTGGGGGCAGTGGGGGGGGTGGTGCACACAAGTGCACACCAACATACACACCCATCCATCACCATGCACATCATTGCAAACTGTGTTTTTGCTGATTGCTCCATGCACGGGGGTGGGAGGGTGGGGATGCATGGGTCACAGGAACACGCACCCCTGCAGTCTCCTGCGGGACTGTTCAGGGGTGGGTGGGACTGTTCTTGAAGGATTCCACTCTTTCCTGACCGGTAGCGAGTGGTTCTTGAGGAGTCTTTTTCATCATACCGAGACCTCTCGTGTGGAGTCCCGCAGGGTTCAGTTTTGTCCCCTCTCCTGTTCAATGTGTACATGCAGACACTCAGTGATGTGATCAGGAGGTTCGGCGTGCGGTGTCATCAATATGCTGATGACACCCAGCTGTATCTCTCTTCTTCAATAGACCCAGGTTCTGCAATCTTGGTGCTTACTCAGTGTTTGACAGCTGTGGGGGACTAGAATGAGGACTAACCGACTGAGGCTGAATCCCGACAAGATGGAGGTGATGTTGGTGGGTAAGGCAATGGAGATGGTGCCCCCCATTATTGGCGGGTTCTGCCCTCCATTGGTACTCCAGGTACGGAGTCTGGGGGTGCTCCTCGATGCACAACTCCGCCTGGATCCCCAGGTGGAGGCTGTGGTGAGGAGTACCTTTCACCAATTACATCTAGTGTGACGGCTTTAGCCATTTGTCTCAGGCTCTGACCTGGCCACCATCATCCATGCTTTCATAACCTCCAGATTGGACTATTGTAATGCGCTCTACATGGGGCTACCCATGGTGACAGCTCGGAAACTGCAGCTGGTGCAGAATGCTGTGGCCCGTCTTCTGGTAGGACTGGGCCACCGGGAGCATATTACACCAGTGCTCCGCTCTCTGCACTAGCTACCGGTGGTTATTCGGGCCCAATTCAAGGTGTTGGTTTTGGCCTATAAAGCCCTAAACGGCCTAGACTCTACCTATCTGTGGGACCACCTCACTGCCCGGGTGCTGGACTGACCCCTGTGGTCATCTGGGGGTGCCCTGCTCGAGGTCCCCTGAGTCTTCTGGGGGGGTCACGCAGGGGAGGGCATTCTCAGTGGCCACAGCACGGCTGTGGAACTCCCTTCCGGTGGCGGCCAATTTGGCCCCGGATCTCCCCTTTTTTCTGAGAAGTTGTAAGATCTGGCTGTTCCACCAGGCATTTGGTGGGGGAGATGGGCGAGGGGGTGGCAGTTGGGTAGGGGTTGTTTTCCTTTTTCTTTTTCTTTGGGTCCTCCTTTTAGCTGTATTTAAATTGTTTTAATATTTGTTTGCAAATTGTAAGCCACCCCAAGCTGCCTGTGGCAGGAGAGGCAGGGTAGCAAAACTTTACAAATAAAATAAGTAAATAAATAAATACACAAGATGCTCTCCACGTGGATGATGGGTGTCCACACGTGGGAGTGTCGCATGTAAAAAGGGCAAAAGAGCTTTCCTCAGGTCTGTGTCTGTGCTGTTGGAAGCAGACGAGAGTTTTACCTGTTGAAATCCAAGGGAGCTGGGTTAGGCCTATGCTGAGCTCTTTCTTTTACCCCCCCCCCCTCCTGTTCTATTCTAAGTGCCTTGTCCTAGTTTCCAAAGAGCTTCTCACAAGCAGGCAGCTAAATCTAATCCATTGTTGCAGGGCGATACATGAACGTAGACCCAGCTCAGCTCCCACTGACAAAGCTTTGGCTCTCAGTCACAGGCTGACTTCATGTTCCCTTGGATACATCAGGATCCAGAGCCTGGAAACTACCCCAGGCAGCTGAGAACATCCAAAACTTCTCTAGTTTTTTCTGGATGTGTTGCAGTAATGAGGCAGCTTTGGGATCCTTTTATCATATATTACAGTAATGCCCTTTCAAAGTCCCATTAAGAATTGGGGACACTCTATCTCTCATTATAGACAGTTTCCGCCTAAATAAGTAATGATGAGACAGGGTGTCACCACAAAACATAGGGCAGTGTTAATGGTCAGAACTGGATTCTGGTCCAAACAACAGAGTATGTCGTAGTTCATACTGTGTCACTGTCAGGTCCCAAGCCACGCAGAGGATGACTGCCCCTTTAAGACTGGCCTCAGGAAGCATGGGGGCATGAGAGACACAGTGCCTTAAAGGTTTGGAGAATGGAGCGTTACCTGGAAAACAGAGTGACATGCCATTCAACTGTAGAGGAGATTATAAACCCTGCAGTAGGCATTCTGCTTTGCTGGTGTTCTGGGAATTGTTCTCAGCAACTAAGATTGGCTTGATGGGTTTCTCTGTGTCTTGTTGAAGTATTATCTTCATCTCTGTGTCTGCTGCAGTCTCCTGTCTCGTGAGTACCTTGACTCCTGGACCAAGCAGAGTGTGTTGTGTTTGTACCCATTCGTCCTTATTGCCTTCCCCTCTTGTGCTATCTTCCCTCCTGCCCCTTTGGATTTAGGTTATTCCTTATGTGTTTCCCACAAGTGGGGAGAACGCCTCCTTGCCCTTCACCCTTATCACAGTGGGGTTCCTATTTTCTTCTGTGTGTAACTGTGGTAATTAGCTATTCTACTATATATTAGCTTCCCCCTGTTACCATCTACTGGACTCAGAAGTAATCTCAGGTCTCCACCCCTCATGATGAATCAAGCTGATAATCTCGCCTCTGGGATATAGCCACAAGATATCCTGAAGGGGTTATTTCTTAGCCCAAGGATCTCTGATGAGACCCCTTCCCCCCTCCTAAAAGTCACAAGACTCCAGATGAAGCTCCCTAAGTTCTTGTGATTGTCAGGCAATTTGGAAAGGTCATCACCATTTCAGATGTGGTTGCCCAGTTACTGTTTTGAGCAAACACACTTGCTATATTGTATTTAAGACCTTTTGGTTTTGTTACAGTTCTTTGGGGTTGCCTTGTCTGTAAAGTATGCCAAGTTGTGTGTGTGTGTGTGTGCGTGTGTGTGTATGTGTGCGTGTATGTGTGTGCGTGTGTGATTTTTAATGCCCATCATCTTTGCCAAAGACCCCCTTCCAAAAAGTGTCACAGAAATCACGCCCCCCCCCCACACACACACATTTTAATACCAGTAATGTAGAACCTCAATTATTATAAGGAATATCTTTTTAGTTTTTCAAACACAGAAATGAAATTGAAAAATGAGTAAGAAGAAATGGCTGTGATAAGAGCTGAAATGAGTACCCACAAGAACAAGTCTACCCAATGAATTCCCGATAACCGAATCAACTCAACATCGGGTAGCAATTGTTACCAATTTCGGTACCCAGTATTCTGGAATGTCAACTTCCAGTCCTGGAATATTGACTTCCGATACCTAATTTTTGGTTTTCTGTCCTGGAAAGTCGACTTCTGATCCCATTTTTTTTTTCCAACTTCCAATACCAATTTTTTTGTTTTCCATATTGATTTTTCAGTTTTACTTTCTGATATACTGATTGGTGATCGGAAACACAAAAATCAGTACTGGAAGTTATCCATTTTTTTTAGTTTCCGAGTACCTGATTGTGTCAGGGCGCGTGCTGCCTGGCCTCTGGGTGGCGGCTTGTCCTGCATTGCCAGGCAACGAGCAAACAGGTGTGGGGACCCAGTAGGCAGTAGGTGCCGCCACAGGGGGGCAGGGCTATTCCACACCCACAGAACGTGCGGGGTTCCATCCAGACGCAGCGCACGCTTGGCAGAGCGTCAGGCACAGCGATGGACTGGGGCCCCATCCTGAGCACACTGGTAGTAACTGAATTGGGGGCTATATAACCTACCGGCGGAGCCTGGTGCCACCGCCAGCAATCTTTTATGAGAGACTGGCCCCTTCTGAGCGGAGAGCTGAATCTTGTCTGGATCTTGTGTGGAGCGAGTGAATTGTGTGCCTGCTTCCTCTGTTTTCTCCTCCCCCCCCCCTTTGAGTGATTCTGTGGTGAGTGTGTCTGGGTACTTCTCTTGTCTTTCCTGGCTACCCTTTCCTAGTGAATGTGTGATTTAGTATTTTGGGGTGTGTGTGTTTCCTGTCCCCTCCAACCGACCCCTTGTTCCTTCTTACCTCTCCCTTACATTTCCCAGAGTGTGTGCCCTGTCTCTCATGGTTCCATTCTCCCCCCATAAGCCCTGTCCCCTTTCCCCTCCCCCTTTTACCTCTGGGAACCCCTTCCCCCCTCCTCCTGCACTATTCCTCCCACGGTTCCCCGGGCCCTGCAAACTTGCTGGAACACCTGGAATTCCCCTGGTGTGTCTTTTCCGGGGGAATTGGCTTCTTCTCCATTTCCCTATGATGATTCGGGTTGCCCTCTGAATTGGGGGGAAAGCCCACACAAGACCCTGAGGGATCGTTATTATTCTGAGAGACATTTCACGAAACGAGAGAAAGCCACCCCTTTCCTTTGCCCCCTGTTCCTCCTGCCTTTCCTCCCCCCGTGACATATTTGTATCCAAGTAACCTGTCAAGTACCCAATGTAGTACTTGAAAAATACGTGTATTTCCTGCAAGTACTAAATTAAGTACCCATTCAACTCTAGTTGTGATGTCTCACTGCAACGAACCCCCCCCCCCCCTTTTCACAAATTGTCATAACTTGCTTTTCTTGCTCCAACTGTCTCCCCTTTCTTGTGTGACATACTTTATGGTCAGTTTCTTACTACTTTTTTTTCCCTATTGAAAATTTCCCACCTTTTATAAAAAGTTGTCAATCAAATATTGCTGACTTCGACCCTAATAATGGAGGATTTGATTACCTGGGAATGATTATTGTAATGTTATGTTGAAATGCTGATTAGAACCAGTGTAGCCTAGTTGGTAAGGCGTAAGAGAACAGAGGGTTAAATGGACAATGAGCTACATGTTGTTGCAGTGAGACATGAAACCAATATCACTGTTTAGTCCATTGTTCCTGGTATCAATTAGAGTTTTGAATGTTAGTTTCCGGGCCCATCTTGACAATGTTCTTATTCAGGACAAGGACTGAGAGATCAAAAATGGCATAGGTGCTCTGTTGTCTTGTGACTCTGGGAAATCCAATGCACTGGCTACATACCCTATCAAAGGGATGGGGTACCTATAGCGCGTGGGCCAAATCTTGCCTGTTGATGTTCTTTATTTGA
Source organism: Sphenodon punctatus (assembly GCA_003113815.1). Classification (NCBI taxonomy): domain Eukaryota; kingdom Metazoa; phylum Chordata; class Lepidosauria; order Sphenodontia; family Sphenodontidae; genus Sphenodon; species Sphenodon punctatus. The sequence goes on along the minus strand of QEPC01007559.1, from coordinate 6,368,022 downwards.
TCTCTTTCCAGTTCCTGAATCTGGCCTGTTAATCTAGTCCATGTCCTCAAACACTGAAATAGTGAACTCAGGGGAAGGGAATGGAGATGAGGACATGCACAGGTGAGGTGACCTGTTGTGCTTAGTCTCCAACAGGATGCAGAGATGCCATCTACCGGCTGGAATGGTGCTGGACCCCAGTTGGCGCTTGACACAGAGACACCATCCACCAACCACAATGATGCCAGGCCACATTTAGCAACAACACCACGCCATGTGCTTCGGCCTTGGCCTATAAGGAGCCACCCTGGGAACAAAGGGGGAGGGAGCAGGAAGCTCCATTAACTTCCTCATTCCATTCCTATATTATGGACAGCCATTCCATCTTTGGCTTGCTAACTACACTATTCTCCTGCTCCAGCTTGCATTACTCAGCTTTGAACCTCTGCTCCGCATCCAACTCCAACTCCAGTTCCTTGTTCCCTGTTCCCCGTTCCAGCTTCAGCCCTGGCACCCAACTTCAGTTCCTGGTTCCTCTCTCCAGCCTCAGCCTTCAAACCCAACTACAGTTCCTGGTTTACTTCTTTGGTCTCAGCCTTTGTATCTAGCTCCTGTTCCTGGTTTCCCTTTCTGACCTTGACTACCTGTATTTGCTGTGTATCTGCCTGCCTTTCAGACTTCCTCATGGAAATGAAACTGACCTTGGTCCATGACTGACTCCATGTTTGGACTTACACTTGCCCTGATGAGTCCTGTTACTTGAAACCTGGGCCGTGTTTGTGCTCATTTCTGACACTTGCCCAGCCTCAAGTCTCACAAATGCTAGCTTGGGGGGGAGGGGGACCTTGGGGGACCAATATAATTGTACTAATCTTGTCCGGCCTGATGAAGGTACTTCTGATGTAAGCTGTTTCTTCCAGGCATCTGTTTCCCTTTCCACCTTACCTGCTTAGTGTTTACTCCCTTTGCTACGTGGGCATGACTCCCATAGTTCTTACGTATCCAGTTCTCCAAATGTCTAGCTGCAGGCAAAAACTCTCCGCTTCCTATGAAAAGAAAAACTAACTGCAAGACACTTTTTTTTTTTTTGTCAAGGTAGTCCTGACTAAGGTGAATATGTCAGTGATAAAACAAGGGGAAAGGCACAGTGTGTGATCAACATGAATGAAGCAAGAAAAAATACATGCTGTTCTAATTTAAATCAGTATTGATCTCCCTAATGGGAAGGAGAGAACCAAAATAAATTATATAAATGGAGTTAATCAAGATCGAGAATACCTAAAAGCCAGGGTAACCTTGTGCTAGTGAAAACGATTTTGCTGGTGGCAAGGAAAGGCAGGTGGAATAAGAATATATACATTTTTGTAATGAAACACATTGGCCATTTCTGTGCCTCTCTTGTACCCAAAGTCTGGGGTTTCCTAGGAAAATACGTTGCACATCTAAGGTCATCATATGTTATGAAAACAATCCCTGTTCCATTTTGTCATACGCCAAAGGTTGTGTGAGATTCTGCACTGCCACCCAGAAGCCTACAGCTATCGGAACATTCTCGTACATCTGATTGATTGTCCAACTTTGCTTTTCTTTAAGGAGGCCAGCCAACTTTCGAGTTTAAATAAGCTTTTCTGGCTGTAAGCGCCACTTGCATGATACAGAATTCTATAAGCTATCCAAGCTCACAGAATTGTAGAATACCAATACATGTAGGGAAATAAATGGGAGAAATAGCAATTTAAAGCCTCTGACAGCAAGCAGGTACCGCATGCTACGTTTCCAAAGGCCTGCTCTTCTTTAGTAAAATAAATAAATAAAACACCCGTAAGATAAATGTTTGCTTCCAATGCCAAGAGATGTTATTAACCTATAGTCCCAGCCACTGTCTTTCCTCAGTTCAGAAATAAGTGCTGATCTATCCTGAAAACTGGAAAGAGGGGGAAACCACCATGGAAAGGAAAACTAACCAGCACCAGATTTTCTACTAGGACTTCACAATGGGTGAAAACAAATGTGCAGCCAGCATGCCAGCTTTACGTCCCGGGGAGGGGAGGCCGTCTCTGACGGGGACAGAGCGGGGAACAAAATAAATGTTTCCCTGTCCTGACCTGGCCAGGGGGGTGGGGGGAGTGACATGTGGCCAGCTGGCCCCAGTAACAGGCAGCCATGGCAAACCCCCCACGCCGGGACTGGGTTGGTGCAGAAACAAATGCACCCACCCAGTTCAGCCCACTATGATCCACCAGGGCAGCCCTTGGGCTAACTGTAAACCCAGTTCCTTCCAGGACCATGTTTCCAGGGCAGCCACCTACCCTACAGGGGTCTGTACCAGGCCGACATCTGGTGGCCCAGAAACAGACACGCATGTGGAGCTCTGGCCCAACCGGGCCTACTGGGCTGAACTGGGCCAGCGTCATGCTTATTAACAGCCAATGTGTATTTTCTCAGCATTTCCTTCTAAGTAAGTAGCTCTTCTCAGAGGTGGCACAGTATTGTAACTAGGATCAGGGGAGAGACCTCTGACTGGCTGCCCAGGTGTGAGAGTGAGCAGCAAACAATGGATCACTCCGTTACAAGCTGTTGTGTGCTCCTCTGAAGCAACCAACACTGACCACTGATACAGGATGCTGGGCTGGATAGACTATTGGTCTAACCAAGTGTGGCACTTATCAGTTTATCCTGCCATTGTTCTAGTCCAAGTGCATGCCCACTGATTCGTAGATTTTAAGATCAGAAGGGACCTCTGAGATAATAATGAGCTCCTGGATAGCAAAGGGCATAGGGTTATTATGACAGCAAGTCCATTAATCTGTGGTTAGTTAAAGCCGACCTTCTAAGATGGTGTCTAGTCTTGATCTGAAGACTAGAAGAAAAGGAGAATTCACTGCCTGCCTTGGTTACCTGTTCCAAAAGCTAATTGCCCTGATTGTCAAAAACCTCTGTCTTGTTTTGAATTTGAATTTGTCCACCTTTAGCAGCCAGCACTTCTGCTTCTTAGGCTATTCTTGTTGGCCTAAAGCAGGGGTGTGGAACCTTCTCTTTCACATGGGCCACTTTGAAAATGAGCACAAGCTCTGTGTGATGGACAGGAGTTGGAGTGGGGGCACTTAACAGGTGTGCTTAAGATAGGAGTAGGAAAGAGAAGGTCAAGATCATAGATCCATCCCTTATCCTTGAGCACATGTCCTCACCTCTGCTCCCATCCAGTGATCTACAGATAGAAAGGAGGCCAGATAAAAAACAGTCACAGGTCAGATGTGGTCCATTGGCCAGATGTTCCCACCCCTGGTCTAAAGAGGCCTTTAGTACCCAATGCTTTCTCCCCATGTGATGCAGGGCCATAGGGACAGAAGCAAACACTAGAGGGCATGCTGGAAAGCTGCCTAGCAACTCTGTTGCCAAGGCAATTGCATCAGCAGCAGGCACCCATGAACAGAAGGCACTGCCGGATGACGCAGCAAAGCTGCTGTAACGGCTTGCCAACCAAGGGTTTGCCCATAAAATTTATTACAGAGATTTGGGTATTTAACAGGGAGACACTGGACCAACTTTCAGAGTAACAGGGAATAGTTTTTAATATAAAAAGGATTGAAATCCACACTTATATTAACTTGGGAAGCTTCCCACATCAAAACCAATGTCCAGGCCTGTAATCAGAGTGTGGTTGACAGCGCTGTTATCCCTGAACTGTTGTTGATGGTGATGATGGTGGGGTCTAACTTGGTCCAGCCTATAAGTCCTTATCCACAAAGCACCTTGCTGACTACTCTTCTGAACCAGGGCCCAGCACCCTTCCCAGACCCCAAAATAAACATCCATCTGGAAGGGTCTAGCCGGGACAATCCCATTCTGGGGTTGGGGGTGGAAATTACACACCTCTTATCACACCCTATGCAGGATCTTGGAGACCAAGTCACCACTTTTATCCTTCTTTTACATAACCTAAACAGCTTGTTAGTGTTTCCTTGCAGGCGTTATAGCTTGGGAGGGTTTAGTTTGCTTGAAGAATCAGGAGTTGCCAGCTTAACTCAGTCGCCATCTTTATTCAACTGCCAGAAGGTTCTAGCCCCTGCTGACCCCGGAACGGCTTAGCTTCAGGGGAGGTCATGCCACACAACAAAGTTAACTCATAAGTTGCTACATCCCTCCCCACTAGAGTCCAACCCTACCCAACAGAAGGAAAACAACTAACTAGAGTAGGGACTGTTCCAGATGTAAACATGAATAAATAATAACAATCAAAAATCACAAGTATTTGCGAAGGTACAAACATGAGTCCCAAGTGTTCGGATCAGTCCTCAGACCCTCAGTGAATACTTGGAATTCAGATCATCAGGAAGGGGGACTAGAGGGGGCTGGGAGGGGGAGGGAATAGGCCAGCAGGGGTCAGGGAAGGTGCAGGCCTCAGGGGTGGGATACGTAAGAGGGGCAGGGGTCGAGCAGGGGAGCAGGGGTGGGGTAATTACCCTCTGGAGGTGGTCCCATGAATCGTGGCCTCTTCCCAGGCTGGTCAGTTTTTTTAATAAACACAAAAAACTGGGCATGCTCAAAAGGGTCTGAATAGCCCCTTCTGAGCATGCTCAGCTCTTTCATGCTCCAGGAACCATCTTGGATATGACCAGCCAGTTCTAGAAGAATAGGTCCTGACACAAAGACGGAATGGGCCCCGTTGTGGGGCACTCTGCTCCAGTGTGCATGTGCATTCTACATTCATGAGGGCCGCCCGACCCACGGCTCATGGACCTTGATGCAGCTGCACCTGCTGCATCTATTATAGCTACACCCCTACAACACCCAGAAGTCATACTACACACATACACACACACACACCGCCATTACAGTCATACCACACTCCACCACCTACTGAATGCCATGAGATTCTTGGCCACTATATCTATTGGGATCGAGGGTATTATTTTTTGTCATTAAACATACTACAGGCAGTGCAAGAAAGTTGAGCCGGATCCTTTTAGCAATTTAACTTTGTCATTTTCCTGACTTTTGTTACTTTAGTCAAACAGTGTTGTGTTAATGCATTCTTGGGGTTGCAACATACATTACAGTGTGTACTTTTAGACAGAGGCAGGACTGGTCACCCCTGGAGCTGCTCTGGGAGTGCACCCCTGCATCCAGTCCCACCAGGGTTGGGTTAAAACAGACCTAGCGGCTGTTCTGGCCCACGGGCTTCCTGCACGGTACCCTCCCACACACACACACCATAGAGATGCAGGTGGATCTCCTGATGCTCTAGGCTGCCTCCCACAACTCTATGGCATTGCCCAGAGCAAGAGTCAGTCAGAAGCAGAGCAGCAGCATGCTCCGCTGAGTAGACAGACTGCAGCTCTGCCTTGGGCTGGTGCCCCATGTTTGGCCCGCCCACTCTGCTGGTGGTGCTCTGGGGCTGAAGCGGAACAGGCAACACCTGCTCTGCTCCTACATCTGGCACCACACCTTTAGACAGGCGGACCACCTGGGGCTGGCACGGCATGGCCAGTCCTTCTAAAAGTACCCAGTGTAACACTGATCAATGTAACGCTGTAGACATGGCCAGTTACAACCTGAGAGAAAGGTAATAGCAAAAAGCTTCAAAGATCTGAAAAGAGGAAAGTTTACTCCAGATTATCCACTGCCCCCAGTGGATTCCAGTCAGCATTTTCTAGCTGCCCATGTACCATTTTCAATCCACTACAAAGACAGGAGACAGTTAAGAAAACAACCGACAGCGAGGCTTCTTCCTTCATCTTTGTTTCAAACTCTGCCTCCAGAACTATTTCAGGGACTGACTTTTTCTTTGAGGAGAGCTGGGCTAACAATGCAAGGCTAAAAATATGAGTGGGAGGGAGAGGCTAGGAAGTCTTCGCTCAGGAATTTTGTTGCATAGTAACTATCTTCTGTGGGGTGGAGAGGAATGTTCCTTTGTTCCCTGGTCCCAACTCCTGCAAGCATTTAAACATACATTTGCTGTTAAGATCAGTGATTTCCCTCTCCCCATCCCCTGCCATTTGTTCCAAGGCCAAGCTTTCCCTTTCTTTCTCAGAAAGCTGATTTTGAGGTCATGTGATGACAGAGACAGGACCAGATGGTGTGGCTGCACCTGTCGCCACCACGGCAAGTTTCAGGACAGAGAAGTAAATGTATGATTAAAGGGTTGAGTTGAAGGAACTGCTGTCAACTAGGGTTTGCTTCAGCTCTGGTGCAAAGAGGAAGCTTCACCAGCCATTGCTGTCCATGCCACCCCTTAAGGGTTAAAGTCATTAGTGTTTGCTTCAGTGTAGTCACAGATGGACCAGAAGAGGGCTGGTCTTGATGCAAATTGTAATATCTCAAAGCAGAAATAAATCTTTCAGATGTCAGAGAATGTGTTTCCCTGCCAGTTTTTTAGAACAGTGCTAACACTTTCAATGGCTTGGCAGCATGAGATGAAATATTAATGATCAGGCTTTAGCTCATTTCAGACCTGAAATTCTGGACATCTTGAAGGACACCCAAAATGTTCTGTTCCTGATCTGCACCTGTTCAATACTTGTTTCTGACCCGAGCCAGTTCCTGTTCCACACCAGTTTTTGATTGAGTCTGTGTTTGATCCTGACCTGCACCTGTTCCACACCTGTTCTTGACCAGGTCTATTCTTGTTCCTGATCTGCATCTGTTCCTAACTGAGTCTGTTTCTGTTTCTGTTCCTGACCAGAACCTGTTCCTGACCACAACCTGAGCCTCTTCCTGACCTGTCCTTGTTGCCATTCTGACTGCCTGGACCTGATCCTGCTCTTGCACTGCCCCAAACTTGATCCTGCCACTTCTTTGCTGGACCTGAATCTGCAAGTCTGCCCACAACCTGGATGATCTCTGACACCTACATGCCCTCTTTGGCACAGACTCAATCAGGAACAGGCATTGGACAGGTGCAGGTCACGAACCAGGCATTTTGGGTATCCTCCTAGATGTTTTGACACAGAAAGAATCTGCTTTTTCCATAACCCAGACTACATCGCATCTCCCCCTAATATCTTATTTTCACTTTCGTGATGTGTGAATACAGTGAATGACATGAGCCAGGAACGAAATGACATTTAAGTATGTTAATTAACATATACTGCACAGTATCCCCAGGACACACTCATGTAAACAAAATTCTGCTGCATGCTGGGGCGCCATCTGACTAAACAAGAAACAAAGGGATAAAAATGAAAAGCAGCTGAAGGGCGAATCTAATCTTGTACAAGTTCTCGGGTTTTTAGGAAATATTATCCTGAAAACAGAGGAGATTGCTTTACTTTGCATTCGGTGCAGCTGAAATTAAAGGTACAATTCTAGCCTGACCATTTGGAGTGCTCTGAGAATCCATCATTCTCTCTTTTCAGGGGAAGGAAGGATTTTCAATGAATTTGCTTTGAATAGTCCCCCCACCCCACCCTTTCATGGTGCTTCCCCCTCAATTTGGTTTCAATGTGAACTCAGGACATGCAATTGGGTTGACTACTGACAGTGTCTAGCTCCTAGTATGTGGGCAACACAAAACTCAGTTGTTGAAACTGCCTTTAAAAGTATTCACAATGCAGTATATTAGTTATCACTTATATAGCACTTTCAGTGATCAAAGTGCATTAAGGGGGGTGTTGTCATTAATGCAGAGCCTGATAGTGGTCCATGGGATTGAGAGGTTCTGTTCATTCCTGTCAAGGAGGTTACAGCAGGTGGTGATGGGTGATTGCTTGTCATCAGGGCACACCTCCCCTCCCCTATCCCTTTGGAGTTCCACAAGTTTCGATCTTGTTTCCATTCCTGTTCAATGTGCATTTGAGATGGCTGGGCAAGATTGTGCACAGGTTTGGGGTGTGCTGCCATCAATATGCTGTCACACCTAAATCTACTTATCCTTTTCATCCAGCCCTGGTCCTGCAGTCTCAGTGTTAACTTTACCCTTATCCTTGCAACATGGACCTGCCTGCTGTCATTCTCATCGTAACCAAGCCAAGTACATGCACTTGAGACCTCACATCTTCATGGACCGTGTCTATTTTATTACTTTGTAAAGTGCCAGGTACACTGCTGGCGCTATATAAATGTTTGTTAATAATAATAATAATAATAACTCAGTACCTGGCCGCCATATCATTGGGGACTAGATGCTAGAGATGTGCAGAAGGCAACCCATTCATTTTAGTTTTAGGCTGCTTTCACACATTATACAATGGGCTATTATAACAACTGGAGATAATACCGGGTATTATAATTTGGCAATTTTTGTAATGTGTGAATGCACTATTCCCCTTTTATGCTGCAAGACCTCTGGTCATTGTAAAAGTCACATTTGATGGCCTTTATTAGGACCTGAGATCTTGCAGCATAAAAAGGGAATAGTTCATTCACACTTTACAAAAATAAAATTGCAGAATTATAATACCTGGTATTATCTCCAGTTATTACAATAGCCCATTGTGTAATGTGTAAAAGCAGTCTTAGTTTTTGTTTTTGTTTACAAAAACCCGTTCCCTTCTGTTTCAGGGTTTTTCATAAACAACCTGTTCGTTAATTAAAAATCATGTGTCTTTATCTTTGAATGCACATGCACAGAATGGCTTCCCTTTTCCAAAATGGCGCTGATGCTACTGGTGCCATTTTGGAAAAGGGCTGTGCCTGTGCAGAATGCTCCTGGTGGCTGTTTTCCACATATACAGTGATTTTATTTTATTTATTTTTAAAAGGAAAATGGATGAAAACAAATGACAGCCGTTTGCTCCATCCATTTTTGTATCTTTAGTTACTAAAACCAATGTTTTAGTAACTAAAACAATGAAAACAAATTGCACACCCCTACTAGATTCAGGCAAGTCAACTGAAGTTGAATCCAGACAAGGCTGAAGTGATAATGGTTTGTTGGCTGGCCCTGTGACCTGGGGGCTTGGAACACCCATCACTGATGGGGTACATCCTCCCCTGGTAAATCAAGTTCACCACCTTGGGACACTTCTGAATCTTTCACTGAGCCTGGAGTATTAGGTCACAGCCACAGCCAGGAGTGCCTTTCTCCAACTCTACCAGGTGAGAAGAACTTTTCTTTCAGAAACATACCTGGCTATGGTCATCCAATGCCTTCATTACCTCCAGGCTAAACTACTGCAGTGCGCGCTATGCAGGGATGCCCTGTTACCCCAAGATTCTCCTAGAAATTAGCTCCACCATGTGGTCAGGGATCCCGTAGGAAAGCTTAAGTTTCCTTACCAAAAAGTCACAATAGATAATTATTTTGACTAAACTACTGCAATTTATTGCCCTGCCACACTGGCTTACACACTACTTACTATAAAAGCACTACGGAAGCACACAAAAAAGGTTGTTGATTACAAAATATATATTCTTGGAGATTATGGGTATTTTCGGACGTTACGAGATCACAGTCAACCACAGTGAAATTAACCACGCTTCTGGCGCTCCGGCCCGGACCATCTCCGAAAGCGACATGGTCAAAGCGATTCCCACCAGGAAACAATAAAAAGTAACATCTGAACGGCAGCCACCGGCCAGAATCAAGAAAAATGATTCCCAGCCAGGGACAAAGCATGCAGCATCGCTGCAAGACAACCAGGAACAACACAGGCTGGGGAGGGAGATTTAAAGGGCACACAGCAGCAGGGGGACGTGGCGGGATGGAGCGAGGCAGAAGTGAGAGGAGAGCGATGGGAGAGAGAGCATGGCAGGAGGAGGTGGAGGCGGAGGAGGAGGCGGTGGAGGCGCTGGTGGAGGAGGGGGTAGTGCTGCACCTGTAGGTGGTGGAGGGGCAGCCGCAACAGCAGCAGCAGCCAGGACAAGAAGCCCTGGAGACGGCAACCGGAGCAGGGGGCAAGGCACCCTGGAAACGGGTAAGGGGGCCGAACATGGGGGGGGAACCCGGCGGCACAGGGGCACCAAGGAGGGTGGACCGAGCAGCAGAAGGGGGGAAGGGGTGGGGCCACAAGACAGGGGCAGAACAACACCTAACCCCTCCCCCAACCCACAGACACAGAAGCGGGCCCGGGAGCCCAAGCACCTTGAGGAGACAGCTGCTGGCCAGGAGGAGGAGAAGGACCCAGAGGGCCCACGTGGGAGAAGGCCCTACCAATCAGGGGGGCAATGGGGGCACAGGGAAACCCAGGACTTCATCCACATCTGGGGGACCCTGGCGCATCAACTGGAGCTCACAGTCAATCAGCAGAATGAGTATGTCTACCGGGAGAATGTGCAGGACATGGAGGCAGCAGGCCATCACAGGACCATGGCCCAGTGCTGCTCAAAAGCCAAGGAACTAAAGAGAGGGTACAAGGCCATCTGGGACAACAACCGGCAGTCCGGACACAGAGTCTGGACCACCCCCTACTTCGATGCCCTGAACCGCATACTCCATATGAAGGGCTCCATTGTCACCCCACGCCTCGTGGGGAGTGCCGTGGTCCAGGGTAGGGAATGGGCCAAGGTACCTCCTCCTCTCAATGCCCCCAGGGAGGACACTGGCTCCAGGGCCCCCGTCCCACAGGAGGAATGCCCAGGGACATCGGGGAACAGCAGGCCCCCCACAAGCACCAGCACCAGAAGCCCCCAACCGTTGTCCACACTGGGAGACTCTGAGACCAGCACAGAGGTCACCCTCAGCCAGTGGACACAGGGGGACCCCAGCAACACTGAGGGACTGGCCTCGGAGGGCTCCGAGATGGACATTGAGGGTAAGCACATGGGTGGGAAGGGGTCCAGACTGGGGGGAAGGGTCAAGGGGGGGAGGGGGAAACACCGGGTACAGGGCCACCCCCAGCCACCTCATAACATGGAAGGGGCCCCGTGGGGCCACTAGGGGACATGGGCAGCCCACCCCCACCCAACCCCTCCCACATCCCTACAGGGCATGACACGCCCCAGCCCTGGCAACAGGTGGGCGATGAGGATGCCGCCCGGAGAGAAGCGCCTGGAGCAGTCAGCAGTCCTCAGTGAGGCACACCACCAGGGGGGGGGATGGGAAGGGCATTGGGGGAGGGCACCAGCCACAAATCTGAGGGCGGGTTGGGCCTGAGACCCCCCAGCCATGCCACGGGAGAGGGGGCGGCCGGCCAGGGCATCTAACCAGCACCTATTGTGTTCCCAACAAGGCAACCCGAGGGGCCCCAGCAAGTCGTGCCCATGCCCCTGGCACAGCGGATGAAAGAGCACCAGGCACAAGTATGGTGTCAGAGGGAGGAGCAGGCGGAGGACATTGTCCGCTCTACCTCCGAACAGGGCGAGCAGATGATAGCGGCCATTGATCGGATGGAGGCGGCCACGGAACACTCCCTGCAACAAGCAGAGGCAAGGAACCAGAGGCTCCAGGCATAGGTGCAGCTCGAGCAGAGGCAGGACCGCTGGGAGCATAGCAGGCAGGTAGAGGCATTTGGGTGGGTGGAGCAGGCCATAGACAGAATGGTGCGGGAGCATTCAGCGAAGATGGACCGATCGCACAACATCAGCACCTCCCTGCTCCTGCACGCAGGCACAATGAGTGCATACGTGATGGCAGCTGTCCCGCTGGGCATCCTGCCTACCCAGGCCCCAATGCCGAGCCCCTTGGCATCCCCACTGCCTCCGCCACTGCCCCAGCCGCTGGCCCACCCACTCAGCCTGCGCCTCCGACTCCCAGTCCCTGTAGGCCTCCAGAGGGAGACGTGGAGGAAGGGGGGAAGGGGGAGACCAG